>JARFXV010000608.1:0-600000 GCA_031761425.1 Cosmopolites sordidus
ATTATGTTTTGATATTCTTCGATGTGCTTTAAAAATTCAATGCGTTTCATGGATAACGTTAGGAACTGCATAATGTCTCAATGATTGTGGCGTGTTCATATATTTTTTTTCCTTTATTTGGGATTTTCGCCACAATCTAAAACAGTTTCACACAGGCACAGTTTCAATGTTGAGTAAAGACGATATTTTTCGTATCAGGATGTTCGTCGTTCTTGATGTTCTCACGACCTTCTTTAAATCGTTTAAACCACTCGTGGACTCTGCCACGGGATAAACTATCCTCACTATACACTTGTTTTTTTAATTGAAACGTTTTAATGAATGTTTTACCAAGTTTAAAATAAAACTATTCGCTCTTTGTGCGATGTTGAATAGTATAAACACATTGACACTTTAAGCATGGTAACTTGGTTTCTATTTATTTTTCATCATTGGAAATGTACAGAAATTGAAATAGAGGTGGGGAGTCCATATAGCGAGGCGATGTGATGACAGATGGACCAAAGTAATTCTGAATGGACACTTCTTAATTATATTCGTCTTCGAAAAAGACCGAAAATACGATGAACTGACAACATTAACAAGTATTAAACTTGAAGAGATTTACCACTAAACACTATATCACTTTTTTGAACTTCTCGACGCACGTTTCGCTAACCATGTTAGCATCATCAGGGGATGATTTAATCTGTGATTAAAGAGATAGAGAGAGAGATAGATTAATCTGAAATTAAGAGATTAAATCATCTCCTGATGATGCTAACATGGTTAGCGAAACGTGCATCGAGAAGTTCAAAAAAAGTGATTTGGTGTTTAGTGGTAAATCTCTTCAAGTTTAGTGTTTCACCCTGAAGGTTGCAATAGAAGAATTGATTAAAAAGTATATTGAACACGAATGGCAGAGGAAAACTCAGGACCGCGCGAGTTAGAACATGCTGAAGGGGCCTTCATCCTGCAGTGGATGGACACTGAATGAGTGATTTTAATTAATGATTTAATTAGTGTTAAAACTGCCGAATTAATGATTTAACTGAATTTAATTCATGCTGATATAATTTTTTTAATGATACAAACAGCAGAAAAGATTTATAGATCACTGATTTATAATACATTCAAAAACAATTCTGCAATGTATGTAAATATCTAGAGAACTTGTAGAGGATATGTTTTAGATAGCTTCGACAATTTTTTTACATTGGAATTAAAAATTTATTAACACCAATCTATATAAACCAAAAGTTTACTTTAAAAAATGTTTGGTAATATCTAAATTGCAAAAGTAGAAGTTAAAAAAATTATAACGGAATACGAATAAACGTTAAAATAATGTTTTAAAATGAGGCTGAGAATTGCGTGGCCGGTAAAAAAGAAGATTTCGACCTCAAACTCACCCGCATATCCCAATATTTTACCATAGCTCACGTATTACACGGTTTATTACAGCAAATTCCTTACCGTTGGAAATAATTAATTTTTAATAAGGATTTTATAGCATATGTTATTGCTACATCATTTTTTCCCAACGGTTATATATTAACAATATACCTATAATATATCTGGTACATTGCCATTAAATTTAGAATATTCTTCAGTACATAATTATTTTCATTTATTTAATACTATTAAGAAATTATTATAAAAAACTTGTTTTAAATCTACTAAAGTGTTGCAAAAGTAATTGTGTTTTTGATTTATTTACTGTTTCAAAATTTATACCTGGAGGTTATTCCTCTATATGGTCTATATGGTATCTTTGGGATAGTAAATCTATTCCTTTTCGGTACCACGATGAGTTTTTGGAGGTGATGCAAAACTCGGTGCAGTGTTTACCTATTCTTCAGTTCAAAAATTTTTCTTACCCAAAGTCTGCCATGCACCAAAATAGAATTGGTAGTTCGACGAAGCGAGATCAGAGAGGCATGCTGTAGGTTGGAGAGGTTGCGTTATCTTGCTGCATCTTGTTATCTTGCTGCGTTATCTTGCTGCATCAGATGCCCGGCTGCATCTGCATCTTGCTGATGGCCTTTTTACGGTTAAACCAAGCTAAATCTTTTATATTTATTTATCGCCCTATTATTAGGAACAACAGTTTAACCCTCAAGAGAAGCACTGGATAAGAGACACCCAGGGGTGAATTATGTCTATGGGTATACGCCACCAAGTTTTTTTTCCTTTCATTTTTTATTTAGCTCAAAATGAACACGCGTTTTTGTACTCGCTGTGCGTCTGAAGTAGAAGCATTATATGAGGCGGCTGATATGTTCGACGACAAAAAGAGTGAAAGCGAGACCGAATCGGTTTTTGAAGAGTATCATACCAGTGAACTTTACCTAACTAAATAAATATATTTTTAAAAATAAAGATAAATTATGTACTGAAAGTACATTAGGTCCCCTTTTGAATGTCCTTGGAAGAAAGTTTTTATCTATTAATTTCGCCTAGATATAATAGTTTGAATAGAACCCCTCATTTTTATTTTTTTTTAAATTTTTGCTGATTTTTTCGATGATATTAGCATTACTATAATTTTTTGGAATATTCTACAGATATAGTCTTTTTCTATACTGGTTGAGGTTTAAATTAAAGAAAAATATATTAAATTGGATAATTTAATCAAAAGATATTAATAATCAAAGGCATAGAGGGTTAAATAATATCAAGAAACTGGCAACACAGAACCAACACTTAGACAAGGCCAGAAAGAAACGATGGGAAGAAACAACCGAGAGTATGGACTTCACATATTCAAGTCGACAGGGCTGGTCACTTATCAGATAATTGATATCCCCACCCAAATTAAGTTGCTGAAAGAGTCCAACATATTACAAAGGACGTATGTACCCGTTGATAATAAATTTGTCAGAGAAATTAAAAGGCGAGTACAAGTCAACTTTCACCAGTTACCGACAAATTCACGATGGTCCCACCCGTTTACGGCGGAGAAACTCCAAATCGCTCTAAATAGAATGAAATTACGGCAATGATAACGTATACTCTGTGCTTGGAATTTATAGATATGCCCATCATATAATTTAAATAGATTAGGATCTGTATATAGTTTAAGTGAGAACCATGGTAACGTCAAATAATATGAGAAAAAGGTGACATTGATAGCTATAATTAAGGATTAGTAGCGTCTGTTAGTTTTCTAGAAACACGCAGGTGGGTTGTTACAATCCATAATATTTATTTAACTGAGGTAGCCGATACTTGATGGAAATTCATTTTAAATAAAAAACCAAGATTAATATCTAAATTTCCACTATATTTAAAACTTGTACGTATGACAATTGTTTCGACACACAGTGTCTTTTTCAAATACACACTAAATTAAACTGATTTAAACTGAGACTGAAACTAGTGTTAACAGATTCTGATTTTAATGTAGCAAAGAATATTGATATTGAATATTTTGGTCAAAAATTAGACCAGGACAAAAAAGGTTAGGTCTAAATTTACCTATATTGCAATATACATGCTGGATGGTTGCAGGATACTGCAACCATTTAAATTTAAGAGTAAAAACTAACGGAAAAATAACAAAATGTGTCGAAATGTAACGAAAGCTGTGCATATCGAACTTGTGTAGGATTTAATCAAGGAGTGTTTTCCTGCTGCGCTCAATCGTTTCACTAGTTGAAGCGGTAAACCAAATAATATATATTCAGTTAACGGCCTAAATTACGTTAAAGCCAATACTGAACTTTCTCGAGTTTTTGAATTTTTTAGAGAAAATCATAAACTCATTGGTACTCAGTTAACAACTGAAGGTATTAAATGGCATTTTATACCTGCAAGATCACTTAGCTTTGGGAGTTTACGGAAAACCGGTATAAAGAGTGCACAATCGCATATTAAACGGTTTATTGGTAATAGAACTTACAGGTATTTTAAACTCTCGGCTTCTTTTTCTAAAGACGGATAATCGAGATGATTTGTCGGCATTACCGCCAGCTCATTTTTTGATTGCTAGAACGTTATCCTCTTTACCACAATTTCAACTTGATGTTAATGTTAACCGACTTACAAGATTGCAACTTATTCAAGCGATGATTCAGCATTATTAGACCAGATGTCAGAAGTAATATATACCCGAACATCAAATGCGAACCAAATGGCGTCAGTCCTACCAAAATACCTTAAAAATTGAGATTTTAGTATTCCCAAATGTGAATGGCAATTAGAACGAATAGTCTCAGGCAAGGATAATGTAATGCGTGTAGCGACTATAAAGGTGCGGACTGGTGAAGATAATTGAAGACATATTAAAGACAATAAGGTAGTAGCAAGATAAGCAGAACGAGATACAGAGCAATTAATTACGAACTAGGAATAAGGCAGGGAGACTCTTCCAGCCCTCTCCTATTTAATATTTTCATGGATGAAATCATAAAGAAACTCAAAACAAAAGTGCGATATAAAATGGGTGAATAAGAGCTGAAAATCATATGCTACGCTGATGATGCTATAATAATAGCGAAAACAAAGAAATATTTACAAAAGGTTGCTTTACGAATTTTATTTAGTAACAAAACAATATAATATGTCAATATTTTTTTCTTTTTTTGAAGAAACACATACACACACAAACACACAAACACACACACACACACACACACACACACACACACACACACACACACACACACACACACACGTATATATATATATATATATATATATATATATATATATATATATATATATATATATATATATATATATATATATATATGGCCTGAAAAAAAGCCTGAATATTGACCAGCCCATTAAACTGGGGAAAACCAACATAAAAATTAATTGTCAGGTGTTTGGTGATGATCTAGCAATTTTGGTTCAAGATATATTAATGGTACAAAAATAGATTGAAATCCTAAAAGAAACAGCAGAAAAGGTAGGACTCCAAATTTGCTTTGAAAAGACACAATACATGACCTGCAACAGACTAAAAACAACATTTCTAAAAACAAAATATGGTAACATCAGACGAGTATCTCAATTCAAATATTTCGGTGAAATAATAATGGAAAACGGGTTGGAAAAAGCAGACAATAAGGGTAGATGTCAAAAAACGGAAACTTCATTGAGATTTACGCAAAATATTTATAACAAAAAATGCATATCTAAAAACACAAAATTGAGACATTACAACACAGTTGTTAGGCTAAAATGTCTATATGGGGCAGAAACGGTCATTTTGAATAGGAAGAGAGACATCGAGGAGATTGAAAAGAGGGAAAGAAAAATCATAAGAAAAATCTTAGGCCCCAAACAAGTAAATAGCACAACATACCTACTTCGAGAAAACCAAGAGAACAAACAATACACTACCTGTACTACATAGGGATATGAGAAAAAGAAGACGTTAAGTTTTACTGACACATAAAACTGATGAATCCGAGTAGTTTAACTAGGCAAATAGTCAAATTTTATGAATATAGGAGTAGAGCTAAAGTAGAAATAATTAAATGGATTGATGCAATTAAAGAGGACCTAAGATCAGCAAATATTACACAAAGTGAAATTCAGGATAGAGGCTGTTTTAGACACAAGGTTAACGTTTGGAAGGATGGCCAGAGAGAAAAATGTAGGAAGACTGGAACAACTTGGTCTGACGAAAGGAAAAAAGCTCATAGCGAAAGAATGAAATCAGTATGGGCGTAAAGGAAGGCTAACAACAACAAACGTCCCTATCTGTACTTTGCGTGGTTCACCAGGGCCCACCAGGGTATATATATATATATATATATATATATATATATATATATATATATATATATATATATATATATATATATATATATATATATATACGGGGAGAAGACCTCCCCCCGTTAACGTTAAAAGTTTGTATTTATTTTAGAACATATTTATATTTTTAAAATTTTGTTTGTTAGGCAAATTTATTACAGAAAAAAATCACTGAGAAATTTGTCTCCGTTTGGTTTTTTGTTTTTTACCCAGTGATTCTTTATTTACATAAGAACAGATACTTTTGATGTTTTATGAGTTTTAGATCGTGGCAAAAATCCAAAAAAAAAATTTATGAACACGCCACTATCATTTAGATATTAATAATATGTCAATCTCGATCGAAACAAAACAGTAGTAATAGCAAAGTAGCCCAGGTCATTAGGTGCAAGTTGGTGGTTGAAGCTAAGCCAATAGAACAAGTGATGGGGGTCGAATATCTGAGCATCAAAATAACCAGCGTCGGGGAAATCGAGGAAGAGGTAAAACATCAGGTTAGTAAGGCGAACTGGATAGTAGTATGTCTCAATGATATTATATTTATAAATAGATACCTCTTAGTCGAGACAAAGCAAAAATATATAAAAGCGTAGTATGACCAGCAATAACTTACACAGCTGAAACAAGACCTGTTACCAGCGTAATATAGAGAATGATAGAATCATCAGGAATGAGAATCTTAAGAAGAGCAGGAAACAACACACTGAGAGACAGAAAAATTAGTGAGGACATAAGGCGCACGTGTAAAGAAGAAAACATCAATCAGTGAACATTATACAGGAAACATGGCAAACAACAGGATAGTGTGTATTGCAAGAGACAATTCACCGAACGGAACAAGACCAATAGGACGCCCAAAGAAAAGATAGAACGACGAATTGTAAATTAGTGAAAAGGAAAAAAAAACAATATATCTAATTATAAGTAGGAAAAAGAAGAATAAAAAGAACGCTGTGTAGCTTCATCTAATGATTTTTTCCGAAAGGAAACCAAATAAAATCAAACTCGACCGATCCTAACTCATTTACTTAATCATTCTGGCTTAACATCCATCCCAAAGCAAATAATCTTTCGGAGTGGAGCATCTCAATCGATAAACCCACTTAACTGGCGATTAATTTAATTAAGGATTCGCCTTTGATGGAAGACCGGAAAGTAAAGTGCTTTTCCCCATTTTGGTCTCTCTCGAGCAGGCCGAAAAACTTGGTCCAGACACGACGTCCAGCTGACGATGTCGGAGAATTGGAAAGCTGTCGAATACATTTTAATTTTCGTCGTTATTATATTCTATTAGTGTCAGAGTCGTGATTTAATTTGCATCCTTTTTTTATAATACATACGAGAGCCGTTCAATAAGTCCTTAGAAAAAAAACGTAAACAAATTATTTTAAGTAGATTTTTTTTATTTTTCAGCATAATCTCCGTTTAGCTCTAAATCATTCCAAGTGTTTTCCGACTTTTTTAAGCTGTCTAAAAAGTAAGATTTGGGAAGTTTTGGGTGATGACCTCCTCGTTTGATGTGAACCTTTGTCCGCTGAGCCATTTTTTTAAGTTCGGAAATAAAAATTAATCAGTGGGGGCCAGATCCGGTGAATACAGTGGATGTTGTAATAATTCGAAGTATAATTTTCCAGGATTTTGGCCATTGAAACTGTACAGGTGTGCACCCGTGCATTGTTTTGGTGAAGGAGGATCTTTTTCTTTTTCAAATGAGGACGATTTTTCTTGATGCATAATACCAAAAAACTGTGACCCCAACCTTACCTGCCGTTTTTACGAGCGATTTGTTCACCTTCTTCGGAGCCCGTTCGCCTTTAAAAACCCAATGTTTTGATTGGTCCTTTGTCCCTGGAGTGTAGTAGTGTATCCATGTTTTATCCACAGTTATGTATCGATGCAGAAACTTATCAGGATTGCGACGAAAAAACGCCAAAACAGCCTCAGAGTCGACAACAGGATTGCGTTTATTTGCCACTGAAAGCAAACGGGGCATCCATTTTACCGATTTTTTTTTACACCCAATTTTTTGTGTAAAATTGAAAACACTCTACCTTGTGATAGGCCTGTGACCTCAACTATTTCGCGTACTTTGATTCGTCGATCACTTAAAACCATGTGGATTTTGGTAATCATTTCGGGAGTAGTAACTTCCACTGGACGTACCGAACGATGTTTATTTTTTGTGGATGTACGGCCACGTTTAAACTCATTTACCTAATTACATACAGTTGCAAACACAGGAGCAGACGTGCCACGAACTTGATCCAATTCAGCTCTGATCTCTTTCGGTGTTAAGCCTTTTAAATATAAGTGTTTAATCAACACTCGAAACTCTTGTTTCAATCGACTATAAAAATGAAACTATGTGATGAATATAACTGAAACTTTGACACCTATCTGGTGAATAATGACAATTACTAAAACACTGGGATGGAAAATTATTGCTTGGCCTGGATGTGAGAAGTTCTAAAGAAGAACGTCTACCGAACCTTATTCCTTTTGAAGAGAAGGAGCAACTTCTTGCAGTACCTAAACTGGAGAGTTCTTCTGGTAAAGATCAAGCCAAAACAGTTTCAAACGCACTGTATGACTGGAACCTAAGTGATAAAGTACAAATAATGTGCTGTGATACGACAGCATCTAATACAGGGCGCTTGAATGGAGCTTGCGTAATTTTACAACAAAAACTGGAACGAGAATCCTGACTTGTCGCTATCATGTTTATTAGTTAGTTCTTAAAAGTGTGTTTAAATCAAATATCTACCAAGTCACTAGCAGTCCCGATATTCAACTATTCAATAAGTTTAGAGGTCATGGAAGAACATTAATCCTAAGTCTATCGAAACAAGCATTGATACTGTCAAATAGCATCTTTGTGACACGAAACTTAAAGAATTTGTGACGTTTTTTACTTATGAACTGCAAAAATCCATCGTACGTGACGATTATCGGGAGCTGATTATCGGAACGAATTATCCATTATTTTTTTGGGAGGAGATAATGAAAGAAAAATTGAAATCAGACCTCCTGGCGCAATGAATCAAGCACGATGGATGGCAAATGCTATTTACTCTTTGAAAATATGTTTGCTTCAGTCTCAGTTTAAAATGAGCGTAAAAGACAAACAGGCACTGCAAGATGTGTGTTTATTGTGGCAGTTTATGCCTTGACTTGAATGTAGTTTGGCAGTGAATGTCGCCGAATCAAGATTTTTTAAAGGCGTTGAAATAATATGAAACAATTGGCAAATCAATTTCTAAAGTGGCTCTAAGCAAGTTAACATTTGTGGCATTTATTAGAGGAAGTGGTCATCTTATCACTTTTTGATGATGAAGTTTATGAACGAACAAAAAAAGAAAGATCAATATTGTAGCTAATTTACAAAGAGAAAGTACATATGACTAATTTGGCAAGAGATACCTTCCATCGAAAGAAGACATGCCAATTTCGTTATATGTTGAGAGTTTTGTTTGATCTATTATTTTAATTAAATTATCAATTTAATTGTAATACTACTTTTTAATTACTATTGTTTTAGGGAAATCTCTGAGCGATTTTGTTTCCATCAAAAGTAAAAATTTGTTTTCACGATTAAAAATTGACAATAGTTTCCTACAGGAAAACATATTTTCCCAGAAAGAAAATTCAGCCTATGTGGAAGCCAAAGCTTCTAGTTTAAAAGCAGTAAATGATACAGCTGAAAAAGCTGTTAAACTAATGCAAGACTGACACGGTTTGATTACGGCAGAAAAAGAACAAAAACAGTTCCTACTACGTTGCGTGCAAGAACATAGAAAGATGTATCCAAACTACAAAAAAGAGACCTTAAAAAAGAAGTATCCTGAATAGTTGTATTATTTTGTTTGTCAATATGATTAAATCCATTAGTTAAACTTGTCTTTTTATTAATAGTTACCTAAGATATGCATACTTGCAATGACCTACCTATATATAAATAAGTGTTCAAAAACAGCAGTTTAGTTTAGGTTAACATTAACCTAGGAAGTTAAAATTTTGTATTTAAGTATAGCTTAGTATATTAAAAAAAAAATAGAGGGTATGCGTTTCGATAATTGCAAAAATTTGTGTTTGTCTATATAAGGGACACCCTAATATATATATATATATATATATATATATATATATATATATATATATATATATATATATCCATATAGGCTCCAGGAAAGGACAGTGTAACTGTCGAAATGCTAAAAGCTGAGGGTCGGACGTTACATAAAACACTCGCAAAATTATACTCAAAATGCCTCAAAGAACAAAAAGTACCTGACTTATGGAAAAATGCAGAAGTGATCCTTTTACATAAAAAAGAAGCACAGGAAGCTTTAAAAAACAACCATCCAATAAGCCTCCTATCAGTAATGTACAAAGTTTTCACTAAGATAATTTCTAAAAGAATATTAAAAAAACTGAATGACGCACAACCAAGAGAACAAGCAGGATTCATAAGTGGATTCAGTACAATGGATCACATCCAGGTTGTACAGCAGGCCATAGAAAGGCACAACGAATACACCATGCCACTGTGCTTGGCTTTTATCGACTACGAAAAAGCATTTGATTCCATCTCAAAGCATGCGATAATAGATGAACTGCTTAGCCAAGGTGTAGAGAGAGCCTATGTAATCCTATTGGAATCGATATATGATGGAGTAGAAGCCACAATTCACCTTGATGACCTTGAAGTGGGATTTAATGTAGAACGAGGTGTACGGCAGGGTGACGCTATATCGCCTATTCTTTTCTCGGCTGGCCTTGAAGAAGTATTCCGTAAACTGGATTGGGAACTGGATGGTGTAAAGATCAATGGTGCAAACTTAAACCATCTTAGATTTGCAGATGGTATTGTTCTCATTTCACAAGACCCAGAGGAGCTGCAAAGACGCATACAAGAACTGCAAAGGGCTGGCGAACCATTTGGCTTGAAAATAAACCTGAAAAAGAGTCAGGTTATGTTCAATAACTTCGCTCAGGACAGAAGAATTTTAGTTCTAGGAAGGGATTTAGAGATTGTGGACAGCTTTATATATCTTGGGCAGAGGATTTCCATGGAGGGGAATACCGCCCGGGAGGTGGAACGGCATGTTAAATGTGGCTGGCAGGCATTTGGTAGGCTCAACATAGTGTTTAAGAGCAGACTCCCACTTTGCCTGAAAAGAAAAGTATTCGATCAGTGCGTTCTACCCGTTATGACATACGGAAGTGAAACCTGGACACTCACATCGCAATCAATTCAAAAGTGGCACAGAGGGCCACAGAGGGGAACGGAAAGATGTATGCTCGGCATTACAAGACGAGACAGAAAGTCCTGCGCATGGATCAGGGAACAAACAAAAGTCTGTGACATCATTGGAAGAGCAAAGCAATTGAAATGGAGATGGGCAGGCCATATAGCGAGGCGTTGGGACGACAGAGGGACCAAGGCAATCCTGGAGTGGATACCGCTTGATCGCAAGCGCCCGCGAAGAAGACCGAAAGCACGATGGATTGATGACATCGTTAAGTACATTGGACCCGAGTGGCAGAGGAAAGCCCATGACCGTGAAAGTTGGAAGCATGCTGAAGAGGTGTTCATCCTGCAGTGGATCAATACGGGCTGATGATGATGATGATGATTGCCTTAGCCCAACTGTCCATGCGACGTCACGTGTCTCTCGGGACGGTTTCTAGCCTTTCAGCCGTCATCAGCCGAGTTCCAGACGAACGCAAGGAAAGCAGTTGGGAGAGACGATCGGGGCCAGGCCAGGTCAACTGGCCATTTTAATGATGGGTCGTGATCGCACACAACTGACGCCATCATACGGCATACATCATCGTCTCTCCCAACTGCTTTCCTTGCGTTCGTCTGGAGCTTGGCTGATGACGGCTGAAAGGCTAGAAACCGGTCCCGAGAGACACGTGACGTTGCATGATGGACAGTTGGGCGAAGATGATCGATGACGCGACGTGGAGAAAGGGTGAAAGATTTCTGTAATATTTTCCTCCACGGCTCCGTTACGCTACCTTGTATATATATATATATATATATATATATATATATATATATATATATATATATATATATATATATATATATATATATATATATATATATATATATATATAAATATAGTAGAAATTTAGATATAAATATATATTATGTTTATTTAAATATGTCAGATGTTTTACTCTATCCTCGTATAAAAATGTTGAAATCTTAAAATTTGTGAACAATTTAATTTTTAATTAATTCTGCACAGAGATTTTCATCTACATCAACTGACGCCAACGATCTAAATGTTATCCCCTTAAAAATTCAAATCGCATTTAAAATTCGAATGAATCTTTGCTCCGATGCAGACTTGCATTATTATAAGAAATTAACTATTAATTCTCACAATCTGCACATATTCCAGAACAGGTAAACTATGCTCATCAAAATGCTGAAACTATGTAAATCTCGTACGTTCTCGTTAGAATATCTGGCACGTTCGAAAGCGCGAGGTATTCGAACGGAACGGAATTGAACTGATGTATCTAAATCCCTGCATTGGCTGTACACATGAATAATTGAGTCACTAAAGCCGGGGGAGTAAAACTATTGATTTTGCAGAAGCTGTCTCGTAATTGGGATAAATTGTTACTGGTGTCAGATGAAAGACGAGGGGTTCGATATTGATTCTAAGTGCAGAAAAGATAAGAAGTGTGTAGTTTAATATTGTATTTCAGAAATTCGAGTAGATTTACGAAGCAAATCTGAATAAAAATTACTGACAAATTACTTTTAACCTTTTTTAGTGGCCGGGTCAAATTTAATTACACCAGTGGGCACGCACGTCTTAGAGCAACTCTAAATTATATATAGAATTAATATATTTGAGGTATTTTCAAAATATTTATTTGAAAGAAAATTTAATTTTTCACATAGACAAAAAAATAAGCAAAATAATGGCTCACCTGGTTTTATTCTCAAACATAGCATGCAGGTCATAAAGTAAAGTAAAAATATTAGTGAACATTTGCATAGCACTCAGAACATACACTGATTATTTGCTCTAGACACATAAATTGTTCGCAGACTTTGCAAGAATATTTTGTTTTTCTGTTTTTTTTTCAGCCACAATAGCTATATCTTACCAAATAATGGCTCACCCTATCTATATATTTGAATAACAAAAAAAAACCGTCATAAAGCCTTAACCAAAAAAAAATTCCCTATACTTAAAGTAATCTGTCTTTGCGCAGAAAAATCTTTAGTTTCATGCTCAAACACAGCATGCAGGTCATAAAGTAAAGTAAAAATATTAGTGAACATTTGGATAGCACTCAGAACATACACTGATTATTTGCTCTAGACACATAAATGGTTCGCAGACTTTGCAAGAATATTTTGTTTTTCTATTTTTCTTCAGCCACAATAGCTATATTTTCCCGCTGTTCCTGGAGAAGGTAAATTTTGGATTTCCTCTTGGAAATTTCTCGGAGTCGTAATTTTATTGTTTTGGAGATATTAGCGGGCATGATACGATTTTTCTGATGGTTATATAACAAAGATGATGGCAATTTAACCAAAAATGTCTTCTAATCAATGTCGAGTTACAATTTTGTACTCAAATCAAACTCTTTGTAATTGTAAATTACAAAGGAATTAATCCCTGGTACATTTAGCCTACTATAAAATATGACCATGGGCCACCTTCATGTCGAACGAGCGGTATCATATTGAGCGCACAGTTTATCCACTATGTTAACTTCACCCTTTGTTTCGTTATATGTGTGAATTATTTCAGGTTTCTCAGTTATACCATTTGCATCATCCCCTTTGTGTATCGTAGAAAATAAGAGCACATTCTTATTTTTCTCTGGAATGTACGATACTAACGTACCCCCGCAACTAAAGCCGAACATACTTAATCCTACTGGACGTTCAGTCCTCTGTGTAAACATATCAGAATTTTCCCGCTTATTTGGTCTCATTATTCCTATGAAGGTGAGTTCATTATTCTAAAGAGAATAGGTAAGAGGAATAGTAGAATATCAATTATCAGTGGTTACATTCCAGTTTGTTCTAAAAATATGTTGACAAAGTCTTTCAATCACGCCCTTCGCACTTGTTTCCAACTTATATGGTAGATTATTTTGCTGTCCTATATAAACTGCCATTTGACTAGTGTATACCATACATATTTGGTTTGTTTGGTATGTATTATCAAAACTCACATCTACCTCTGAAAGCGTCCAGTTTTTCATCAACTGTAACGTAGACGGAATGGCCTACGTCACTGGCCAACTGGAAATAATATTGTTTCAAATTTTGATTAAAATGGTCGAATATATTCCTTCTGGGGGCTAACTTATCTAAAGCAAGCCTTTTTTTGCGCGTTTTAATATCATCAAATCGAATAAAGCGTAGTAGCGAGCGAAACCTTCTGAGATTCATTGTGAGATGAAATACTTCAATTCCAAATCCGTCTGTCTTCCAGAGGTCTTCAGTATTTACATGATTGGCCTTTCTCACTCCTGCAAAACATAATAGACCAATAAATATACTTTTTTCGTCCATATTTATTGGATATATGTCCCTGCTGCGACTGAAATTCTCTGTTTCTGCTTCTGTTTTAATGTTAGTAAAATTCCCGTTACTACTTATAATTTTGTCATCAAAAAATATTCCCATATTTTAACAGGAGACGTTTTTTCCTTAATGCAGTCTTTGGGATCAGGTAAGTGAAATGTTAAATTTTTTTATCTAGTTCTTACATTTTTGGGAGGACACTGTTTGCTCCATTTTGTTTTATTATCACTTCCTATAAAATAAGGTCCAGTTTAATTTGTTTCTCCATCATCCTTTTCATCAAATTCTTGTTCTGTGTCACTCTTCGGATCGTTCCCCAACATTATCCTCTTCCCCTGATTCCATCTCGTCATCATATTCATCTCCACTAGGTACATCTTCTAACAGTCTCAATAACCTTTCTTGTTTACAAGACTTGTTTTCTCGATCTAAATATAAATTGATAATTATATAAATCTGGAATAATAATAGATACATACTTATCAAAAATATACTTTTCAGATGCCAAATAAACCATGTATTACGGAAATTTCATAGCGTTAACAGTCGCACCCGGTCTCAGACACCGTATTTGCGTTTATAACACATATAAGAACGCTCAGACAAAAAGCAACTGAGATAAGGTGTAGACGCGAACCTCTGTAAAAGGTACACAGACGGATACCACGAGTTTACCCGATTATTTACAATATCACTGTTTTATCGATGTGTCGGTCTCCCACACCCTGAGCGATCACTGAAACGTTAAAATAATAAGCAAATAAGCAAATGAAAGGAAAAATTATATTTCCTAAAAATTACATTCAATCAGTATAAGATGTGTCATTCTGTTCGAGGACCTTTCTACATCTCTCCGTTAGCTGCATAATCTGAGGTTTATGTTTAAAAAACTGATACAGGTGATTGTTTAAATCTTCAGAGGAAATAATGTCTTTACCATCTAAGCTGCTTAGAAGCGATTCTAAATAAATAGTAGTGGGAGGACGAAAGGTCAAAAGTTTAGTTGATGCATCAAAACATCCTAAATAAATTGTGAAAGTTTCTGTCGGGGGGCTAAATATACGTGTGGTTTCGATGGAACGCTATGGCCTAATTAATGATGATTAGTTGGAAGGTCTAACTGAATAAAATTCATCGTTAATTGCTTCTCAACCATCACAAAGGTCCTTGCGCCATTTGTCAATATACTTTTTAACATAGCTTCACTGTCGTATCACTTTTTAATATATTTTTTATGCATCAACATTACTCATCAACACAACAACTTTAAAAAATAGGCGAGATTTTTTTTAACAACTGTAAAAGATGATACTATTGAAAACAACATCGTAGAGAATATCAGAAATCGAATTATGAAGGATAGGAAAGTTATTTACTCCCTGTGTTCTATTCTAAGATCGTATTCAAAGAAACACGAAAATCGATTTTTAAATGTAAATTTAAATGTCCGCAAAAACGCCCATCCAAAATCATTATTCTTAGTGGGGACTCATTGATGACCCGACCTCCAACCACAACAGGCCGTCAAAAATATTGTCTTTTAAATATTGAGAAATTAAAAGCTATCAAAATAAAAATCATAAAAATCTAAGATTCCCAAATATAAGGAAAACATTGCTTTTGTATCAATTCGTATAAATCATTAAACTGTTCCTAAAGATTAATGTTAGGTTGTTAATCGACCATTAACAGGTGTGAAATCCGATAATGGTTATGAATAAACTGTAATTAATAAGAGTAAACCATTAAAATTAATGAATTTTACAATGTCCTTGGGTAAATTTATTGGCAAAAAGTTATTAGTCGGAAGTAATTTTTCGGAAATGATGAATAATCGCTATTATGTAACAGAATTAAGTATATATGACTGTTTAAGTTGTTTACAACAAATGTTCTTATTAAGATTTTAAATGATACGCTAGTAGCTTTTTAATGTTTCAATCGTTTATTATAGATTTTGTTCTATATATGTTTCGCCTTGTTAGGGTTTTTTAAAGACTGAGTGAGAAATAGTTCGTTGAGTGAGTAATAGCAAGTTGGTTTGACAAGAAATCAACTGAGGAATCCATAATCATTGTTAATTTTTTTTACATTTAACTTTTGGTCAAATTTTTGCAATTTTTGTTACTAATAATTATTAAAATATATATGATATTATTAAAATGTGCGGACTTTTGACATATACTTAATATACGGACTATGAAAACGAAGGTCCGATTGAAAGAACTGTTAAACGAACTTGACAACATATATTGGGATATTATTGGGCTCTGTGAAACACGAAGAAAGGGTGAAGAGTTAATTAAACCGGAACCAACTGGACAAGTCTTCTACACTCGAGGTACGGAGAATAGACGATGAGAGAATTAGATTCCTTATCAATCGAAAGCTGAAAAATAGTGTAGTAAAATTTGAACTAGCCCAATGCGTGATTCAGCTGAATAAAAAGTTTAAGCTTCAAATCGCCCAGGATTAGCATCAACTATAAGCCATAGGGATGAAAAAATGGACAAGGACTTCTTTGACATTCTAAACAACGAGAAATGTAGGCACAAAATCCGGATGGGTGACTTTAATAACAGAATTAGAAAAGCAATAACTGGTGATAATGCAACTGGCCCATATCGAAATGGTGAATGGAACATTAGAGGCTGATACGAGCAAATATTACGATAAACTATCGAAAACAGCACAAAAGAATGATAAGATCAAAAGGGAGTAAAGTAGATTCTGGGAAGCTGCTGCAGAGAAGCAGCTATTTTGAGATTGCTCTGTCGAACCGCTTTGCTATGTTGCAAAATGACTAAAGACCAATATGAAAAAATCGGCAACAATGTGCCTGATACAGCTGCTTCAATAGCACCAGAAGATAAATGTTTCAAACAGTAAAAAATCTCCATTGAGACTATTAATTTAATGAAAAACGACGGACAATGAGGAATGCAGGCAATCCTTTTGGCAGGATCGAGTACGTTGAGCTTTGCAATAAGAAAACGTATTCGAGAGGAAACGCGCCGATTCAACATGCAGTTAGTGCAAGAAACTCTGGAAGAAAACAGGGGAATTAACAAAGCTAAACAAAAGCTGAGATAAAAAAGGACGCAAATTTTTGTCTTAATGCGTGAGGATATTATAGTGTGTAGGAAGCGGATGGAAATGTTAGAGATTGTTCGAAAAGTTTATTCAAAGTTATATGAGGATCAGAACCAGTCAAGAACAACAATGCACGCTGAAGAACAAATGCCGGAGAAAGTGACAAAGGCTCGATAAAAAATGGCAAGGCTCCGGGAAAGGATAGTATAACTGTTGAGATGTTAAAAGCTGGTGGCCGGACGTTACATAAAAAATTAGCAAAAATAAAATCAAAATGCCACAAAGAACAAAAAATATCCAACTTATGAAAAGTGATTATTTTATATAAAAACAGAGTACAGGAAGATTTAAAGAACTGCCGTCCAATAAGCCTCCTATTAGTGGTATACAAAGTTTTCACCAAGATAATCTAAAAGAATATTACGAAAACTTAATGACGCACAACCAAAAGAGCAAACTGGATTTAGAAATAAATTCAGTACAATAGATCACATCCAGGTTTTACAGTAGATTATAGAAAGACACAACAAATACGCTATGCCACTGTGCTTGGCTTCTATCAAAGCAGGCCATAATGGATGTATTGCTGAACCAAGATGTAGAAACGTATGTAAACCTACTAGGATCAGTATATGATGAAGCTACAGCGATAGTCCATCTTGATGATTTTGAGGTTGGAATTAATGTAGAGCGGGGTGTACGGTAGTGCGACGTAATATCGCCTCTTCCGTTTTCAGCTTGCTTGGAAGAAGTGTTCCGTAATCTGGATTGGGAGCAGGATTAAATAAAGATTAATGGTGCATATAAACCATCTGAGATTCGCAGATGATATCATCCTTCTTTCACAAGACCTAGAGGAGCTGCAAAGATACATAGAAGAGCTGCAAAGAGCTAGAGAACGATTTAATATTTAATAAAATAGTAAACAGGTAGTTTGCTATTTCTTCATCTACCAACCAAATCGGTTTCTAGCCTTAAACCGTCATCAGTTGGGCTCAAGCTGAACTTCCGTAGAACTAATTGAGAAACGACTAAAGCCATGACCATATTCCCATGACCATTCCACCCTGCGGTAAACGGCCGCAACAGTCAGACTGTGTGAGATCGTTCGTGGCCCGTCTAATCTTGGGTAAGTACCAGGTATGTATGAAAAATAGTATAGTGGGCTCGTGAAGAAAAGTATTAAAAAGCAAAGAAAGTTCACCCGAGCTTCACGTAGGTGCTTTGCCATTCTTACATCCGCTACTCAAAGTGCCAGGAAGCATCTACCAAGACCGGTTTCTGACCTTAAGCCGATAACGGGTCAACTGATGACGGTTTAAGGTCAGAAACTGGTCTGACGCTTGCTAGCGCTTGAGACGCTTACTAGCGCTTTAGCTGGCGGATGAAGGATTGACTTGGAGAACGGGTGAACTTTTTTTGGTTTTTAATACTTTTTTCTACGAGCCCACTACACTATTTTTCATATATACTTGGTACTGATCCAAACAAAAGGAAGGAAAAAAACTGTACGTTCCGAAGAAAATACTGCTGCTGTTCCTGTTAATGTTTGAAGTTGAGCTTTGTTATTCGACAACATGGAAATCTGGTTCCTGGTTTTCAACAGAATAACTCCACATGTCATACAGCCAACGCTGTAATCGATTTATTGAAGGAAGAATTCGGTGAGGAAATTATTTCGAGGAACGGATCTGTTAAATGGCAGTAATATGTGCTTTTAACGAATTTATAATATTTTCTTTAGGATTATGTTTAATCTTTGGTCTATGCCTATAAACCGGCAACTATTGACAATATTGACGAACGAATTGATTGATATTGACGAACAATTGCTGATATAACACACCATATGTTTGAAAAAGTGAAAAATTGTTTTCAAGCATTAATACTACTAAAGTGGCATTAATGCCATTAATGTTATTTCACAAAAAATAAATTGTATCAAGGCATATAATTTGGTTGTTGTTTTATTTGAATTTAAAGTTGAAACGCACTAAAAAAACTACCCTAAAAAATTGTATTTACTTATATTCTGATTTTATGTTTATTACCTTATGAAAAAATAATTATAAGATTGATAATGTCGTTTAATTATATTAATTATTAACTATATTACTCTTAATTATAATTTCAACTTAACGCTCAGATTCATATTTTACGGAAATGTTTGTAACTTAGATATAAAGTAATCCTATCGACATTTTATTAGTGACTGTACCTATTTTTCATTACTTTTTCCTGCAACGCCCTCCTGAAGCTAATAAGTACATCTCTTCCATCAACTGGTTGAATATCAGTCGAGCATAATGAAGCAATTTGAACACGACCCGACACTGATATCTAATCTCGCTTGTGGGGAGACTCCCTTCCTACCTTCGACCGTAAACTTCTTTCATAATAAACCATTCGGTCCTCCTTTCTATTTTCCGACGATTTTTTACCCCCCTCTTATCGGCAACAGTAACACACGAGAGTTTTTCGATTTCGATTAGAAATATTAAATATTTGAAAAAATATTTCTGTATCTCGCTGTATTATAAATGTCAGTTTCCCAGTCTATATTATAAACAAATAAATGTATAATAAGGTTTGATAACAAAAATAAACTGCTGTTGTATCACGAAAATGTGTAACACTTTCGTTTACGAATTGACGCCGCATCCACCCTATTCTCCGTACTTGGCCCTTTCAACTCATTTTTCTTTTTTTAACATAAAAAAATGACTGACTGAAATGAAGCAAATCATTGATCAAATTGGGGTTATTTTGTAGAGTTCGATAAGTAGTTTTGGAATACATCGCAGTAAAGCCGAATCGCGAAAACCGAATGAAGATACTGACTCATCTTTTATCACCCAGGGAATTGTGCCATAAAAACCGACAATATTTGCATCAAATAGCCCTAAACTTGATCGATATAGCAGAATTACAGTATATTCAACAAATTTCTTATTTAGAATTATCATCATCATCATCATCATCATCATGAACATAATCCTCATAATGTCATATATTTTCATTTGTTCCCCGATCCATATACAGGGTTTTCTGTCACACTTTGTAATGCCAAGCCTATATATTTCTATTCCATTCTGTGATGCCTGTCATTTTGCCATTTTTCTACAGCCAACGAATTATTCCATAAAAACCGACAATATTTACATCAAATTACCCTAAACATAATCGATATAGCACAATTACAGTATATTCAACAAATTTCTTATTTAGAATTATCATCATCATCATCATCATGAACATAATCCTCAGCCTGTGTACTGTCACTGTAGGATGAACCTCTTCTGCATGTTTCCAACTTTCGAGTTCCTGCCCCTTTATCTGCCATTCTGGTCTAATATACTGAATGATGTCATCAGTGCATGGTGCTTTGGGTTTTCTTCGTGAACGTTTGCGATAAAGCGATTTCCACTCCAGGATTACCTTGATCAATCTACTGGCACATCGCTTTGTTAAATAACCTACCCATTTCCATTTTAATTCCTTTTAGTGATATCATATATTTTCATTTGTTCCCCGATCCATGTACAGGGCTTTCTGTGCCATTTTGTGAATTGATGCCATTTTTGAATTGATTTCGATATGAGTTTCCAGGTTTCGCTTCCGTATATCATAACGGACAGGACGCAATGATCAAAGGCTTTTCTTTTAGACAAAGTCACAGTTTACTATTAAATGCTATACTGAGTCTGCCAAATGCCTGCGAGTCACATTTAGCAAGCCGTTCCACATCCCGGACGGTATCCCCCTACGCCCTCGCAAAGCAATTCATCCATTATGGCTTGGTTTGAGATTGCTTTAAGCTTTTTCGTAGTCGATAAAAGCCATGCAGAGTGTCATGGTGTATTCATTGAGCTTTTCTATGGGCGGAGGTAGAACCTGGATTTTGTATAGGATCCACTTCTGAATCCTGTTTGCCTTTTTTGGATGTGCGTCATTCGGTTTTCTTAATATTATTTTAGACATTCTTTCACTGCCAGCACCGCCGTTTTTCATCAATTCTATACCCTTTGTCGAGCCCGCCAAAAAGTCTCCCTGCATTCCTCATTATCCGTTGTTTTTTCATTAAATCAATGGTCTTACTAGAGATTTTTGTTTGTTTGAAACATTTCTTCCGGATCTTGTAACACAGCAAAACGCTTCGTCAAAACAATCTCAAAATCGCGTTCCTTCTCTACCAATATCCCAGAATCCCTTATCTGACCTTACCACCGCGCTTTCTTGGGCAGTTTATCCTAACTTTTGCTCATACCATTCGGTGGTCACTTCCAACATTAAAATTGTTATAGAATTTAACTAAAAAAATGTATTTAGAATATAAATTGGCATTTCGCAATATCACTTTCATCAACAATGGTCCAAAGTATCTATTTTATACCCCTTGAATTTGTTGTTTTAACTTTCAATTTTTAATGATGGTCAAATTAATATCCCGTGAAATTTTTATGACTTTTCGTTTCTTTGAAATAATTTAATTTTTATAGCGCCTGCATTCGAGTAATAAACCTGAATATTTCACAGATGTCTTCATTTGATATTACAGGGTGATTTGAAAGTAGGCTTACTGTACTTTTGATGTAATAAAATACCTCTAGGTCTTGTATAAATTTTGTTTTATTACAGTATTATCAATCAGTTTGGTTTTTGGTCTAACAAGATTCACGCATAATAATAAAATATCTTTGAACAAATATTATGCAGGTGCGTATTAAAAAAATGAACCCCACTTATCTGGTATAAACTTTCTCAAAATTTTTATACCCGTTAGGTTCTTGTTATATTGTCCAGATTAAAATGTATCAGTATGTGAAGAGTGGGAATAAGAATTTTCTGAAAATAAGTTTGTTGAATGTGTACCAAAAAACAAATAGGAACTATAAAAACTATGTACATTTATATATATATATATATATATATATATATATATATATATATATATATATATATATATATATATATATATATATATATATATATATATATATATATATTATTGTTATTATTATTCTCGTATGGGCCCTGATGGACCACGCGAAGTACCATTAGAGGCGTTTGTTGTTGTTAGCTTTCCTTTGCGCCCATACTAATTTCATTCTTTCGCTATGAGCTTTTTTCCTTTCGTCAGACCAAGTTGTTTCAGTCTTCCTACATTTTTTTCCCTGGCCAACCTTCCAAACGTCAACCTTGTGTCTGAAACAGCCTCTATCCTGAATTTTTGTATATTACACTTTGTGTAATATTTGCTGATCTCAGGTCCTCTTTAATTGCAGCAATCCATTTAATTATTTCTAATTTTTCATAAAATTCGATTATTTGTCTAGTTACCATACTCGGATGAAATAAATTAGAATCTCTTTCTTAAAAAACTTTTTTTTACGTATTGTTCGTCCCTGCGTGTTGGGTGTTTTGTTTATGTATTTTATATTTTCAACATTTTAACTTTATTTAGGCATTTTTGGATCCTCCTGAAGAAGTGACGAAATATATTTAGGTTTATTAAGAAATGAAATTTTAGTTTAATTCACATTAACAGACCGCATACCCGAGATTTTGCTCACAAATCGCCAGGACTGGACTCGAAATAAACTTGTAAAGCCAGTTTTTGAGGTCTTCAGCGTTGCGTTGACAAAGGTTTTGCCCCTCAGAGGGTGGACGCGAGCTGAAGTGGTGATAACCGATTGCCGCAATATCTGAAGAGTAAGGCGGATACGAAAGAACCTCCCATTCGAGATTATTCAGATTATTATGATGTCGTGCATTCTCGTGGAGCCAATTGACTTAACCTTGTCGTTTGGGTCAGGTATAATCTCATTTACACAGTACAGTTAGGAGAAATAGCTCCCACAAACATTTCCCAGTACACGAGACCCTTTCAGTCCCACCAAACGCAGATCAAGGTCTTCTTGGGATTGATATCTTGCTTAACTGTCGACTTTAGCCTGTCTTCTGTGGCCACCCACTCCTTTCCTTGCTTCATAAAGACGTAAAGACACAATTTCTCATCTCATATTACGATGTTATACATGAATCATTAGTGTGCTGAATCATGAATCATTAACTTTGTTGCTACGATTTTCCTTGTTGTCGTTGGTTAGTTTGTGCGGTACCCATGCTCCGAATTTATTGAGTAATTCCCAATTGTCAAAAGGTCCAAGGTTTCAGTTCTCGGCATGTAGATGGCCCTCGTCAAAGTCAAAAGGTCGGCCAAAGAGGGGGGGGGGGGGTGTCTAGGTCGAAGTTACCATTGTTAAATTTAAATCAACGTGTTGAGGTCGTTAGCACCACCAGATCTTTCTATCACGAGCTTAACTAATTCAAGAATAATCAGCAACATCAAACTGAAACCAACACCAGAATAAGAACTGAGATGATCATCACCTCTATCTCATCCATCATCAACAGCGACGGCCCCTTGCGACGACGTAAACAGTGCTTACACCAATTTCAAGTTTTATTTCCACTGAATCTGGTCCTTTCGTGTCAGATTCACAGCAGAAAAGTCAAATCATCAGAATTAATCGATTACTATCGATCAGAAAAAACGTGCCAAGAAGAAGGCGCATAAAATTCAAATCTAACGTGATTTATCATTATTATATATATATATATATATATATATATATATATATATATATATATATATATATATATATATATATATATATATATATATATATATTGAGTTATAGTTGAGTTTATATGAGTTTTTTGACTTTTTGGACTGCGTCCAATGAGACTACAGTAGTAAAAAGTCAAAAAACTCCACGTATAAGCCATCCGACGAGAAGTCGGCGAAAATATGGGTTGTTTGATTGTGGAGAGGGACTCCCTATTATTGGCGAGAGAGCATATGTCGGTACCCTGATGAGTCTAACCACCAACAGACGAAACATGTGCCCTCCAATGTAAGGGATGGGTGGGGCTTCCTGTGTAGTGGTCTATGGATTGTGAAGCTAGATGAGTTAAGGAAAAATGTATAGTGTTGTCAATAAAAAAAGTTCTTTGAATGTTGACGAGTAAAGCATGATGAAATACGCTGTTGCCAAGCTGTTATATCTATCCTTCACAAACCTTCCACTAAGCATTTATTATAAACCACTTCCCATACGATATAGCCTTCCACTAAGTATATATTAGTATTAAAACAATTTCAACCAATCGATAAAAAAACTCATGTTTATTTCAAAAATTTTCCAATTTTTTGTTTTACAGTATAATGGTTTTTTAAAAAATTCGTAAGAAAATTTCTCAAATCTCTTTCGATATACGAAACCATGAGAAGTTGAGTGGACTTTTATATGAAATTTTTCTTCTAAAAAACTCTAAAATAATTATTTGTGGTGATCTTAACATAAACTACTTGGACTCTTCAGGACCACGTTAGCTGTGGTGTCTAAGGCGTCAGCCTTATGTTACGGCAGTTAATGTGGACCGGGTTCGAATCCCGTATTAGGCAAAAAAGTTTTTCTAAAATTCTTGTGAATGTTTCTAGGGAAGAGTGTAAAATCTGATAAGGAATCACCCCTCAGTCACGCCAATTCGAGGCTGGGTAAGGCGGGTGCCTTCTGAGAGGTTTTCTACGTTGGTCACTCGCCAGTCGTTAGGCTTTTCGAGATAATTTCGGTTAAGCACAAAACCAAGGGTTGATAGCTCGAGGGGGGGTGCTGACCGGGGTTTTCGGTAGCTGATGACCGGAACCCACGTTAAGCTGTAGGTCCAGTCGCTAAATAGCCTTCTCAGTTGCTGATGCGCCTCTAACCCCAAAACTGCGCCTCTAACCCCAAAACTTTTTTATTTTACTATTTAATTTCATCAAATTCGTAAATAAAATAAATGCAGGAGTGAATTATCTTTAATATGTAGTCTGTGTATTGTCTTTGTTTGTTTCCCGGTATAGGTAGATGTTTGTTCATTATAACACAACTTTTATAAAAATTATTTTGAGGAAACTATTTTTCTGTTTATTTTGTGCTACTTTTACTGTAGCATAGAATCTTCTACACCCGCCTGTAAAACAATTTTATAAGAAAAAGGTAACCTAATTCCTAGGCAGCTTTTTATGATGTTGTTTTGACAAACTTCCGAAGTAACCATAAAGAAATTCATAACGGAATATTTATTAAACGTAAAAATAACGTCTTAAAATGAGGCTGAGAGTAAAGTGCCGAAAATAAAATGAAGACTACGACCTCAAACTCACCCACGTGTCTCTGTAGTTTATCAGATCACACGTATTCCATGCCAGATTATAAAAATTCCTCACTGTTTGAAATTACAAATTTTTATTACGGTCTTTATTGCATATGTTATTTAATATATTGCTTTTTGTTTATTAATTTTTGTCAGTTTTTTTGAAGTGGTAATATCCAAATCGGCAATTGAAATAACTCATATGTGGAAAGTGGGACGATGCCTTTGTGCTGTACGTACTCTGACTAAAATTTCACAAACTGAATCTTGAAATGCATTTCAATGGTAGATCCACTCAGATAATTTTCAAAAAGCTTTCGATTGCTTCATATATTCGCCTCTTAAAATTAAAGGCAACAAGTACCACTCAGCAACATCAACCGTTTCGTCTACAAGTTGGTTTGGTCTACAATTTTATATTACACTTCAGTCAATTAGTCATTTCTAACAATTCTACACCTTTTTATTGAACTATTTCTCATTGCGTTCAAAATATACTTCAGTTTCGGCAATTACCTCTTCATTGGAGCGAAATTTCTTTCGAGCATTTTTTTGAGGTCTGAGACAAGCAAATAGTGGGGGCAAGATCTGGCGAATACGGTGGATTTTAAGCAATTCGAGGTGCAATTCACGCAATTTAGTCATATTTGCCAAGAATTTGTGACACATTTGGATCTCGTCCTTCAAACGCACCAAATAACGCTATATAATATTTTCTCTTGATGGTTTTACCTTTCTCGATATAATGGATGAACAATATCCCATCCGCATCCCAAAATACAGAGGCCACAACCTTGCCTGGCGATGGTTGTGGTTTTGATCGTTTTGGATGGCTTAAACCTGTTTCTGCCCATTCAACTGACCGATTTGACTCTGAAGTATAGCGATGGATCCAAACATTACTCATCATCAATACGGTGTTATTTTTGGTTCGCTGTGAGCAAACGCGATCATTCTTTTGAAAATAACAACAGTAGCGTCACTTAAAGCACAACAACTCAGAAACTAGTAGACAAATGGTCATCAAATTTTGACACATGACGTTTGACGGTGGGCACAATCGACCATTAGTAAGGATTTTTCTTGACGCCATCTATATATTAGACCAGAGATTTACTGACCGATATGTTATGTCGCATTTTAAATCTGCTAAAGCAATGATCAGAAGCTTTAAACCTGTCCTATTGGTCGCTATTAGATCCCACTGAAAATGGGTTAATATAATCTCTCGTATTATGGAACTATTTAATGGAAGTTTTTTTTTTATGTTTATCTCCAGTCCAAGAATTTTAGCACTTCTCATTTTTTCTGTCTTCTCAAACTATATATATACATCTAATATTTTCACGGATGGTAGATAATGTTTCTAAATCATTCCGGCTGTCGATAATGTGAAGAGTCACGACGTTTCGCCAAAATCGCATTTGGCATTTTCAAGTGTTGTCCGCTTCGACTGAAGAGTCCAACTGACGTGCACGGGTCGTTGTATTCGCTTTTATAGCCGGCCGGTCGCCCAACTGTCTGCCATATGACATTACGTGTCTCTCGGGACCGGTTTCTAGCCTTTCAACCGTCATCAGTCGAGCTCCAGACGAACGCAAACGGCCAGTTGACCTGGCCTGCCCCGATCGTCTCTCCCAACTGCTTTCCTTGCGTTCGTCTGGAGCTGGGCTGATGACGGCTGAAAGGCTAGAAACCGGTCCCGAGAGACACGTGACGTCACATGGTGAGACAGTTGGGCGAAGACGATCGGTGGCACCACGTGGAGAAAGGGTGAAAGATTTCTGTAGCACAAAAGCGACTGCGCAGATTATATCAGGGTAGTTCGGAGGCATTTACGGCGTTCGGCAACGCTGTCGGGCGTCCGTTTATTGTTTTTTCTACCTCGCGGCCAGGTTGCCACGTTTTTTCTTTTTTCAGAAGGGATTTCCATACTTTTGGAATGTTGCGATCGTTGTATTCGCGTATTCAGCTCACCTCTTTCTTCTATTTCAAGGGCTTCTCTGATTGTTCGGACCTTGTAGTTTTCAATATTCGCTATTTCTTTGGTTCCTTCCAAATTGATTTTATGTCCTGTATATAAATGGTGCTGGAACAGAGCGCGGAAGTGGTTTGTTTGTTTTTAAGTCGTTTTTATGTTCTTGTATTCTGGCCAATATTCGTCTGTTTGTTTATCCTATGTATGCTCTGTTGCAGTCGGAACAAGATATACTATACACCCCATGATTTTCCAGTCTAACTTTGTCCTTGGGGTTTTTTAGGATGTTTGCAACAGTTTTGTGTAGCTTGTAGGCTGTTCTGATCTTATATTTCCTTAGTAGTCTGCCTATCCTATCTGTGATTCCTTTTACGTATGGTAGCAGGACCTTTAGTGTATTTGGTTCATGATCCTCTATTGTCCTTCGTGTTTGGGTTTCTTGACGGCGAACCGTGTATCTGGTAGTGTCAGTCATAAGGATCTGGAAATCAAGGTGTTCGCTATTCCTTGGATTTGAGAAGGATGGTGATGGGATTTAGCGTTGAGGTATCGATCGTTGTGAGTTGGTTTCCTATACACGGTATATTCGAGTATTCCAGGAAGTTTCCTTGTGATAAGGAGATCTAAAAACGGCAGTTTTCTATAAATATATGTATATATATATATATATATATATATATATATATATATATATATATATATATATATATATATATATATATATATATATATTAGCCTTCGAATTAATAATGATCAAAGTCTCAAATATATCTCAAAATAAATAATATCTAAAATATCAGAACCAGAAGGTCCTCTACTTCAGTCTGGGCCTTGCACGTGTGGAGAAAAGTGTGAAGGAGTCTTCAGAAAAGTCGATTCGACGGCGAATTTATATTATGATTTTCTCAACGTTGCATTGCTTCTAATGTCCCAGATTTAATTGGCAACATTTTCAAAATTAATTAACATAAAATTTAAACATAAAATAAACATACAGAAACAAATATATTACAGATAATTAAAATGGTAGCGTGAAATTTTCCCCATCCGTTATAAATCATGAAAGTTTTTATTGAATTTTCGATTCCATCAGTCTCGTATATTTTCTGCATGAAGTGAAATTGAAAAGAAAGCCATAATTAATTAGTGTTTAATTGATGATTAATATAGATGCATTTTATGGACCTAATTGTTTTTTTTTAATTTTTCTACTTTAATAATTTTGCATTTCCTGTATGATTAAGATTTATTTATAAACACATTAAAACAGATCAGACTGTAAATAAACAAAAGATCAAATTGTAAACGACAGTTTTGTGTACAGAGGAAAGAAAAGAACCAAGTTTAACAATTAATTAACGATTCTCTGTTCTCTCACTTTCCCGTTCCAATATTTGATGCCCATCTCTCACAGGCAAAAAATCACGAATTGTGATTCGATTTGATTGACCATCCACCGTATTCACCAGATCTGGCCACCAGGGACTTTTTTCTCGTTCCTAGGCTCAAAGTTTTGCTGGGAGGATAGATATTTTCATTGAAGGGACAGGCCATCACATTCATAAATGACTATTTTGCAGAACAAGATGTCTACTATTATTTGAACGGATTAAAGTGATGGGAGCATCGCTGGGATAAGTGTACAGAAATATTAGGAGACTATGATGACAAAAAATACTTGTGTCTGCGTTAGGCTGGAAACTTTTTAGACTACCCTTGTATACTGATGCTGAGTTGTTACAATAAAGTTTAGTATTATCCATCATTTTATTAGCATTGGTAATAAAAATTGCTACGTCTAATAAATAACCATTTTTAATATCAAGCTGTAAGGTTTCAAGTTTCCCTACGAGTTTTTTACATATTTTTGTTTTAGTGTCATAAATATCCGAGAAAATTTTAGAAAAATGTGATAAAACCGAATGCATTAGACTGGAACGCTCACCCTCGAGCTACTTATCATCCCCCTGTGCGACCTCCACCTTGTTCCCATCTACTTATTCCCTTTCATCATCATATGGCTGATTTAAAAATATTTTCAAAAAAATACCCGGGAATTTATCTGTTTAAAACTACTAAATCTTTTTTCTCAATTCTCCCAAGAGTAATTTATTAATAAATTCCAGATTTAACCCAAAAAATACATTGCCACTAATTATTCTAACTAACTTCAAGCATGTCTGTCTGATTGATTGCTTAATTTATCATTGATTCCATTGATGCATATTTTATATATATATATTAATGATGACAGCACGTAAGTTCATAGGCGACGCGTAAGCTTTCTGATAAATTATGTAACAGAGTACTGTCGCTTCTGGCATAAATTTTTAATAAAATTTAAATTTTGATTTGTAAAGTCCATTTAGTCTTGTAATATATTTTCTGTTGTTAGAAATAATATTTATTAAATAAATATAAAACATTATGGTAGCTACATAAATCCTCGCCGTATTTATTTTGTATAAAAAAGGTTTATTAAAAAAAAATACGCAAAGAACTTGCGAAATATTTTGGACAAATACTAAACTGTCCTGAGCCCTTAAACAAATTAGCAACACTAAAACCGAAATAAACAAACCCAGATTCATTACCACCGAATGAAGATGAAATAATTAGGCAAATCAAGCGGCTTAAAAATGACAAAGCTTCTGGTGAAGATGGAATCACTGCTGAACTTTTGAAATCCGCTGGCCCAGGTACAATCAAGGAAATAACCAAAATTCTACAAGAAGTTTGGCGAACCGAACGGATTCCGGAAGATTGAAAAGATGCTCTAATCCATCCACTACATAAGAAAGGAGATAGAACGGATGTAAACAACTATAGAGGGATATCTCTTCTCCCAGTTTGTTACAAAATTCTATCTCAATGTCTACTAGACAGAGCACAGGGACAGTTAGAACCTAACATTGGTGAATATCAAGCAGGTTTTCGACCGGGCAGATCCTGTCCTGAACAGATCCTGAATCTGAAGTTGATTCTAAGACATCAAAAACTGTACAATAAAAATCTCGTCTGTACATTTGTGGATTTCAAAAAAGCATATGATTCTATTGACCGCGAATCTTTATTCCGAATCTTGAAAGAACAAGGACTAGATCTGAAAACGCTGGCAATTATTAAAGCAACGTTAACTAACACAAAGTCAAAAGTTAAATTCATGGGTGACATCTCAGAGCCCTTCGAAATTAAAACTGGAGTGAGACAAGGGGGTGGACTCTCGCCACTCTTATTTAACTGTGTTCTAGAAAAAGTAATACAGGAGTGGCGTGAAAAAAAGTCGGCCCTGAGTATTGACCAGCCCATTAAACTGGGGAGAACCAACATTAAAATTGATTGTCTGGCATTTGCTGATGATCTAGCTCAAGATGTATTAACGGCACAGAAACAGATTGAAATCCTAAAAGAAACAGCAGAAAATGTAGGACTCCAAATTTCCTTTGAAAATACACAATACATGACCTGCAACAGACGACACCATTTCTAAAAACAAAATATGGTAACATCAGACGAGTCTCTCAATTCAAATATTTAGGTGAAATAATCATGGAAAATGGGTTGGAAAAAGCAGCCAATAAGGGTAGATGTCAAAAAATGGAAACAGCATTAAGACTTACATAAAATATTTACAACAAAAAATGCATATTTAAAAACTCAAAACTGAGACATTACAACACAGTTATTAAGCTAGAATGTCTATATGCTGCAGAAACGCTCATTTTGAATAGAAAGAGAGACATTGAGGACATTGAAAAGAAGGAAAGAAAAATCATAAGAAAAATCCTAGGCCCCAAACAAATAAATAGCACAACATATCGACTTTGAGAAAACCAAGAAATCAAACAATACATAGATATACATAGCGATATGAGAAAAAGAAGACTTAAGTTTTACGGACACATAAAATGGATGAATCCGAGTATAATATATCGAATTATGTACCAGATAAAGATGTCTTGCGGGAAAGTTTAGTAACCTTTTTTTATTTGAAGAAAATAGCTGCTGAAAGTGATCGATAGTTTGTTGAAGTTTATGGTGAACATGCTCTAACCCAAAAAACTTGTGAACGATGATTTAAACGCTTTAAAAGTGGCGATTTTGATATAAAAGACAAGGAGCGTCCAGTCCATGTAGCCCAATCCATCATTTTTGAAGATCTACATGCATTGAGAAAAATCCAATACGACGGAAAATTGCTCATATGAACTGAAGGAAGATACATTGAAATGTTAAAAACCGCTTGCAAAATTTTGCTTGCCAGGCAGAATAAAAACGTTTTTTTACATCGAGTTGCAACAGATGATAAAAAGTGAAACTATTTTGAAAACCCAAAGCTCAGAAAATGATAGGTAGACCCAGGCCAGCCTTCAATATCACAACCAGTGAACAATATACATAGAAAGAAGGCATTACTATATCTTTGGTGGTATAGTTCGGTAACTGTATATTACCAACTGCTGAAACCTGGTGAAACGATTACTTCGTTTATTGCAATCGATATCGACAACAATTGATAAAATGGAACAGAGCACTGAAGGAAAAACGACCAGAATACGTTCAAAGATAGGATAACGTCCTTTTTCAACATGACAATGCTCGGCCCTATGTTGCAAAATGGTAAAAAACCTCATCCCCTGTATTCAGTGGATATAGCCCCTTCGAACTACTGCTTATTTCGATCGATGCAGCTCAGATTTTCAGAACAACACTTACTTTGATTATTAAGGTAATTTGTTTTGTTGTTTAAAACTATCGACTGGGAAAGTTCTAAAATAGATCTGAAAAAAAAACATTAATTTCAATAAGGTGGAAAGAGCATGTAAAAAAGAAAAATGTTAAACTTGATCTCAAATATAGAAAATACTATTGGCTTGTAGGAAGAAATTCCAAGATGAGCATAAATAATAAGATACTGGTTTATTATCAAATCCTAAAACCAGTGTGACTGTATGGCATTCAGTTGTGGAGATGTGTCAGCAATAGTAATATTAAAATAATACAAACATTCCAAAGATGGTGTTGCACACACACCGTTGTATATACGTAACTCCGATCTTCATCGAGACCTTGGCATTCCAGCGGTCAAGGAAGAAGTACGGAGGTTTTCAGGCAAACACAGTCCGAAGACTGAAGAGAACTAAATCTCGTGATCTCGTTTAGTGTATTGTGTGTAAAAGCAGAGCATAGTGCGCGAGTAATATAATCATTAGAACAATCTAAAGGACATCTATCAACTTTGATAAGTATTTAGATTAAGATTTGTTGGAGAAAAATTAATGGTTTGTCTTTTTGACTAGTTTTAATAGATATAGAAAAAAAAAGTTGTTACGAAAATAAACGCTCAAATTTTACGAAAAATTCGGCATTATTAATCGAAACACCTATTAGTAAACATGTCAATTTGATATCGACGTTATTTTATCCTGAGTGGTGAAAAATACTGTTGTTAAATTGGTTTGAATTCAGCAGGAAATCAAAATTTTTCGTTATTAATCTTGATGCAAATATTATTAAGCGAACCATAAATTAACTCCAAAGGAAAATATAAGAAATAACACCGTTATGAACTACATTAAGTAATAATTTCAGTTTTATGATTCTCCTTATTTAATCGTTTCATATTTTTAAGTTGTTTTTTCCTCTTTCGTATATGTTGGGATAATTAAATAATCAATAACCGTTAAATAACTCTTCACAAAATATGAATAAACAATATGCCTAATAATTATTCTTATAAATATATTCAACTAAGTAAAGTAATTCAAATGAAAAATTCTCTATATTATTGTGAAGTATCTGGAGTAGGAACCATCAGTGCACAGTTTACACAAACATTCTGCTATGTTCTAAACAAATAGCGTAGAACAGCTGATACATCTATATTGTGTTTTCCTTTGTTTGGTGTATGAACACTTACTATGTAGTTTCCGTTTTTGGAGTTTATGTGCGGGAGCTATAACTTCTTCTACTGCTTGTTACTCGTTATCTGGACTTGAAAGTGATTTACAATGAGTACTCCTAACTCTCTTGGAAGTGCGGTTTAATCATATCATTTGTCTATCAGGAAGGAAGGAAAAACGGTTTAGCAAAGGTGAATCTTTGTAGCTTTGGTAAAGGATAAAAAAATTGACGCTACAAATAGTTACTATTCTATTGAATACAGCAAGCGGCAATCTGTTACTTCTTCTGTTTGATCCGGATATTGCGCATTTCATATCTAGTAAATCGACCCCGCATTTGGTTTCGTTATAAAAGCAAATTATTCTATTTTTTTTTATTTTGTGAGTTTATTTCTACACTCAGTAGTGCATACTCTAAGTTAGCATGACTGCTTTATTTTTTTTAGACCCATTGAAACAATGATCAGATAAAAATTTGTCGTCAGCCCTTCTTTCGCATTATGAACTATCAATTTCTCAAATGAATTGTGACGTGTGATAAAAAGTTGATTCTTTATGACAATCGGCGATAATCGGCTTAGTGGTTGGACCGCGACGAAGCTCCAGAACACTTCCCAAAGCCGAAGATGCACTAAAATAAGGTCATGGTGATTGGTGGTCTGCGGCCGGTCTTATTTACAGCTTTATAAACCCGGGCGAAACAATTATAGCGGAGAAGTACTGCCAGGAAGTCGATGAAATGCACCAAAAACTGCGGCACATGTGCCCGGCAATAGTCAACAGGAAGGGACAAATTCTCCTCCATGACAACGCTCGGCTAAACGTCTCAATCACCTCGCGACAAACGCTACATGAGCTGGACTACAAAACTCTCGACCATCCCCCATACTCCCCTAACCTCTCGTTCAATCATATCAAAAATATTCCTGCTCAAAAATGCTTTAAAAATCAAGAGAATGCAAAAACTGATTTCTACGACTTCGTCACCTCCAAGCTCAGCAAGATCAGTTCTTTATCGAGAAACCTCAGAGCTTCTATGAACCCGGGATTAAGCAGCTACACAAGAGATGGTGAAAGGCTATCGAATATGTAATTTTTAGTAAACAAAGTATTCTCAAACAAATGCAACACACTATGGCATCAATTCAATATTTCCATCCTGTGTAAACCTTAGCGTTTAGCACAAGTTTCTTTATCTAACATATTTCAAAATTGTTTTATTGCCTCGACATTTATGGTTAATACTAAAAAAAAACTTGCAGATTAACTTTGTAGTTAAGAAAACGAGACATAAATCCTCTGTAAATGGAAATAACGAAACTAGTACCGTTATGACCTATTTTATAAAATAAATTGAAATCCCTCAGTCTTTTATCATTTACTTGCTTAAAATTTTAATTATAATTTCTTTATTTCACCCAGCGTCACCTCGTTACAAAGGTTGAACCAGAAATAAATTGACTCTGTGTAGGGACATAGACGAATTAAAGATATGCGCCATAGTCCCTACGGTACGAATTTTCTGAGCCATCGACCGACCTTATACATAAAACATCAGCCTTATTCGCGGAAATGTGATTCGACTACCTGATGACACTCCAATTTGGACTCGACACGGGAAAATCCTGAGCGATTTTTAATCAAGGCATATTTTTTTTCTCGCGTTTCGGTCGATACCGAGAAATCGGGCAAAGTGTAATAACAATGACGTGATCAAAATTTTGAAAATCAAAACCGCCATGCGGTCACTTAGGTCAGCCCATGTGATTATCTTGTCAATATACGGTTACCTATCGTTGTCTGGAGATAAAGGCAATGATATGTTTATGTTTCTCTTTTTTATCATCAATGAAATCATTAGATTATAATAGTATTGCATTGCATTGCATCGCATCATAAAAATCAAATTAAATCCATGACATCTCATAGTAATATATACACTGGGGGAAAAAATGAAGCAACCGATTTTTTTCTTAGCTTAATTTCTATTGCCTTAAAACTTTTGAAGTTATACCAACACAAACACAAATTACTTTTAACAAAATAATTATAAATAAACAAGTTTCTAAAGTATAAATGTTTTTTCGAAAAAAAAACATTTGGACTGTTGGATAGAGGATTTGGACTGTTGGATATACTGCTGGAGAGAGGAAGCGATTTTGAGATTGCTTTGTCAAACCGGTTTGCTACGTTACAAGATCCAGAGGAGGTGGAAATATCAGTTCAATAGGAAGAAATCGCCAACAATGTACTTCAAATGGCTGCTTCAATAGCACCAGAAGAAAAATGTCTCAAACAAACAAAAATCTCCAGTGAGACAATTGATTTAATGAAGAAATGGCGAGCAATGACAAATGCAGATAGCCCTTTTGGCTTCGATTACACTGAGCTCTGCAAAACTATAAGAAAACTTATCAGGGAGGACACGCGCCGATTCAATATGCAGCTAGTGCAAAAAACCCTGGAAGAAAACAAAGGAATTAACAAAGCTAAACAGAAGCTGAGAAACAAAAGGACGCAAATATATGCTTTAAAGCGTGAGGATGGCACAGGGTGCAGGGCGCGTACCCAAATGTTAGAGATTGTCAGAAAATTTTATTCCCAGTTATATGAAGATCAGAACTAATCAAAGACAACAATACCCACGGAAGAACAAATGCCAGATATCCTAGTGGAGGACGTAACAAATGCTATAGAATCGATGAAAAACGGCAAGGCTCTTGGAAAGGACAGTGTAACTGTCGAAATGCTAAAAGCTGGTGGTCGGACGTTACATAAAACACTGGCAAAATTATACTCAAAATGTCTCAAAGAACAAAAAGTACCTGGCTTATGGAAAAACGCAGAAGTGACCCTTTAACATAAAAAAAGAGCAGAGGAAGATTTAAAGAACTACCGTCCAATAAGCCTCCTATCAGTAATGAACAAAGTTTTCACTAAGATAATTTCTAAAAGAATATTAAAAAAACTGAATTACGCACAACCAAGAAAACAAGCAGGATTCAGAAGTGGATTCAGTACAATGGATCACATTCAGATTGTACAGCAGGTCATAGAAAGACACAACGAATATACCATGCCACTGTGCTTGGCTTTTATCGACTATGAAAAAGCATTTGATTCCATCTCAAAGCACGCGATAATGGATACACTGCTTAGCCAGGGTATAGAGAGAGCCTATGTAAACCTATTAGAATCGATCGATATATGATGGAGCTACAGCCACAATTCACCTTGATGATCTTGAAGTGGGAATGAAAGTAGAACGAGGTGTACGGCAGGGTGACGCAATATCGCCTATCCTTTTCTCGGCTGGCCTTGAAGAAGTATTCCGTAAACTGAATTGGGAACAGGATGGTGTAAAGATCAATGGTGCAAACTTAAACAATCTTAGATTTGCAGATGATATTATTCTCATTTTACAAGACCCAGAGGAGCTGTAAAGACGCATACAAGAACTGCAAAGGGCTGGCGAACCATTTGGCTTGAAAATAAACCTGAAAAAGAGTCAGTTTATGTTCAATAACTTCGCTCAGGACAGAATAATTTCAGTTTTAGGAAGGGATTTAGAGATTGTGGACAGCTTTATATATCTTGGGCAGAGGATTTCAATGGAGGGGAATACCGCCCGGGAGGTGGAACGGCGTGTTAAATGTGGCTGGCAGGCATTTGGTAGGCTCAACATAGTGTTTAAGAGCAGACTCCCACTTTGCCTGAAAAGAAAAGTCTTCGATCAGTGCGTTCTACCCGTTATGACATACGGAAGTGAAACCTGGACACTCACATCGCAATCAATTCAAAAACTTCGGGTGGCACAGAGGGGAATGGAAAGATGTATGCTTGGCATTACAAGACGAGACAGAAAGTCCTGCACATGGATCAGGGAACAAACAAAAATCTGTGACATCATTGGAAGAGTAAAGCAATTAAAATGGAGATGGGCAGGCCATATAGCGAGGCGATGGGACGACAGATGGACCAAAGCAATCCTGGAGTGGATATCGCTTGATCGCAAACGTCCGCGAAAAAGACAGAAATCACGATGGATTGATGACATCGTTAAGTATATTGGACCCGAGTGGCAGAGGAAAGCCCAGGACCGTGAAAGTTGGAAGCATGCTGAAGAGGCCTTCATCCTATATATAACAGTCCAAATATATAACTTATATATAACTATATATAACTCACGGAAAACAGGACTTAAAAAAAAATAAAAATATTTATTTTTTCGGCGAGAATCATTATTTTTATTCAAAATAATCTGTAATGTTTTGCACGGTCAATTAGGATGACGAATGAATTTTTGAGCTCGGACAAATATATGTCCTTCAGGAAGGCGGCCTTTTGAATGGCTTCAGTTTTGGGATAACACTATCCTTTCGTCGGTATAAAAGTTTTTCGAAGAGGTAGCACTCGCAGGAAACCAATCAGGCGAATATGATGAATGATATATGGTTTACATGCCGTTAAGTATCTGGATCATATTGAAAACACCACAACTCATCACCACTAACAATGGTGTACTTGAAGTTTTCGTCCTTTTTCGATTCTTTAATCAAGTCTTTGCAATGTTGGATTCGGAGCAATTTTTAGTCGTATGGGACCAAGTGTGCACAAACCTTCCGAAGTCCCTAAATGATCGGTCAAAATGCGATAAATTGAAAACCACATAATTTAATAATCTGAGCATCATCAGGATATGATTTAATCTTAGAAGGAGATTGAATAATCTCCTGATGATGCTAAAATATTTTTACTAAACACCAAATCACTTTTTAAACCTGTCGAGGAATCATGTTAGCATCATCAAGAGATGATTGAATATTTCTGATGATGTTAACGTATACCACTAAAGAGCAGATCACTTGTTTTGAACCTTTCGATGTACGTTTCGCTAATCATGTTAATATCATCAGATCATTCAATCTTAGGAGAAAATTTTACACCAAAGGTTCCAATAGAAAAGTTGACTTTTAATCTATTTTAACCAGTAATTGAAGTTATTTTAACCATACTATTGAATGTTATTGTTTAATAATAATGCTTAGAAAAAATCGGAATGTGCAATTGAAGATTTGCAGCATGGGAACTGTAAATAGGAATAGGATCACTAAAGAGCAGATCACTTGTTTTGAACTTTTCGATGTACGTTTCGCTAATCATGTTAATATCATCAGATCATTCAATCTTAGGAGAAAATTTTACACCAAAGGTTCCAATAGAAAAGTTGACTTTTAATCTATTTTAACCAGTAATTGAAGTTATTTTAACCATACTATTGAATGTTATTGTTTAATAATAATGCTTAGAAAAAATCGGATTGTGCATTTGAAGATTTGCAGCATGGGAACTGTAAATAGGAAAAATTTCCTGAAATTGCGATAATATAAAATTAAAGCGTTAATTGTCTACAATACATTAGATAGTAAAAAAAAATATATAAAACAACTGGCCATATTGAAAAGAATAAGAGGTAAGAACCACTAACAGCACTACCGGCTAAAACTCAAGCTATAACCAATAATAATGGATGCGAGATGATTGAATTTTGAAAAATAGATTATTTGTTAGTAACTCTTCATGAATTTAAAGTTGATATGGTATTTAGTTTGGTTTTGATATCATGGAATAAAATCGAAAAAATCGTGGAAAAAGCTAATTTTGGGTTATGGTAAAACACTATTTTTTACTATGTAACTGTACTACGTACTGTACTGACTATGTTCTTTCATATTCTATTCGTAAGTAGTTTACTGAGTATCAAGATTAGACAAATGGTTGACATAATAAATATCTCGCGCGATAGGTGGCACTGCGGACTTCGAACTGAAGTCGAAATTGATTAACCATTTCGCAGAGGTATTTTGATAGGTATAAGCGTAATACGAAGGAGTTTTTGCTGCCACTTGTTACTGCTGATGAAACTGGATTCACTACTACATACCAGAGATCAAGGAACACTCAAACGAATGGGTTTTACCGTCGACCACAGAACGTGTTTAACGTGAACGTGAAAGTGAAGAAGAGTGTACCAGTCGTCCGTTCGCAATGCATTATCTTTATCGACCATAGTTGAAAGATGCGTCCAATCTCATAAACACTCAGTAAAAAAACCCAAGAAAAAGTTTTGTTTTATCACACGTTGTACTCGTCAATTCGTCCACCGCTGCACCACTGAAATTGATTCATTTGTGCCACAAATTGATGCTATATCCACCCTTTTCTCGCGACTTGGCCTCTTCTGACTTCTGTCTCTATTCAGACATGAAGAAACTATCTGACTCGAAACTAATAAGCTGATTGCTAACATCACATCAACTGAAGAGATCATCAAAACTGCACAAATTAACAGATTTTGTTCGATGACCTGTTAGCGTCATCAGGAGATAATTTAATCTAATTCTAAAACTAAACTATGTTCTATTTATTTGAAAAACCATACCTAACGATACGTGTAATAAACCATGGACTGTAAAGTTTACTAAGCCTTACATTAATAATTGAAAAAGTTGACTGAACGGGATAGGTCCTTTATCTCAGTTCATGATTTTCTTACATTTTTCTATTTGAATGCTTTCATATGCATGCAAAGCCCTTATTATTAACACTTTTAATTAGTCTTAAATTACTAATATCTATACTGTGGTCGTGCTCGATTGCATGTTGGGCAACACAAGATTTTCCATTTCTCCCATATCTAATAGGGGCAATATTTTTTTTATATCTTGTCAATATGGATCTTTTTGTTTGCCCAATATACCTTCGATCACAGTCTTGACAACTAATTTCGTAAATCCTTGACTTTCCATGTTGCTCTACTTTATCCTTTGGATTACCCATAACTTCTCTTAATTTATTATATGGTTTGTACACAACCTTAATATCCACTTTTTTCAAAATTTTGTCTAGACCTCTTATTAATTGGACATTAAATGGTATTACCATGAATTTCTTTGTATTCTGATCCTTTTGAAAAGTCGAAGATTCTTTCAATAATTTTCTGAACTTAGGTATTATAACCATTCACTTCAGATACCTCCCTAATTAATTTTAATTCTTTGTTATATTTATCTTTATTTAAAGGAAAGTTAATTAATCTATTTTCCATAAAATTTCAACTAGCCATCTTATTTTGGAAACTATGATTGTCGAAGTGGTGTTTTTTCTGAAAATATCAAAATCAACCCTATTTTTATTGTTTCTACCGACTATAATATCCAGAAATGGTAAACTATCGTTGTTTTCGAGTTCATGCGTGAATATTATATTTTGGAATTTGCTATTTAAGTTCTTAATAAAACCATCTGACTTTTCATTTTTCGAATCGAAAATGGCAAGAACGTCATCCACATATCTTAACCATACCTTTGGAAAGTATCTGAATTCATCTTTTGCTTCGATTTCAAATTTACTCATAAATAAGTTGGCTAAGAACGGTGACAGAGGATTGCCCATTGCTGTTCCTTCTTGTTGTTCATAAAATTTGTTATTAAGCTGAAAACATTTTCATTTCATTTTGCTTCATACATAATCTTGTTAAAGAGATACAATCAGAACTCAGAAACAATTGTACTCAGAACCAATCTTGTTATTAAAACCGTTTAACTCGAGTACACGCTTCGTTTTTACATGCTTCGTTAGGTATGGTTTTCATATATATATAGAACATAGTTTAGTTTTAGAATTAGATTAAATCATCTCCTGATGATGCTAATCTGAATCTGAAAATCTGAAAAGTTTCTATTCTCTACGCTTCATTAGGTAGGGTTATCATATAAATAGAACATAATTTAGTTTTAGAATTAGATTGAATCATCTCCTGATAATGTTAACATGGCAAGCGAAACATGCGTCGAGAAGTTTGGAAAAGTGATTTATATATATAATAATTATTAAATAAATCCAAGTAATAAATCTAAATCTATTTGATAATTATTAAATCTGCCTAATCTAATTATAATCAATGATAATTATAAATCTATTCGAGAATTATCCAAAATTAATATTAATTAAGTGTTGTCGCTCTCCATTCGGTGGGAATTCATAACGAACCATTACGAAATAACCTAGTATTAAATTCGAACCCGTTTTGTGACCGTTTGAATGAATTTAACGTTTCAATCACACAGAAGAAGCCACAATTGATTTAGAAATACAGTGTAGTGATTCGTCGTGTCATTTGAAATCTCCCGAAAGATTAATGACTTCGTGGAACGCTTTGCATTTTAGATGGAACACAATGATTACACCCTCTGATCAATAGTTAGTTTACATTGTCTAGAATTGAGTTAAAATGTTGATTCAATGTTACTAAGCGAGATACTAAGTGCTAAAAATGATACTTAAAATTAATTTTTGAGAAATCCAGTATTAAAATTAGTATTTTATATCATTTAATATCGGCGTTTTAAGATTATTAATAGGTGTTTTGGATAATAATGTCGATGTTGCTAAGAGATGACGTTGCTAATTCATTTGTTGGTGTAGACTAACGACGTCTATGGTCTTTTGGAGGGTCAAAAGCCAATTCTTTATTAATTGTCATTTTACAAAAACATTTTATAATTTTGAACATGTCGAATTATGCGAGGTAACCATTTTGCACGCTACAATATGTGTATGACCTAACCATTTTTGCAACGCTCCAAGAGAACCCCCTCTGTAAGGGGCAAATTCTTGTTTGTAGTTTGGACAGCGTGCCTGCTCTTTTTGAAATAAAAAAAACATAACATGGCGGAGATGTAAGTAAGTTATAGACCGACATTTTCAATTTGGATCATCTTGACTAACTGAATGCTAATCAAAGAAAATCTCAAGGAAAACATTGTAAATATCATAGGAATTGCTAATATGTAAATAAATGTTTCTAATCCAGCACATATTTTTGTTTATAAGCCTTAAAATAGTAACTAATAAAAATCCCTACGAACTCTCCGAATATCACGATATAACTTAAATATTATTGATTGATTTGTCCGTTACTTTGTGATAGTTCATTTTTTAAAAAAGGAATAAAACAATTTTTTACTTTGTTTTCTATCACTTTTATTTTTAAACAAAATTGGTGTGACTATAGTTTCGTAAAACGACTTTACAATCTCAAACACTACTTTCTTCTAAAAGTTGTGTTTGAGAATGTAAAATCGTTTTACGAAACTATAGTCACACCAATTTTGTTTAAAAATAAAAGTGATAGAAAACAAAGTACAAAATTGTTTTATTCCTTTTTTTATAATTTAAATAACTTATATATGGTCTATTATTTTATATTATAGTTATATTTTTGGTTATGAATGCATACCTATTTAATTACTACTTAATAAGTGAAATATTTTGTTCCCAAACTTACCTTTTTGAGACTTGAATAGGAAACGAATCCAGTGGATCAAAACTTTCCCGACACTACCGGTTTACCCGCACCGGTTTCTGTGGAAACTTGCGGATGCAACAGATCAGCGCGTCCAAAGACCGTCGCGACGCTAGTGGAGGTTGGCCTTGAGCAGGCGCCCTGCAGTTTTGGAGGGCCGTCGAAGGGCATTCGTCTGAAGGCGGTGGGTGCATTGTACAAATTGCACAATGTGGTTATAATTATTTCAAATATTCAAATAATAAAGGATATTTTTTTCGTGCTCCACGTAAACGGCTTAAGACCAGACCGGTTTCTGGTCTTAAGCCGTCATCAATCGGGCTCGAGTTGAACAGAAAATGTTGTTTTTTGAATATTTTTAATCAGTGTTTCGGTTAATAATGACGATTGTTTGCAAATTATTATCACGAGAACATTTGAAAGAAAAGTCCACTATCATAGATAGAATTTATTCATCAAAAAATAAAAAAAATGTTTTCAATGGTGTTTTTTCTTCCAAAGGGTCTTTTAGATTTTGTAAAGTTTCACCTTTATTTGACACAGGCAAGCGAATGTGCGTTAATTCAATTTTCCTTCAATTAGTATCTTTTGATTTGTACAAGTTTTCTTCTTTTTTTCTGAAAGTAGCCCTTCGCTTGATTCATCATAGGAATAATCGCCAATTTCAACATTTATTTCTAATGAATCGGCGACTTCCCTGTCCAGTGGTATTTCATTCAATCATTCATTTTCATCACTATTCTCTTAATCAGTCTGTTTATCAACCTCTGGCGGGATGTATACATCGTTCAATACACCTCTTTTTGAAAAAAAAACAACGCTAAACTCTACCACACCCATAAAATAAAAATTGATCACTTACCATCATATTCAAGTTTATTCAGAATTCCCTCCATTGCCTATTCCAATTCTTTTTGCGTTAAAAACTTTCTTCCCGCCATTTCACTAAACACCTATCGTTTGTACTAAATCTATAAATCCCGATTGTTCTATCTAGCAACTAAAGCAGTACTGAGTAAAGAGGCGATGAATTGAGGCAGAATCTAAGAAAAGTCTACTATTGGTGCACAATAGTAATAATTGACTGATAAATGTGATGAACTTACGCTACGTTCAATTTTTATTTGTATATTGCGACAATGGTGCGTATATGCACCACTGTTTTCAGTCAAAGTTATTGTTATCGGAAAATATCTGAGATCTTTCAAGTAGGGTAAAGCGGGGCTAGTTGATCATAGAGGCAAGTTGTGAAATCGAAATTTCTCGAAAAATAAACCTAACCTACAACAAAAGTATAAATGGCGAAAAGAAGAGGTTATTGGAGGGGAAGACATAGCGCGACTGTCAATTACTATCCGGTGCTCCAATAAAATAAGAAAACGCTTTAAATTTTTTTCGGTGTTAGAAACTGTACGTACTATACTCGTATAAAACACTTAATAAGGACCACATAAGTGTTTAAAGATTACTTAATTATTTTTCTTTCGGTTATAGATGGTTATTTATTTTTAACTCTTATGATTTTTTATAACCTAATTTTTATTTTTCTTTAATACCTTAATAACCATCAATTAATTTGTGCATATGATGATTCTACACAAAGTTTACTAATTAAAATTACTTATATTGATAATTGCATTAATGATTATTATTACATTTTAGGATGCGTACATATAAAAGAATTACAAAAATAATTCAATTGAGTGATGCAGCAAAAGCCACAAATGGGGAATGTGGGGTGGAAAGTGAAAAGCCACAAAAATGATTTATTATTTGGGATTATTTATCATCTAGCAATATTCTTGATCTCATAATTAATTACTACTTTAATTTAATATTTATTTGCGTTATAATTATTCTTAAATATATAATTCTAAATATAAAAAGTCTAATAATAATCCAAAGGTCGGAACGATTTAATTTTGTTTGATTTTAATTTTATTTTTCCAGATATATATAATAACAATGTGGGTATATAATAATCACATAATATTTAATAATAATATTTTATATTTAGATCATTCTATACAGTAATCAAGTCCATTTTAGCCATTACTCAAATAGCCCCATACCCATGGTCAACTAGCGCCCACTAGTGGGGCACGTTGAGTGACTTGGAGCTCTCTCGCATTTCCGACAATCGTTTTTAAACTTGTACTCGGATTGTTTTTACACCGCTAGACGTTTTGGAGAAAAGTAAACGGTTACGAACCTAACAGAGTAAGAACTCTGGGGAACAATTTGAAAAATAATTTCTGTTGAATTCGATATTTAAGCTGTTTTATACGTTAATTTGTCATGCTAATTGCAAAACTTTATTTAGTTTTTTTTCTCTCACGTCAAGTTTTTTTCTCTACAGTTGTTGCACATCCGACTAAGCTTGAGGAATCACAGAAGTCACTACTGCTCTCCTACCGGCGAACCTTCTTCGACCTAGGAGTGGAGGCGTGAGTGACGTTGCGTCATCCAAAACTAGTTCTGTCAGTTACGCATGATATGCTAAAGTACGCGGGTCTATGTCGCTCTGATATAGTGAAGTCAAAGTATACATTCACAACTACAGATTTTTCGTTATGTCTGCCTCTGGTAGTTCTCATCGTAAGTGCTTAAACAGCCCTGATTCATTTTGTTATATATGTGGCAGTTTTACCATCCCCATTCAACGGACTAATCTTAGTACATTTGTCAGGCAACCCTATTTTGCTTATTTTAAAGTGAAAATAGGCGACCAAGATAAATCATGGGCCCCCTCATAAAGTGTGCAAGCAGTGTGTAGAGAGTTTACAAATGTAGACGAAGAGAACATGTAATAAACTTTCGTTTGGTATACAAATGGTTTGGCGAGAGCCCAAAGATCACTTAAGTGCTACTTTTGCATAGTGAAAACATCAGGATTCAACAAGAAAAACAAACATAAAATTGAGTACCCTAGTTTACCGTCAGCTATACGCCCGTGCCTCATTTAGCTGAAATTCCAGTGCCAATTTTTCAAGAATTACCTTCTTTAGAAATACAAGAATGTGAATCAAGTGAAGATCGAAGTGACTCCACCGACGAATAATTCAAAGTTTCCAATGATTATGTTCATAAAGGACTCAATCAACATGAATTAAATGATTTAGCACGAGATTTGGGACTATCCAAAAAAACATCGGAATTATTAGCAACAAGACTGCACGAAAAAAAGTTGCTTGACAAAGGAGCTAAAGTCACTTACTATCGATCCAGAGAAAGCGAATTTAGACAGTACTTCAGAAATAATGACGGATTTGTATATTGCCAGAACGTAGAAGATTTAATGAAAGAATTGGCCATTTCTAAATATAACGCAACTGAATGGCGATTGTTTTATAGATAGCTCAAAACGTAGCTTGAAGTGTGTTCTCCTACATAATGGAAATTTATACGGTTCAGGCCCAATAAGTCATTCAATTTCTTTGCGTGAAGAATATGGCGACATAAAGAAAGTCATTGGCTTGTTGCTGAAAATGCTCTGTTTCCTTCTTGGCCAACAACGCGGGTATACCAAGTATTCCTGTTTTTTGTGCATGTGGGACAGCAGAGCTCGTGAAAAGCATTAGGTGCAATTGAACTGGCCGCCAAGATCTAATCTAAAACCTGGTGATCCAAACATTTTAAATCAGCCGCTTGTCGACAGAAAAAAAAACATTGTATTTTCGCCTTTGCATTTAAAACTAGGTATCATGAAGCTATTTGTTAAGGCTTTGTCAATTGAAGGAGATTGCTTTAAGTATATCATTTCGGCATTTCTTAGCCTATCATATGAAAATATAAAGGCTGGTATGTTTGATGGTCTACAGATTCGGCAACTCGTTAAAGATGAAAATTTCACTGAAACAATGACCGAACTTGAAAGGAATGCTTGGTTGGCTTTTAAAAATATTGTTAAAGACTTTCTTGGAAATACACGAGCCCCGAATTACATCGAAATTGATCAATAACTCTTGGAGAGCTTTAAAAAGCTTGGTTGCAACGTGAGCATCAAACTGCAATTCTTACATAGTCATCTTGCTAACTTCCCAGAAAATCTTGGTGCTGTTAGTGATGAACGGGGCGAGCGATTCCACCAAGATCTAAAGGTTATGGAAGCGCGGTATCAAGGTAGATGGGATGTCAGTATGATGGTTGACTACCGTTGGGGCATCAAGCGAGAATGTCCACAAACTGTATACTCCAGGAAAAGCTATAAGAAGAAATTTTTACCACAATATATTTTATTTATTTTTTGTATAAACACAATTTAACTTTTAATATGTTATACCTCTGTATGAATAAAATATTCTAATCTATTTGGTCAGATCTCACCTTACTTCCTTTCGTATGTACACTTTTAAGGTAAAACGAGGGGTATGCTGTTGCTTAAGAACTTGACGTGATAGAGAAAAACTGTGAATATTTTTGAATTCAGAGATTAAAAATTAGCCAAAAACACGTCACAGATCCAAGTCAACAAGTGTTCCCCAGTGTAATCAATTAGATCTGATGCATATTCTTACAGTTATGGGAGATTAAGCAAAAAGTTGCTCAACTAACCCCGCTCTACCCTAGTCCACATCCCTTTATAGTACTTTAGGAAAAATGTCAGACATACCATATAAACACAAAATATGTAAGCAATATAAATGTTTTATTCCTCATTGTTTATATGTTTGCGCTGTTAGTGAAATGTATCATAATTTGATATGTTTTAAAAAATAGTTCTCTTGGTAAATGTTTCTCTTAGTTAGTAAACGACACATATCCTTAAAAATATATTTAGTTGGTTGGTGCGTACATACATCATTGGGCAAAAATAATTTAACACAAAATTTACAGACGAAATAACCATATAAAAAAAATTGTATCTTTTGTTTTAAAAGTTTAAAATAATTAAAATGGTAACGCAACACTTGCCTCACCTTGTATATAAGAGAATTTGAATAATTCCCATAATTTAAAAAACGATAGCGCCATGCTTATCAATTCATAGTAATTAATGTCATAAATATTTACTTAAAGATCTAAACAAAAACTATTACAAGAAAGACCTCAAAGCTGATGTAATAGTATAGACGTTCCTACAGCTGGGTCCACACCAATACAATGTGTGACGATATATATAGCTGGGTCCACATCAATACAAATTTGCGTTATGCGGGCTGTATGTATTTTATGTGGGGTGTCTACGTGGCAATGTAGACGCTCTGACTCACAAAGTTACACACAAATATTTTCGCCGTACAGCACGCACTCGAACAATCTGTTTTTCATCGGATAATTCAAACAAATTGTTCCAGTAAATTCAAAACACAGGCAAAATTTTATTAGTGTGGACCCAGCTTATTGCGAAAATATTTACGACGCAAAATTACCACACACAGTAAATAAATATTTGTGTTGTGCGCGTGGTACGCCCTGCTCCAGCTGTATGTAGATTATGTTTGATTAGATTATTACAACAAGCGTTAAAAATAAAGTTCTTTATATTTTTCAGTGTTTATGTTAATTTTCTTCAGTGTATGCTTTTCTGTTTTCGTACAAATGCTTCATCCAATAACATCTTTTTTTTGCTATTTTTTCTTTTTCTTGATTAAATTGTTCAATATTATAAATGCAGCTCACTTATTGTTCAACATAATAATATGCTGGGACGTACTTTGTCTAGCCAAGCTAAAATTGCTTAAAATAAACTTGCCTCGTGCAGTTTTTCCTTACCCACCCTTTCCTAAACACCAGCCAAGCATAGGGATCCCTTAACCTTTTTCCCGTAAATTTTCCTTGTCCCTGAGGAAACCCTCTTCGTATAAATCTTGCACAAATAATATACTTTCCTCGAAATTTTTCTCGTAATTTTCTTGCAAGACCAGGAAAATTAAAATGAATGTTATTTGCGCCTCCGCAGGTCAAAATGTTACTCGAAGCTAGAACTTATTGAGACAGTAATTCATTTATTTGTTTTCTTACAATTATCATTCTGCTAATATATTTCATGCGTGAAAGAAAATACAAAACTTGTTAGAAATAATGGTATAATCAGAAGACACCTTTTCTTCTGTATAAAGTTTTGTGTAATTATAACGTAAACTTTATTCGATAGCCTGTACAAAACTAGAACAGTTGTACGTCATGGATGACGCTATTGAAGAACGGCAGAAATTCCACTATATAAATTAAATAATCAAGTGGAATCTATTGAATAAATTTCAAATTTATTTTATTGTTCTTGTTGATATTTATTGACACGTTTGGAGGTTATCCCATTTGTATCTGAACGTTTACTTTGATTTTTTACCTTACGATCGAAAACAGTTCTTTTAAGAACTACCACAGTGTTATAATTGTCAGAGTCGTGTCTGTAATATGCCAAATTATTTAAATAGTCGTTGTCAAGAGTTTTTAGCATCTCTGGTATACTATTTTGAACAAGAACGAGACGATAATGGTCCATTGTTACCCTTTGCGGCTGTTAGAGAGATATATTAAGTTAATTGATAAGTAATTCACAAAAAGAGAAAGGCAATGAAGTTTTAAAATCGCCTAGAAAGCGTAGTTTTATTAAAAGAGTTACCAGAGCTTTGGATACAAGTTCTATTCGTAACACCATTTATATCATATATGAACACAGTAAGTATTTGAAATCGAAGAATTGCAGCGAGACTATTTTTAAGCCTATATGTAGTTTATACGTAGGCACTCATAGTTTAATTTTCATTTTCAGGACATGTAATTTAGAATTCCTTACATGACCAATTAAAAAAGAAATAACTGTTTAAAGGATACAGTATGTATTTGTACAACGTATTGAAATAAGTAGTTTTAAATGGAGAAAAAAGATGATCCAAGACTAGGGCTTATGAAGCTTCCCAATGTTGCCCTAAAATGTATAGATTTTTCGTGAGGTTATATCAAGAAACGAAAAATAGCCTTATATAAATTTGTTTTCTTAAATGAAACCTGTATTTTTCAAAATCCATACTGTAAGTTATTCATGGTAAGATAATAAAAACCATCAAAGTTGATGGTAAAAGATAAGTTACATAAATATATAAAAAATATGAAAAGTTTTAATTGAAAATTTTTATCATACTTCATGTTGGCAGTGAAGATGGATATGTTGAGGGTGCAGAGACTATACTTTCATCAAAAAATGAGCTTACTGATTACTATGGTGAAATGAATCAGAAAAATTTCTTAAAATGGTTTGAAAACCAATTATTAAGAAAACTTAAGTGAGCCAAGCATGTTATTAAACAAGATACCGAACAGCTCATGGACTGAAGCTGCCATTCAAGATTGATTAACTAATAATAATATAGAAATTTTAATCGAAATGCTAAACTGAACTATTAAGAATTGTAGCAGAGTACGTACCACAACCAAATTTATTATTTTGTTATATTTCCTAAGTGGATACTTTTCAGAAATAAAGCAGCACGGAAATATTTAGTAGACTAGATCTTAGCAGAACAATATGGTCACAAAGTTTTACGTATACTTACGTAGTTTTACAATTTGAACTATGAGGAATTGTATATATGACTATAATAAACACATGGGTGGAAATGATAACACAGCAAGACTTTACATTGTTACTCCTGAGATGTAGAAGAATACGATCAAGCATACGGAAAATGAAATAATGAAAAGGTAAGACAGAGAGCATATACTTGATCGAAAATAAGTTCTTCATTTATAAAATTCTGATTAATAAAAAATAAGTCCATGCAGATGTTTCATTGTTTTTTCTGTTTGGTACTTGTATATTATATATCAGTAAATGTCATTGGTAATTGTATAACCTTTTTATTTTAATAACCATTTAAATATTAAAAAATGGTGTCGATGGTTTTTGAACGAAGCGTTTTACATGTGCTGAATCTATCTAAAGGAATCTATCTAAATTGACGACACTTGCAAGATTTTCAACATTTATTATAATTTTGTTAGTTACTTTGTAATTTTGTATATCATTCAGAGTTGATGTTTTTAATTGTAGTTAAATTTTAAATTGTAGAAATGATTCGCTAAAGTAACGTAATGATGTTTAATGGCTATCTAGCGGCAGGGCAGTCAAAATGTTGAACGCGTGCTTAATGACGTGCAACTCTTTTTATTTTGTACGAGCTATATTCAGTATGCAAATATATATGGTATGTATTTTATTAAACTTGAAGAGATTTACCAATAAACATCAAATCGACGCACGTTTCGCTAACCATGCTACCATCATCACGAGATGATTTAATCTGATTCTAAAACTAAACTATGTTCTGTTTATATGAAAAACTCTACCTAACGAAGCGTGTAAAAATCATGAGCCGCGAAGTTTACTAAGCCTTACATTAATAATTGAAAGAGTTGACTGAACGGGATAGGTCCTTTATCTCGGTTCATGATTTTCTTACATTTTTCTATTTGAAAATTGTATGTGTTTAATATTTTGTAACATGTTACTAGTCAAATCTTATTTATTAATTTTGTAATTTTGAAATTTTCTTACTATACAAGGATTGAGATACGATCCCAGCTTCCTTTAAGTCAAAATGTAAAATTTACATAGGAATATCGCTATTAATAAATATAATTTATAAAAAGGAATAAAACATTTTTTTTTACTTTGCTATCTATCACTTTTATTTTTAAACAAAATTTTGTGTGACTATAGTTTCGTAAAACGATTTTACATTCTCAAACACTGCTTTAAAACTAAGATTTTACAGCTGTTTATCTATTCTATGTACCTAATTTTATATTTTTATTGGGGTTAATTTTTTACAATATTTTAAATAGTGGGGAATTCCGAGATCCGTTGGATCGTTTAATAGCTATCTAGACGGATTTTTATTATATTTATATATTTCAATAGCTTCTAAAATGTTTAATTTTTTGCTTTTGGGCGCTGTATGTAAAATTTTCAAATTTGCAATCTTCGGAAATATATGTCCGGTATCTATGAAATGGTTCGCAAAATTAGAGTCTTGTTTCTTTAATATGTATGCAGATTTATGTTCTTTGAATTTGGTTTGAAAATTTCTGCCGGTTTGTCCAACATAGCAATTACTGCACTCGTTGCAACTTAACATATAAACTCCAGATTTTGTATTTGGTGATGTTTTATCTTCGGCGTTAAAAATTTATTTACTAGTCAACTGAGTGGTTTTAAACTCTATTTGCAAATTATGTTTCCTCAAAGAGCGAGCTATTTGTTCTGAAATTGGACCGAACTATGAAATTTTGCAGTACTTTTTATCATTTGTTTGTTTTACTTTTGGTTTTACTTGACGAATTAGTAATTATTTCCGTTTTTTATTTATTAATTAATTTTTTTTTTTTTTGAAACCGTTATTTTGTGCTATTAGTTTTATTTTTTGCAGTTCTATTTTTCTATTATTTTCAGATAGTGGAATTGTGAAAGCTCGCTGGATCATAGACTTATATGCAGCATATTTATGTGTAATGGGGTGGATTGATTGTTTTGGAATTGTTATATCTGAGTATGTGGGACTTCTATAGATATTAAATTCTAGTTTATTATTTTGTTTGGATATTGAAAGGTCCAGAACATTTATGGTTTGATTTTGTTCTTTTTCTAGTGTAAATTTTATTTTTGGGTGGATACTATTTAAATGATTTAATGTTCTTTCTATTTGTCTATCATTTCCAGTATAATAAACCAAAATGTCGTCTACATATCTAAACCAAAATAATATTTTTTTTTCTTAATCCGTTTTTAAAAAATTTGGTTTCAAGTTTGACATAAACAGTTCTGATAATAAAGGACTTAGTGGGGAACACATTGCTAGACCATCCTTTTTGTTGTAAAAATCCATCCTTTTGTTTTCAACTGTCAAGCATTTATTGTGGTCATTAATTAATTGTTAATGAAAAGTCAATTATTTCTAAACAACCATTTTATTGGTCACAATTTTTATTTAAAAAAACAACAAACTTAACATTAACATAAAAATAATAAATATATAATAAAAAAAAAAGAAAATTTGCCTCATAAGATGTCTCTAGAGCAAGCAGAACACATTTTTTTTAGTGTTTTTTAGAGTGTTTTTTTAGAGTTCGCTTTTCTGCTGTGGAATTTCCAACTTTTCTTTTTCCACTTTTATTATCTCATTATTGTAATCCCTTCCCTATTGTGATCCCTTCTAATCTGCTCTAGGGTGAGATTCCTACTTAATATAGGTTTTCTCCTTTTTAACGTGAAACTTTTAATGGGGGTATGTGCTGCAGCTCAAGTTCTACTATATTGAAGGTGTCTGCGGTATCTTTGGACAGAAGCATTTCAGGCGAAACGTTTTTCTTGCCTTTAAATACTTCCATCCATGGTCCATTTGTTCTTTATATTCGAAGTATTTTCTACCCTTTCCTGTTTTATTTTAGTTGTCCAGAAACTTGCTTTTCTTTTATATTATGGAGTAATTAAAATTATTTATACCTAACTTTGGATTGGACAATGTAGGAGTTACCATAAAACTGAAGTGCGGGACTTTTTCACACTACTCTACGAACCTTAGTAAGGGCAGTTTTATTATTTTATATAGTTTTTACAGTACAGTCATGTATTTAAATCAATTTTTTATAAAATGACAAGTTCTAATCATCGATTTTGCGAAAATTCAGCGGGTAAGTTTTGTTATATATGCGGACAATTTAGTAATAAGCTAGATCTATATCTGAGGTAGTCAAAAAAGCCTATATTTTATATTTTTACTGTCAAATTAGAGATAAAGATAAAAGTTGGGCTCCTAATGTTTGCTGTGTGAGTTGTCACGTAAACTCAGTGCAGTAGATGCACCGAAAGATAAATTATGTGCCGTTTGCTGTTCATATGGTGTGGAGAGAACGTACTGACAATGTAAGCGATTGCTGGTTTTGTACAACTAAAACAGAAGAAATTTCAAAAAAGCAAAGGAACAAAAATCAGTATACAAATTTGCCTTCTGCACTTAAGCCAGTTTCTCATAGCCAGGAACTACCGGTACCAATTGCGCCTTTAAACCTGGACTACATGTTCCCGTTGATTCTAATTCTTCGTTAGTATCTTATCCACAACTTTCTGAGAACACCAGTTGTGACTCAACATTTTTAACGACTACCAGTGAACCTCACTTGATAACTCAGAATGAATTAAATGATTTGGTATCTGGCCTGGGATTATTAAAACAAAAATCGGACCTTCTTGGCTCCAGACTTCAACAGTGGAACTTGTTAGATAAAAATGCAAGTGTTTCACTTTACCGAAAATAGAATGTAACACTTTAAAATTTTTATAAAGTAAAAGGATCGCTGCATGTCCGTTGTGACATTGATGGTTTAAATAATGAGCTTAATATGGAACATGTACCTTCCGGCTGGCGTATTTTCTCAGATTCGTCGGAATACAGTCTAAAGTTTTGCGCGATTGGTTGCCATGTTTGTGACGTCATAAGAAGATAAGTGTTTTCAGATCAGTATTTTACCTGTGTATATATACTGTCAAAATTATTATTGGTTAAGTGCAAAATAAAATATTCTTTGTTACTAATTTAGTTCAGTAATGTGTGACAAAAGGTTCATAAAGGCTAATTCCGATAGTATACCTGCTGGATATTTTTATGATCATAGATTTTCTCAAATATTATATTCGGTTCAATTCAGTTGAAGTTCGAGGCATCAACGTGAGTTTTTAAAAAAATAATAATAATGTATATGTAAATGAGAAACAAAATATTTCTAATAAATATTCTTAAACTATTTGTAGGGTAGGGTGTCACGAGAAAGTTACGGTGACAAGGCTATACGTTTTGTTCAACTTAACTGCAAAAATTGTATTTGCACGGTAAAAGGACGTGTATGCCTAGAACATAAAGTTCGGAGTAAAGCTTATAATATACATATAATGCTTATAAAAAACAAGGTAAATAATAACTAGAAAAATAAAATGCACACATACTGTTTAAATCACTAATTTTATTATACTTTTATATTATTTTATATTATATTATATTATATTTTATATTATAAAACTTTCCCCAACTAGGATAATATGGATAATATATTACAGTAGATCATAATATGTAAACTACATTAATAATCAATTCAGATTAAAACAATCACTACCCAAAATTATAAACATATTTGTTTGATTGCGTAATAATTTGATTGCTTTAATTGAAGTTTACAATACTGTTAAAACCACACCGATTCTTCAAATCACCACACTAAACTCTGTTAACAATATAAAAACAAAAATCCACCCATATTACATTATTGCTTTGATTAAGGTTTTCAGAATATTTTAAACGATGGCAATTTTTCACCTTACATGTTTTACAAACCACCACATTAAACTCTTGATTTAATAATATTTGCAAATATTAAAAATCAATCTGGCTGCTAACTAACTCGAATGCATGACCAGCTAGAGATTTCCCAAATAAGAGAAGGCACCTAAAACATTTTTTATTTGAGTGGAAAACTTTTAGAGTCGAAGTGTGGGACTCTCCTGTTAAAGTCTGCCATCTAGAAAACCACTATGTACAACAACATATCTTGGAACCACTGTCAGCTTACCATCAGGTTTCAATGTTTATAATACATTTCTAACCTATGTTAAAACATACCCTATCAAATGAATATGTTCAGTCAATAGTTGAAATATGCCAAAACCCTGAAAAACGCTTAATATTTTAACTGTTTTGTTTTATTTAGAATAGAAAATCTACTAGTAAACAAAAACAAACAAATCTACTAAAAAAAATTTTAAATTGTTGACACCAACTACCAAAATTATAAAACAATGAGTCATCTGTGGTGTTTCAATATGGCTCCTTCCTGTTAGTTTTGTATTCAAAGGTTAAACCTAAGGAACAATGACTAAGATCGATAAATTGTTTTATTTGCCCGACACTCCGATTCTTTTCGGAAAGAGCGCGAAAGAAAATTTCGGTGTAACTTCTGAATTGTTCCGAGCCGACCCGATATTGGCCTTCGTTACTATTGTGAGGTCACATACCTTCGGGTTTTTTCGTTTTAACTATCGGCGCGTCATCGGTACTAGGTTTAAAAATTTATTTTTTAATTTGATATAACTTATTAATTATAAGGAAAAAAATAAAAATCGTTTTGTTATAAAATTTATATATAATCTTTCCCTTTACGGCAAAAAAAAATCAAAAAGCCCTATTAGACCAATAATACTATACGGGTTTGAAACTTGGACTGTAACAAAGAAAAAATAATTATCGTTAAGTACATGGTAACTTTTTACTTTCGTATATAAAGTGATGCTGATGGACGGCTGTAAATTCGCTGAAAGGTCTTCCATCGATTTTCGTGCTCGAGCTTGACGGGTTTTAACAAAGAGGAAATTTGATAAACACGATAAAGTAGTCGACATTATTACATCGAAAATATTTCCAATTTCAAGCCCACACGACAAAGCCTGTGTCGTTTTTATAGTTCAATTTTTCCACGCTCCATCTCTTTTGTTTTCGTTCATTTTCATCTGCCGGAATTTTTGATTAACATTTATGTCCGTATTCCGTATCTTGCCTCTGCTTTCTCTTCCCCATACCTAATATCCCATAAAGCCCCCTCTCTCCTCATTTTCAAACAGAAAACTTAAGACGGCTACCAAGATAATTCCGTCGAAAAGCCGCAATAAATATTTCCTTCAATTTTGCTGCCCTCAACGACCGTTCTAAATATGATTTCCTTATAAGTATAACCTGATGATGGGAGGCGTATACATTTTTCGCTTCTTAAGTTCGATCGCATTTTGCAAATATTCAATTTTTCGGTTGGTTGCATCGCATTCAAAGCTCGTTCGAGAAAATTTTCTCGTAACTTTTCGATTAGACTCGCGCATTTAAAAGCGGGAGAGTATAACCAGGAAGCTCAACATTTTAACAAGATAACAATAAGCATTGAAGTGGTGAATTGTTCAAACATTATGACATTTATTTGTTTCAATAGTTCTAATGGTTATTCTTATTCCTTTGTATTAGGAGGAATGCCGTTTTTTGATACTGTACAAAATTGTATTTTATTTAATAGTTAATATAGGTTAATATAGTTTAAATTTACTAATTTACTGGAGATTAATATAATCTCCATCATTATCGACAATCCTCGCCCATCTCTCGCCAAACTTTTTATTCTTATCTTGTAATCTGATGGTGCAGCATCCTGAAAATACGGTGAGTGAGACAATACTTCTAAATCTAACTCATTGTTTGTTTCCTGAGTAACTCTGGCGCATTGCCATATTATACAATAACAATTTTTCGATTAATCAGTCTTAGATGTTTTTTTATTCAAATGTTTAGTCTATAAGTCTATTATATAATAATATTCAACACTTACGGTTTCGAAGATTCGAAACTTCATAACTCCTCTAAGATTCCACCATATTGACTTCACTTTTTCTTCTTCACTTTTTTAATGTGAAATCCTAGCTTTGGGGTGAGTAAAATCTGTTCTTCCAAAAAATTCCGCTCTATTTATAAAAAGCACAACACCAAAACTAAAATCATGCGATAGGTCATTTCACATCTGCACAGCTACTTAACTGAAAGACATTTCGAAACTGGCTATTCTAAACTGGATATTCTATTCTACATCAGGTTTATTCTAAAATAATTTTTATGCCTTGAATTTATTTTCGCTGAAAGAGAAACCGTACTATGGATAAATATAACTAATGATGGTGGTTTGAGAATATTTTTCAAATTTGTTTGTAAAAAATAATTTATATAAATTCATAGGGACAAAAAAAAACGAACTACCACATATAACTTAAGCTATTTCTCTTAGTTTAAGATTATTTTGCGTCTCTCTTCAAAGTATTCCAATAAATAATATATATATATATATATATATATATATATATATATATATATATATATATATATATATATATATATATATATATATATAAAATTAAGAATAATATGTGACATTTGAGTGACAAAATAGCAATAAATCTATGATCTACATAAAATAGAAAGATCACATATAAGTTTTATAACAAAACTTTTTTTTTCGTTATTATTAAAAGGTTATATAAAATTGAAAATACATTTTTAACTTTTTACTAGTGTGACGTCACAATGTTTATTTCTACATGACATTAATGACAGCTGATACGAGTGTTATAGTTTTTAATCAATTTATTCTTGTTATTATCATATTCATATTATCGTAATGATAAATTTATGGAAAATATCAAATTATCGGCATGTTTTGTACTATTTGGTAAAAAGACTTCAAAAACAGCTTCCGAAAAATGTTTTTAAGTGTATCACACGTTGTCACATGTCGAAATCAATTGTTCCAAGTCGTACGACTTATTAATCCTAAAACAACATCAATTTTTTTCTGTTTTAAAGATGATTTCGATCTAAATATTTTATGATGTTAAATCTAGGACCTTTTTAAGGAGACTAACTCTAAATCACAACCAACAAAAATGGTGATATTACAAAAATTTCAATAAATAATTTAAAATGATTTAATAATACATGTATATACTTTTATCGAATATTTTTTGCTTTATTTAGTTGGACATAATCTAGAGCTTTGTTACCGTAATTATCGCATGACATCCTACAAATGGTTAAATTATATTTAATAGAAACATTTGGTTTTTTAGTTACATTTACATTATTTTTTAACAATATTACATTGATGCTTTAACACCTCGATGTTCAGAAAGGCTTTCGCCGTCGGTTTTGTTAAAGTTACTAAGTTCTCCGGTAAAACCGCGTTTAACATTTGTAAAATCTCAATGTTTCGGCTTCCGTTTGGAAGTAAGTATCAAGAGAACCTAGTTGACTTGTCCCGAGGCCACAATCTGCTTACTCCCCAGATAATTAACAACTAGAAAAAAAAACATCCTTTTCTAGTTGTGAACCCTGTGGAGTAGGCAGATTCAGGCCTCGGGGCAAATCAAATAGATTCTCTTGATAATGGCTTCAAAGTGGAAGCCGAAACGTCGAGATTTTAAAAAATTCAAAACACGATTCTACCGGAGAACCTAGTAATTTTAATATATATATATATATATATATATATATATATATATATATATATATATATATATATATATATATATATATATATATATATACCAGGTGCTCCATTAAGGATGGATCGCGGCCGTATCTTGGAAACTATTTATCCCACAGCTTTGGGGGGAAAAATTGTACTAAATATGATCATGAGAAAATCACCAAAAATATTTTTAAGCTTCTAAAACGACCGCAATAGTGCGTGACGAGTTAAACATTTTTAAAAATCATTTTTTTTTGTGTATTTTCAAGTGTTAACCGAGTAAGAAAAATTCTCAGTTATAATTAGCAAACTGTCCCCTACAACTTTGTTTTATGACATTTTGTCGTAACTTCGCGAATAAAGAAGTGGGAGGAGTTTTACCTATTTAGATAAAAAGTCGTCTAATGTCCGTTTGCCTAAACCGATTTTCCTCAATTTGGATTCATTTAAAAGGCAATTGCTGGGACAATCAGATAATCTGGGATATAAATTATTTAGTTTATAAATGAAACCGCGAGGTGGCGTTACATTCAACAATATTTTTTTTGAAGTTTTGTTTAGTTTTTTCAAATGAAATGGTACAGCTTTTACTACATGGCAAGAAAGGCAATTTAAAGAGGAATCATCCAGTGAAAACCCGAAATCGATATCTCTGACATGTCAAGAGATATTTCGATTTTTCTGAAAAAATCAGTTATTATTTCACTACAACCTGCATTAAGTTAAAAAAATATTAACCTAATGTTTGCCTTCCATCACACTTTACCCAGGCTTAGGACTGGTCCAAGTTCTTCGTGCCATATTAATTTGGAGCGTGTTTAAAGGCCAACGGGCCAATAACGAAGATAATAATAATAACAACAGTCAAATAAAATTAACAGCACAACAGTCTAATAATTAACAGAATCTGAACTTTGACGCCTTTCTAAATGTTCAAAATGCCTTCCATCCTTAGAAATGCAAAGATTTATTTTTCGACGAGTACTAAAAACGGCAGCTTCAATTTTCGCTCTTGAAATGCTGGTTATTAAATTTTGAATTCTTTCAATCATGTTTTCTCGTGTGGTAGGACCAGTTTGAAAAACAAGGTCTTTTAGTCTTCCCCACAAGTAAAAATCGAGAACTGTCAAATCCGGTGAGCGCGCCGGCACGAAAATAAACTACCCCGTCCTATCCAACGATTTGGAAACGAAGCATCCAAGAAGTTTCGAACCACCTGCGAGAAGTGAACAGGGCATCCATCATGCTGGTACCACATTTGTCTTCTTGTTTCCAACGAAACGTCTTCCATTAGTTCTAGCAGTCCAGTTTGTAAAAAATTTAAATGTGTTTCACTATTCAAATGTCAATTCAAATTAAAAATAAAGTGACCTATAATTTTGTCTTCCAAAACACCACACCATACGTTCACACTCCATGTATTTTGGTGGTTGATTTCTAACATCCAGTGTGGATTAGCAACTGCCCAGTAGTGCATATTATGTAAGTTAACGTAAGTAAGTTTAACATCACTGCTAAAAGTAGCTTCATCAGTCCATAGTAGGTGGTGGTTCGAAACTTTGCAATTGCCTTTTAAATGAATCCAAATTGAGGAAAATCCGTTTAGGCAAACGGACATGAGACGACTTTTTATCTAAATAGGTAAAGCTCTCCCCACTTCTTTATTCGCGAAGTTACGAAAATGTTACAAAACAAAGTTGCAGGAGACAATTTACTAATTATAACTGAGAATTTTTCTTACTCGGTTAACACTTGAAAATACACAAAAAAAATTATTTTTAAAAATGTTTAGCTCGTCACGCCCTCTTGCGGTCGTTTTAGAAGCTTAAAAATATTTTTGGTGAATTTCTCATTATCATTTTTAGTACAATTTTTTTTCCCCAAAGCTGTGGGATAAATAGTTTTCAAGATACGGCCGCGATCGATTCTTAATGGGACACCTGGTATATATATATATATATATATATATATATATATATATATATATATATATATATATATATATATATATATATATATATATATATAACTTTATATACATAGCATTCTATTAACTTCACTTAGTGATTTTTAATAAGAATAGAAAAACAATTTGTAAGCATCAGTTAACTTTTTCTACTTTCATAGCGAGCTGATGAACATTTCCCCTCTGTTTGGATAATTTACCTTTCTTTCGCTGAACCATTTTGATTAGTTAAGTTTTCCCCTCGTCTTTTTCGTTTGTTTAATGGCGAAACCTAACTGCACTTTTACTTTTTGCCTAAACACAATAGACACGTCCTAACGAGAATTATTATCATCAAAATTAGACGTTTAATTTTACATTCATTTCGTATTTCTTGTGATTATGTTCTATTTTTATTATATTTTTTTATTTGTTATTACGTTCTAAATTTTGTTATGTTCCTGTTTTGTTTTCATATTCTAATTAAAGTGAATTTCTGTCGCTTCAGTCGTTCATTTTGTTTCGAAAAACTAACGATGGCGATGTATCGGTTTCTGCCAAAAATCACATTAAAATAGAAAATATGGATTAACAAGAAAACCGTTGGAAATAGGTATGGCAAACGTTATAACGAATCGATGCAGAATCAAATTCTGCATCTAATCATCCAATAATATACAGAGTGTCACATTTGAAACAACAAACTTTTTTAGCTTTGAAAACAGTGTAATTGGTCATCAAATTTTGGACACCTTGTATGCGATAAATTAATTCTGAATATGGATTTCAAAAGTATCATTCTTCCGTCTACCGTTCCTCTATCTTTCAAAATTTTCAATAGAATCAAGATATTTAAGAAACAGTTCAAAATAGGTATAGGAAAACTATAAAAACAAAAATAAAATAATATACCGGGTATTCCATTTAAAATAAGGAAGTAACTGGCGATCTCCGGAATAACCGGAAGTGCTATGACTGAAAATATTTTAAAATGAAACGTATTCTTAAATAATCCTGAATCTAAAAATTCAAAATCTGAGTTTCTTCTAACCACGAAAACTTCTAACGAACGGCTACCGTGAGAAACCCAGTATGATAGCACCCTTGGTTATTCTTTCAGCTGCTTTTGAATGTTCAGGTCGAACCCGTTTGATGATGGGTAATGACCTGAAACCGCTCTCAGGAAGCGGTTGAAGGAGTGGGCAATTTTTGCGTGGAGCACGGAAAAAATGTCGGTTTTGTGACAATGAATGTGTTATTTTAAATCGTAAAAACTGATCGAATGCTCTTAGACCTTTGATGGAATGAATTTATTTACTTGTCATTAAACGAACGAGATAAACGAACTATACTGAGTGGAATCAAATATAGAATTATTCAAATATCGTAGAATCCCACTAATTTCCATAAAGACCTGAATACAGTGTTTATAAAAAAATGTATTGTATAAATATTTGTAACCTTGATTTTTTTAATGAAGATGCCTAATCTTTTCATTAATTAATTTTTTTCCTTCTATTTCGTCATCGCACACATTCCAAAATTTGCTAATTTTTTCGACAACCACAAAAAAAAGCTTAATAAATCCTAAAAACTCCTAAACATCGCTTATTTATTAGTATTCAATATTAACGTTATTTGTTCGTTTGAAATATCCTTCAAAAGCTTTTTTCTCTGAGCAAGCATCTTCGAAGTATCATGAATAAATAAATATTCTAATGGACAATATCTCAGCTACAAAACTATTAATTACGTGGAGATGTATTTTTCATCATTAGAAACACGATTCACTACTACTGGAGAATTCATTGAAAATTCTTTCTTTTGTTACTTAGAGGTAAAATTTTTATACTCTTTGAGATAACATCGTATAACGGTGTTTTAATTAGTTCCTTGTAGATGATTTTTTTTGTAACACAGTTTATACCGGGTGTTATCCTTAACATTTTTTTAATAAAAAGTTTCCTTAAAACAAATATGCAAAATGCAACATTTTTCGTTTGGAAATCAAGTTCGAACTTTTTAAAATTTTCTTAGTATTGGTAACGTCTCATCGTCTTGTTTATTTCGATCCATCGGAATTCGGATTTTCTTTACATTGTTCTCTTAATGTATTATTTGAACAAAAAATTAAATATTTTTTAGCCATCCATTTCATATGTTTCAGCTTAAATTTAATTTGTTTTGTTACAAAAAAGAAAAACTTACACATTATTGTCATTTAGTGTCAAAATTTAAATTACTAACCCTAATTGTTGCCACTATAACATGTTTTAAAAGTTTCATGTCACATTAAGAAACAAATGATTAATTGTTTTATTAAATTAATTATTCACTCCACCATTCCAATTTTTTTTGAAAGAACTTTCATCGGTTGATAAGATATAGAACATTTTTTTTGTTTTAGCTAATAAACTATTCACAATATTTTGGCCTGTGTGAAAAATCAGCGGATAAGAGTGATTGTACCTATTGTACAACATAAGGGTAAAATAATTGCTCTTGTTGGGTCGTGGGGTCATGGATGGATCTAGTCCACAATAAAAAAAAATGAACCCTTAAACTGGAAAAAAGGTTCACCTACTTCAAAAAGTAGTCAGTTAACAGTAAAAATTATTTAATAATCACAAGCACAAGTTCAGAGACAAACAAAGAACAAAAATTTAAAAAATTAAACCATTATAACCCAAAAAAAAAGGGAAATATCACTGTCATACTTACAACTATAGCCTGTACAAAACAAAATCAGTGGCACGTCATCGATGACGCTATTGAAGAACATCAAAAATACCACTACATAAATTAAATAATAAAATAATCAAATGGAACGTATTCAATAAATTTCAAATTTAGCGACTGTGTTCGGTTGGCAGCATATGAGACGGTCACGTACTCTACCCTCGGGATACGGAGAATGAGCGATGTGGTGGAATTGGATTCCTCATTAACCAAAAGTTGAAGGATAGTGTCGTGAAATTTTAAAGTAGATCTGACCGACTAGCTCAATGCGTCATTCAGTTAAATAAATAGTTTAAACTTCAAATCGTCCAAGAGTATGCACCAACTATAAGCCATGGCGATGAGGAAATTGAGGTATTTTATGATGATGTGGCCCAGCTTCTAGACAGCGAGAAATGCAGGTACAAAATCCTGATGGGTGATTTTAATGCTAGAATTGGAAAAGCAAGATCAAGTGAAACTACAATTGGCCCATATGGAAATGGCGAGCGGGACAATAGAGGTGACAGATTGGTTGATTTTGTTGAAGGACAAGAATTGTACATTATGAACTCGTTCTGTAAGAAAAAAATCAGCAGAAAGTGGACATGGAAAAGTCCATCTGGTCTCACAAGTGAAATTGACTACATCATGTCAAATGATAAAACAATATTTTGTAATTATACTGTCCTTAACCGTTTTAATGTTGGAAGTGACCATAGAACAGTACGAGCAAAGGTTAAGATAAACTGTCGACGAGAACATACCCGAATGGTAAGATTGAGGAAGGGTAAAGTGAATTCTGAGAAGCTGCTGCAGAGGAGCAACGATTTTGAAATTGCTTTGTCGAACCGCTTTGCTGTGTTGCAAGACCCAGAAGAACTAGAAATAACAGATCAGTATGAAAAAATTATCGAAAATGTGAAACGGCTGCTGCAATAGCACCAGCAGAAAAAAGTTTCAAACAGTCAAAAATCTCCAATGAGACCATCGATTTAATGAAGAAACGGAGAACAATGAAGAATGCAGACAGTCCCTTTGACAGGTTCGAGTACGTTGAGCTTTGCGAAACTATAAGAAAACGTATTCGAGAGGAAACGCGTCGGTTCAACATGCAGCTAGTACAAAAAACACTAGAAGAAAACAAAGGAATAAACAAAACCAAACATACGCTGATCAATAAAAGGACACAAATGTTTGCCTTAATACGTGATGATGGCACAATGTGTAGGAACCGTAAGGAAATGTTAGAGGTTATCAGGAATCAGGTTATCACGGACTAGCAAATGTCAGATATCTCGTTGGAGGAAGTGACAAATGCCATAGAAGCGATGAAGAATGGAAAGACCCCAGGAAAGGACAATTTAACGGTTGAAATGTTGAAGGCTGGTGGTCGAACTCTACATAAAATACTGGCAAAATTGTACTCAAAATACCCCAAAATACCCAGTCTATGTGTACCCAGTCTATGTGTACCCAGTAAATACCCAGTCTATGGAAAAATGCTGAAGTGATTCTTCTTCATAAGAAGGAACACAGAAAGATTTAAAACTACCGCCCAATAAGCTTTCTATCAGTTATGTACAAAGTTTTCACCAAGATAATATCTAAAAGAATATTAAGAACACTGAACGTCGCACAACCAAGAGAGCAGGCAAGACTCAGAAGTGGATTTAGTACAATGGACTATATCCAGGTTGTCCAACAGACCATAGACAGGCACAACGAATACACCATGCCATTGTGCTTGGCTTTTATTAACTATGAAAAGGCATTTGATTCAGTATCAACGCAGGCCATAACTGATATCCATGTATGAGCAAGCTACAGCTACAGTTGACATGGATGACTTGGAAGTTAAAATCAACGTAGAGCGTAGTGTACGGCAGGGTGACCCAAAATCGCCCGTTCCTTTCTCAGTCTGTCTTGAAGAGGTATTTCGTAATCTGGATTGAGAACAGCAGGGAATCAAAATCAATGGTTCATATCTAAACCATCTTAGATTCGCGGATGATATCGTTCTCCTTTCACAAGACCCAGATGAGCTACAAGAACACATACGAGAGCTGCAAAGTGCGGGAGAACCATTTGATTTGAAAATAAACCTAAAAAAGAGTCAGGTTATGTTTAACAAATTTGCTGTCAACAGAAGAATTTCTATTTTAGGAAGTGATTTAGAGGTTGTGGACCACTACATATATCTTGGGCAAAAGATTTCAATGGAGGGTGATACCGCCCGGGAGGTGAAACGGCGTATTAAGTGTGACTGGCAGGCATTCTTTAGACTGCGTCCAACGAGACAACAGTAGTCAGGAGTTATACACACATATATAATTCATATCTTGGGGATATATATATATATATATATATATATATATATATATATATATATATATATATATATATATATATATATATATATATATATATATATATTCATGAGTATATTCTGATTTTTTCAAACATTTTCCTCGAAAAATAAATGAAGATATCAGCTGCCGCACATTGTAAGTCGCCATCCGGCTGGGCAATTTGTGTACATCCGGGAGGTCACAGTTTTCATCTGAAATCAATTGTTCAAAATTTTTTTACTTTTTTATAAGTGTCTCTTTTATTTGAACCGCACTTTCTACAAAAAAAATCGAAAATTAATATTTTTTTGAGGAATGTGAAAATTTAGTATGATTTTTTACCATTTTTTGTGCTCATTTTTGCAATAAAAAAACAGTTAAAACAAATATATTGTTTAGAATTTAGGTTCTAATAAAGCGCATTTATATAAAGAAACTATGGGCTGAGTTTGATAACGATTGATCAAAAACTGTTGGAGCTAGAGTGTACACAAATTCGAAAAAAGTAGTTTTTTCGAGGAAAACGAAAGAATTAAGAGTGGTAGTAAACGTAAATTTAAGGCAATAATGAATTAATTTAAACAACTTACTGGTTAATCAGCTATTCCAGCACCATATTGCAGTCCTTTTACATCTGCTAACGTTCTTTTTTCTTTCCAGTACCTATCACATCATTCACGAATGACTACCTGTTCGACAGCTCCGTACTACTACATGCCACGCGCTACAACTGTTCGACCGAGGAACACTCACTCAAACGCCTATAACTTTTAAACGGCTTGGAATTTTGTTTCAGAATATATTTTTGAACTGTTCTACAATTGATTTACGAAAAATGAATTTTTTTGTAGTCGCTACACCCCTTACGATTGAGTATGTCCACTGTTAATCCTATTTCACAAAAGATGAAAGTGTAACAATGAAGTTTTAAAATCGTCTAGAAATCATAGTTCTACCAAAAGGGTTACCGATACTGCAGCTTTGGATACAAGTTCTAATCATGACACCATTTATATTATGTATGAACACAGTAAATATTCGTAACCTAAGAATTGCAGAAAAGAGTGTTCTTAATCCCATATGTTATTAAGTTTAATTCTCATTTTCAGAACAGCATATCACTTTCAATTCCTTACATGAGCAGTTAAAAGAGAAACAACTGTTGGATGGATCCCGTATGCCATTATGCAAAGTGTTGAAAGGAGATTTTAAATGGGAAAAAGATGATCCAAGACCAGGGCTTATGGAACTTCCCAATGTAGCCTTAAAACATATAAATTTTTTGAGAGTTTATATGAAGAAAAGAAAAATGGCTTTGATCAAGAAAAAAAGAATCATGCATATAGAAAATGCAGTAATGAAACAGTATGACAGATAGCATATAGTTGACCGAAAAGAACTTCTTCCGTTAATTATGAATACTGCAGATGATAGCAGTGATTCCAGCTAGTACTTTTCAGATTCTGATTATTGAAAATATAAGTGTATGCAGATATTTCATTGTTTTTTTTCTGTTTTGTACTTGCATATTATATAACAATAAATGTCATTGATAACTATATAATCTTTTTATTTTAATAACCATTCAAATACTAAAATGTCGATGGATTTTTGAACGAAGCATTTTACGTATGCTGAATCTATCTAGATGTACCCAATCCGTAATTAAAACTTGACAGACGGAATTTCTGCTCAGATTTTATATTGAAATGCAACGAAATCAATCCATTTTTAAAACAAATTTTTACAGATGATGAAAAATTGATTTAATTTGTAAATAGGATTAATAGTTTGATTACGGCATTGATTGCGATATCGATTGATTCATCGATTGCGGCATCGATTGCAGCATCGATTGCGGCATCAATTGCAGCATCGATTATGGCATCGATTGCGGTATTGATTGCGGCATCGATTGCGGCATCGATTGCGGCATTGATGCCACAATCTGGCCGTCCAGAACATCGCTAATATTACAATTGTTTTCACTAAACTTTCTGAACCACTTACGGCAAGTAGAATCGGCAAATATTTTTTTTCTTTATTTGGGTTTTTACCACTATCTAAAACTCAAAAAATATCAAAAATACCTGTTTTTATGTAAAGAAATGTTGTTGTCAATGTAAGTATCGTTGACATACATAAAAAATATATTTACTTTCACTCGTTACTATATATTACAAATTAATATAATTTATTTTTTAGTTTAGTTTTTTGAAAACGGGGGCAGAGTACCCTCCAAAACGTTAACGTTAAAAGTTTGTAAAATTTATTATAACATTTTTATATCTTTAAAATTTTGTTCGTTAGGGAAATTTATTACAAAAAAGAATCACTGAGAAATTTGTCTCCGTTTGGTTTTTTGTTTTTACCCAGTGATTCTTTCTATACATAAGAACAGGTATTTTTGATATTTTTTGAGTTTTAGATAGTGGCGAAAAACCCAAATAAAGGAAAAAATATATATGAACACGTCACAATCATTCAGACATTACTTGGAATCGTCAACGCCCACCTCCACCCCCAAATACAGCACATTAAAAAAATAAAAAACACGAGTAAATAACACAATTTTTTCCCAATAACTTGTGGAAATTCCAACTGTTAAACTGCTTCAAAAATTTACATATTAGTAAATAATTGGGTTTTCTAGTGCAATGCCTTTTGCATCAACCCAATACAATTTTTCATACTGATAAAATTAAATGAACTTTCCTAATATTTATTAATCACTACACATATTTTCTATCAATTTGAAACAATTTAAATAGATAACAGTAAATTTTACTATTCCTATACGTTTTTCCCACATAATTAGTCTTTTCATTAGTTTATAAAGGGTTATTATCATTTTCTCAAGAACTTTTCTTATACTTTCTTGTACGGTGCAGTGAATGCAGCCACATAAAAATATCCCATATAATTGCCGACGAATTTTTCTCACATTAAATTACTACTATAACCTACCTTGAATATAAAAGCAATAAAGAGAAGATTCGCTGCATTGGGCGCACTGATTATAGGGCCAACTTTTAAGACTAATAGTGCTTGTTTTTCGGTAAGACGCCCCTTAAGGATCGTATATTGAGCCAATTATTTTGAGAAAAATTGAAGTATATTAAATCTTCGATTTTTTTTTCGAAATTATATGCCACACTCGTTTTGACAGGGTCAAGGTAAGTGCATTTTCGAAGTAAAAGAAAAATTAATTTCCCATTACGTATTTTTCAATGGGAATATCTACTTTTGTATATATATATATATATATATATATATATATATATATATATATATATATGAACATTTTTCTTGGGTGCTTGGCCGGGAACGAGCCCAACTCATACCTTCAACTGGATGGCATATGTTTCGTCTCTCGATCTCCAGACTCTTCAGGGCGCCGACATATACCATACCATCCATACATACCATGTTAGAGTTTCTTGGACTGCGTCCAATAAAACAACAGCGGCTGAGTGTCATCATACACCCAACCGTTGGGTTCCACAATCTCATGTGGAACACAGAACACCTGCGTCTGCCTAAATGAACATATTTCTGGGGTGCTTGAAAGAAGACTATGTACATCGATAGACAAAACATATGCCATCCAGTAAAACATATGTCTCCAGTGCAGGAGACGCAGAGATGGAGATGTGTGTTGTGGAACCCAACGGTTATACTAGGTGTATGATGACACTATATATATATATATATATATATATATATATATATATATATATATATATATATATATATATATATATATATATATATATATATATGTATATATATTATTACATATATTCTCTTGACCGTTTATTATTATTATTATCTTATTTATTGGGGTTTTCGGTCAGTAATTAATTTTTAATTTTTAATTTTTTTATTAACGTTTCGGTTCAAACAAAGAACCATCCTCAGAATAATTCTACAATACATATAACTTTTATAAAAAACACAAACTTACATTTAAAAACATACCAATATTTAAATATACAATTAATTTTAATTTTTTTTTTAAATAATATGTGATAATTTTTTTTTTTTTTTTAAATGACATGTTTGACTTTGACATAATTAACAATTCTTTCACCTTTAAATTTTTGTTTTTTATTATAACCTAATTGTTTTGAATTTGTTATGTGGAATATTAGATGCAAAAATACAAAATTATGAAAATTTATTATTTAAAAATGTTATTATATATACAACTTAAATTATCTGTATCATTTCTGAAATTAATGGTATTTTGTGTTTTTTTTTATTTTTATGTGTGTTTTTTGTGTTATTATTTAATTCTGGTATGTATGGTGAAGGTATGTAATTCTCATTTTTAGTTTTATTTGTTATGTTATTATTGTTATATATTCTATGTATTCTATTTTTAATTACCGGTTCGTACAATTTTTTTGGATAATTATAAAAAACAAAAATTTAAAGGCGAAAGAATTGTTAATTATGTCAAAGTCAAACATGTCATTTAAAAAATAAAAAAAAAATTATCACATATTATTTAAAAAAATTTAAAAAATAATTGTTTATTTAAATATTGGTATGTTTTAAAGTAAAGTTTTGTGGTTAGAGGCGCATCAGCAACTGAGAAGGCTTTTTAGCGACTGGACCTACAGCTTAACGTGGGTTCCGAACCACGGTCATCAGCTACCGAAAACCCCGGTCAGCACCCCCCTCAGGCTATCAACCCTTGGTTTTGTGCTTAACTGAAAGTATCTCGAGAAGCCTACCGACTGGCGAGTGACCAACGCAGAAAACCTCTCAGAAGGCATCCGGCCTTACCCAGCCTCGAACTGGCGTGACTGAGGGATAATTCCTTGTCAGATTTTACACTCTTACCTAGAAACATTCACAAGAATTTTAGAAAAACTTTTTTGCCTAGTTCGGGATTCGAACCCGCTCCAATTGGTATGTTTTTAAATGTAAGTTTGTGTTTTTTATAAAAGTTATATGGTATTGTAGAATTATATATATATATATATATATATATATATATATATATATATATATATATATATATATATATGAGCATTGGTCCGTTCGTCTTTCGAGGCACCAGCCATGTCCATTATGAAAGCTAGCACTAATTTGAATCATCATTTTGGATTTGATTCATATCGATAAAAGGAGTTACATTAATAATTGAAAAAGTTGACTACCTTCAGTTAACAGGTCCTTTATCCCGGTTCATGATTTTCTTGCATTTTTCTATATGAATGCTTTCCTACACATCCAAAGTCCTATTATTATTTAATTTTACTTATATATATATATATATATATATATATATATATATATATATATATATATATATATATATATATATATATATATACTATAACTTAATTTTATTCACTCAATATATGCTGCGTAGGAGTATCGATCGACAGCGCTCGACACTGTTAACGATCATATCCTTCTTAGAAAACTAATTTTTTTAGATCTTACTTGATGGGAGGAACCCAGTGTTTGTATTCACGATTTTGCGTGTCATCCTTGCGCAGGGGCCATGCTAATATTCTCTGTATCGTTCCAATTTTAGTATATGTACCGCCGAAGCGAGTACAATATGCGAGTATATATGGAGTCTAATTGCACGCAGTCCAGGAAAGTCAAAAAACTCTATATATGGGCCATCTGACGAGAGGCCGGCGAAGGTGTGGGTTGTTTGGTTAAAAGGATTAGGAAGTTATGGATTAGTACATATATCTTGAAAAGATGATTTCAATGGAAATGGATAGCTCTCAATTGGTGTAGCGACGTGTTAAATGTGGCTGGCAGGCATTTGGCAGGCTCAACATGGTGTTTAGGAACAAACTATTACTTTGCCTGAAAGGAAAGTCTTTGATCAGTGGGTTCTGCCCGTTATAACACACGGAAGTGAAATCTGGACACTTGCATCGCAGTAAGTACAAAAATTTCGCATAGCACAAAGGGGAATGGAATGATGTATGCTTGACATTACTAGACGGGATAGAAGAAAACCATGCACATGCATCAGAGAACAAATGAAAGTGACTGACATCATTGGAAGAGCAAAGGAATTGAAATGGAGATGGGCAGGGAACGCAGCGAGTCGATGGGACAAAAGATGGACAAAGGTGGTCCTGGACTGGATACATAAGCATAAGTTAGTGCGTTTCCCGCTATATTAAACATGTATTGCTGAAGAATGGCCATTAATTTTGCAGTTGAGAAGCCAAAACAAATCTTATGCATTTATTCCGAATGTAATCAAAGGGTCATCATGTTCATTTGAATAAGTTTGCCTAAAGTATTACAAAATAATCATATGTGACCTAAAAGCAACCAGAAAAGAGAGTCCATCCAAGAAAAACGAGTAAAAAAATGGATAATCGTTTGTACGCGAGGATCCTTTTGCTAACTCTGTCGTTATAAATAAAAATCTTGACCTACAAAGTACTAAGCTTTTGTAATTATATAGACTAAATAGTTTTAGATAATTACACTTTCTACTTTTTTTAAGATTTGTAGTGAAAATTACTTATATTTTTTTAACCACGTAATTTTCTCTATAATATCTCATCAATGTACAATAATGAATAAAGTACAGGGTCTGCCACTCAAAGTGTTACTAATTAACAATGCTGTAGTTTTGTCAGTTATAAATATTTTTATTTAATATTTTTAGACAAAGTTGAAAATATATTAAATTTCATGAAAAACATCATACTGTTCAACATGGTCACCTTCGGAGCGCATGCTGACATCAAGTCTTCCTATGAATGCATCGCACGCTGTACGAATGTAGAGTTCGTTGCTATTCCCGACGAAACACTGACTTCAATGTGTTCAAACTCTCATTTTGTTGACACCTTAGCCTCCAAAATGGACCATATGGAGAAGTTCATTGGATTTAGGTCTGGTGAGTATGGAGTCCAGGGTTATGAAGAAATGAACTGTGAAACGTGATTTGTAAAAATTATTGGGACAAATTAGCTTTATGGAATGGTGCTGTAGCTGGTGGGGAGTCCTGTAGAAATGTCGAACGGTTGGAACGAAATTGTTTGTATGTCCAAGAGATCAACACCTTTTATTGGTACACTTGCTGGTTCACTTTAACGCCATGATCGATGAAAAGGAGCGGTGAGCGACCATTTGCAGTTACAGCAGCTCAAACCATCCCAGAAGCAGCCGCTCGTTTATGCATAGCTACTCGGTTGTTCAAACTGTCGCTGGACTTGACCTTCAACCATACACGATCGTTTTGTTTGTTTACACATAGCTGAACAGTAAAAGTTTTCTCATCAGAAAACACCAAATTTTCGAGTTTGCCACGCGCGCATTATTTTCAGTGCCTTTGATCGTTGAAGTCTTGTTGCCTTGTGTGTCCGTGTTAAATCTTGAACTTTTTGTAACTTGTAAGGTTTCAACTTACGTTCATATTTCAGCATTTGGCGTATGCTTGAGTCGGACACTTTCAGCCAATTTTGCTGCACTCTGACGTGGATTTCTTTCAATTCATGCCCTAACCTTTCGAACCATTTCTGGTGATTTTGTGGATTTTTTATAACCACCTCAAAGGCGTTTTGCGATGCTATCAGTATCATTGTAACGTTTAATGGTTCGTAAGACAAACATTTTATAAACACGTAAATATTATAGCTCTCGAATAATAGCAGGTTGCAATTTTCCTGTCAAATACAAAGCAATCACACCATTACGTTTGCATTCCATTACGAATATTTCTTTTCAATTACGACATAGAACGATATGCTTTCGAATACTTGTAAACAATATTATAAACTAAAGTCTGTCAGATTTTGAGAGCGCTGTGAGGTAATACTTTGAGGGACGGACCCTGTCATATATATTTAGACTAATACCATGTATTCATTTTGAATGCTTTGTAAATTCATTCTGGAAAATTAAGTAGTAAGTATACATAAAATTTATTAATAAACCTCCGACACTGTCATTTTATTGACCACCACTGTATATGCATTAATTGGCTTCTTACTTCTTATTGTCTGCAGAAACTTTTATAATTAATGAAATCCAATAATATATTCCGAATTTACACAAAAAATCATTTTTGAAAAGCAAATAATGTTAAAAATTAAAATACAACAAATTTGTGTAAATTCAACATCCGAGATTAGTCAATGTCGTCGTCCTAGCTAATTATTTAATTAACTAAAAATAATAATTATAAGACGTAACCTTTACATTTCATTTTATATCTTTTTTGTCACTGTTTCCTCATTAATACATATAATATGTCCAATTATTTTTCGTGAATATATTAAGTGACATCGCGTAAGTAAATTATATGTATTTAAAAAAATCTTAAATATTAGATGCACAAGAGCTTGGAGGTTGTTGTTATTTGTAAAGGAAATATTAGCTCATTCGTCATTTATAAAAAAAAGTGTTAAAGAACGTTATCAAGTAATTGGGGAAGGTAAACGTCAATATTATAAACGATCATAGATAAAATTCTAACAACATCAATAAACTTTTATTAGAATAGGAAAAAACCCTGGGAATGCGTAAAAATCCTGATATAGATGACGTCAAGTACAATTCTCGATTTGTTCTCGAGAACTTGACGATCTTACGGCCACTTCTAGGCTAGAGAATCAAAATTCCTCGAACGTGACTCAAGGCTGTCTGATTGTACCTTGACCACGATCTTGTAAAGTATGTTTAATGTTGACGAAAAGAATGTTGGAAACCGCAGACTGAAAACCTTTTTAAAGAAAAACATTACCGCCACAATATTTTAGAATGCTGGATAGGTACTTTTTTACAATGAAGCTAGAAGAATTTATTTATGATACAGCATGTTATGAAATTTCTTCGAGAACATTTCTCAGTTCAAAACTTTGTCATACCTCTCAAGTTTTTGAATTTTGACCTCAAAGAAATCTGCCGCCTGTGAAGAAGCCCAGTCCATGACTACAACTTTAACTTGTTCGTCGTGGTTGAATGGTGGGTACAAGGTCTAGACTGTAAGGTGGATGATCCAGTTCTTCCCATCCAAAAGACCTGATCAAACCTTGTGTTTGTGTAGAAACATGTGGCCTTGCATTGTCATGGAGCAACATCACACCGTAAGATAGCAGGCCACGCATCTTCTTTGTAAAGCAGGCCGGAACATCTCCTTCCTAATTGTATAGAGTCAAAAACGATGATGCGCAGCCTAATCTTTTTGTTTTGTGATCGTCAGAAAGCAGTCTTGTCAAAATTGACCTGGAGACCTGTGAATATTCACTTGATAACTTTGAAATCGTGAATCTTCAGTTCTCACGAATTTTGTTAACCAAATTACGAATTAAATCTTCAGAAATCAGAGAAGGTCAGAAATCAGAAAAATAATATATAGCTATTTTTATATTCTTCAATATTGATTTGGATTTTGAAATGTTCTGTTGGACGAAGAGACTTTTGTTTTCTGTCGTTATTCTTACTTTTACGTCCGCTAATACTTCATTGTGAATCTTAATTACTGATCCTAGATATTTAAAATTATTAACTTTTTATAACCAGCTTCCATTTATTACTAGATCAATATCCACATGCTTTTTCTTCCTTTTTTACCAATCTCATGTATTTCGTTTATGTCGAGTTTATTCTTAGACCATTCGTAACGTCTCCTCCTCAAGCCGTCCAAGCATTGTCAGCGCTAGGACTTAGTACAGTCTAGTAAAAATTAGTTCCTTAGAATATATTCGTATTCTCCTTATTGTTGATTCTAGTGTAAAATTGAAGTGAGAGTCAACAGTGGTTGTCCTATAATGCAGAATTTTTCAGAGGTTTGATTTTGAATCTTCACTTTGGCTAAGAGTTTCTGTGGTATTTTTACTATGGTCATCTCTACATAAAGTTCCCTTCTGATTGCCGAGTCGTACCTTTGCTCAAAGTCTATATGTAGGTGGTACAATTCAGTATTATTTTCATAAAAATTCTCTGTTTATCGGAGTGTAAAGATTTGATCGCACAATAGCTTTTTAAATCTTGTAGATCTCCATGAAAATTTTATAAAAATGGATAGATAAAATTACGTTATTGGGGCACACAAAATGTACAAATGTATTGATTCATGAAACTCATCTCGATAGTTAGTTCTTTTCCCAGAAACCTCAGAATTTCGGTCAGAGAGCGGGCATTTTCTGATCGCAGGCATAAGTAGATACCGGAGAGATGGAGAAAGGCCATAGTAAAATGGTACATAACTGTCTTAATCTAATTTAACCTTAAACTTAAACTTAAATCTAATTTTTAGTAAATAAAATTTTTGTTAACTTAAAATTCTTTAGAAAAATTTTTGATAACCAATAGAAATATTTTTCCTCTGTTATAATTTATTTCCCTGTAATTTTTAAAGTATTAACAATAATGTTTATAGTGTAGGTTATATAGAGCATTTGCATTTTCAAATTCACCGCAGTTTCATTAATGTTTTAATTATTATTTATGGTGCGTAAACAGATATGTATTATCTAGAATACTAGATGGAATTAATGATTTCCAGTAATATTGATTGTTGGGTATTTTCATACATTTTGAATTATCGATATTAACAAGAACTACATTGACGCAGATTTCGATTTCTCTGGTACAGAAAAAAATATGTCATTTTATTGCTTATGGAATATGTTTTCCCCCATGATTCAAATATTTTAGAACTACGTTTAACAGTATAATATTAAAAAAAAATATATTATGACGTTTCTCGATGTCAGACGATTCAAGGTTGATATTAATATGCCTCTTCGAACTATATTCTCTTATTAGCCTTGGGAATCAGATTGAATGGGTCACTATTTATTGATCTCATTTATTTAAAGATTTATTATTATTTTAAATTGTAATTTACGGTGTTGAATTTAATTGTCCCATATTTTTAATTTATCAATTTGTTTAAATAAATAGGTTAGTGAGTTACTGAAGTTATAATATTAAAAGGGTGGTTGTTAACTTGGTTTCTAACAGTTCTTTGTGAGTAGGCTTGAGCATAATTGAAATTAGTGCATTAGTTGGCGTTTTATATATTTCTGGCGTTATGAAGAAAGCCCATCTCACTTAAAATGATATATGGTCTTCAGAGTTTGATTCTTGATCAATTGTCTAAGGTTTGACGAAAAACAAGTAGATAAGAGCGAAAGAAAATTGGTCAATTTGCAGCAATAAGGCAAATTTGCGATATCTTTGAAGGCCGTTGCAGAGAAAGCTATACTCCTTCTGACTTCGTTACTATAGACCAAACATAGTTGGGGGTTACTATGTGTGATGCTAAAACTATTTACATGTGTTCAGTGAAACCATATATAGGGAAATATATAATATGTCTTATCTTTCACAGAAGCTTTACAGGGTACAAATCGTAATTGTTCAATGGACAATTAGTTCAGCTCTTATAAGGTAGAAGAAAAATTATGAGAGAAAAAGCGAGTCCACTATGAGGACAATGCGACAAAACAAGAGAGAAATACCGACGCAGTTACTGGAAACAAAAGGGAAGTCTGTCAACTCTTCAATGTTCGTGTTTGATGAAAAAAAGTACAATAGTTTCATATGTTCCGAATAAAAAATAAAACGATTCTTTTACTGTCAACAAGCAAACTGAAATTGATGAAATGTTTAAGAAACCAGAAATTATTCTAAGTTATAATAAACACGACAGGTGGAGTGGATGTCTTCGATCTTCTTTACCATTCCAAAACAGTATCTATCTAGTATCTAAACAATATTCTATGGTATGATTGATATTGTAGGTATCAACGCTTTTATTATTTATAAATGTAGTATTTCTGGTGATAAAAGTCCAGATTTTCGAAAAAAAAACTTGCATTGTTAACAGTGGAACAGGAGTTAAAGGAAATATTGTTCAAAAATAGACTTGCAAAGGAAATAAAGAGCACTATTCAGAATATTCTAAAATGTGAGATACAACAAGCAGTACAAAAAGTTGATAAACCTTTAGGTCGTTGTGACTTTTGTCCGCGAAAAAAAAATCGAAAGGCCCGGAATATTTGTGTACATTGTAACAAACATGTCTGTGCAGAACATCGCCTTTATATTTGCGTAGACTGCAAATAAAACCTTAAGCAAATGATAAAATATATAACGATAAAAAAAATTAATTTTCATTTGAATATTATTCAGCGTCATGTTATGCATCTTTGACCGAAATATTCTTGTAAAAATAAATAAAAGTTGTCTAAATACAAACAAGTAGTAATTATTACCCTTATAAGAAAAACGTAGCGTTTTAAGATGGTGTCGTATAAACTGCCATGCCAATAGTGTAAAATACACGTTGTGGTTCTAAGGTTAAAAAGTCATTCAGTTCCAATTTATGCAAACGAAAATAAAATGTATTTCTTCCCGTATATTTTACCGTTCTTACCTTATTTTAACTTATTTTATAACAAAGTTCCGAGTCCATTTTTCATGGTATAATTATAAAATTTTAAGAAAAAAACATAAATATTATTTTTATCAGCGGCGGTTCGTGGGGGGAAAAAACAGGTGCGGCACGTATAACCAAATTGAAGAAATGGGATAGGGAAATGCATCGCAACCAAAAGTTTTATATTTCTTAGTATCATACACACACTTTGATGTGTAGAAATACGAGTGTAACTGTCAGACATCAAATTTTGATTGCTTTTTTAAAAATTTTATTTGGGGCACGTGCCCACGTGCCCGTTATGGACCAACCACCACTGCTTCGTGCGTCCCGATATTTTTCGCGCGTCCCTGTATTGTTGATGTGTATAAAACATTAAAAATATAGGAACGCGCAAAAAAAATATCTGTATAAATTATATTAAGATAAGTTCAGTTAAGTAAAAGTATGGTTGAAGATATGCTACAAAAATAACCGAGACCGAGATTAGAGAGGACCGAGATTATTAAATAAAAGAGACTAACGCTTTGTTTTAAATGAAGTACATAGAAATCTTAAAATGAGTGCATCTAAGTTCAAAGCATTGATGGGAACCATCTTCAAAAAAATAGCCAGTCTTGGTTAAGTAAAAAAAATATTACAACTGAAAATTATTGGAACGACGTTATTTTCTGGGATGAGTCAACAGTTTTGGCTCAGATGGGCATCAAATGATTTGGCGAAGGGTTAATGGAGAACTCAAGACAGAAAATCTTTGTCCAACTATTAAACACGGGAACCCCGTATATCCTTAGACGGGGTTGGTGTTGGATCACTTGCTATTGACGATATAGTGAACAAAAACATGTATTTAAATATTTTAAGGCAAAATTTAGAGCAAGTATGGAGAACATGAACATTACAAACTGATTTAAATTTTACCAAGATGATGACTGTCCAAAAGTGATTAACATGCCGCCTCAGTCGCCTGACTTTAATCCCATTGAAAATGTTTGGCATTATTTGGAAACTAATTAAGAAAATATGAATTTTCATTCGCGTAGTTATATAAACACTTTTTTTCAGAAAGAGGCAAGCACCTTCCATTTTCAAGTAGCTGCTTCTCTTTTATGTCACAGGATTATTAAAATTATTTATGCCTGACTTTGGACTGGACTACGTAGGAATTACCACAAGACCGTACCTCTACGATCGAGTCTACTCTTGGGTATTTTCAAAGTATTCCTTCTACGCACCTTTCAGTTTTACCCCTACTCCCCCTTTATCTTTTGAACGGTCATACTTAAACTAATAAAATAAATTTGGAATGTGAAAACGACTTCACGTAAACTCCGTTTCTAGTGATAACTGATGACGTAATCAACATAGATGGCGTGACTATTGCAATTGACACCTCGTATAAAAGACCTTAACAAATTTTGTTTGGGTTTTAGGTAGTTTTGATACATAAAATAAATAAATATTAAAAATTTAGTTACGCTATATAATTAATATAGATTCACCTACAGACCGTCCTAAGTCCGTCCTTACAGTAAATATTGCAAATATGCCCCACCTACTTCCTGATAGTAAAACATCCTATTGGAAAACTCTTTTCGCACTCGTTCAAATGTTTCAGCGAAAATTGTGTGGAGTAGCTTCGTCTTGTTGGAACGTCATTTCGAAGTTACCAAATTCGTTTGAATTGTTTTCCAGAATTTCGAGAATTAGCGGCACAACCGCGGTTTCGTTCATCTCCAGGTGCGCTTTGCAGATTAAATTGGTGTTCAAAAATATAGGCCCAACTATTTGATTTCCCAGAATACCTGCCCAGACATTTACATTTTCTAGAAACTGTGCATGTTTCTCACTAAACACGTTAGGCTGTGTATCACCCCAGTACCTTATATTTTGAATGTTCACATTCCCATTTAGGTAGAAAGTACTTTCGTCACTAAAGCAAATTGTTTTTAGTGATCATATTTTCACAGAATTGCAGTCTTCGGTTGGGGTCGTCATCTGAAAGTTGATGCACTATTTTTAATTTATAAGCGTGAATGTTTTTCACCCATACACCTCTCATTAAAAAGATGCTCCGCAGCATGAAAACTCTTTCCGCATTCACCAAGCATTAAGATAGCTGCTACCTTGTCTTCTAAAGTACGTACCATTGTCTATATTTAGAAAATGAAACGTTTCGTGCAAAAAGATTTCAAGTAAATATTCAAAAATTGAAACCATATAAAAGCAGAAAAACTAAAATAAGTTGGAGAATTACAAAAACGTCAACTTTTTTGACAATTGTCCAGAGGCGAACTTACTAATGATATGCTAAACTAAAATTTTAATATTTATTTAGTTTATGCATTAAAACTACTTTAAACCCAAACAAAATTAGTATGGTTGAATAGATCTTTTAAATACGTTTCAAGCGAGGTGTCACTTGCCATAGGATCCCATTGAAAATTATTGGTCACAATAGCACACATCTATGATGATTACGTCATCAGTTATCACTAAAAAAGGAGTTTACGTGTAACCATTTTTCACATTCCAAATTTCATTAGTTTAGGTATAACCGTACAAAAGATAAAGGGGGAGGGGGACTTTTGGCTAGCACTGTATATGTAAGTCAAAGCCAGGTTTGGTACCTAAAGAGAAAGAAACCTAAAAAAGAAATTTTTTCAATTTAGTAATGCAAAACTAAAAGAAGGCATATTTATTGGAGCTCAAATAAAGAAGCTTCTAGATGATTTCCGTTTTAACGAAAAATTAAATGAAAAGGAATGGACTTGGAAGTGTTTTGTAAGTTAGTGAAAGGATTTCTGGGTAACAATAAACATGAAAACTATAAAAAACCACACACTCTTGAAAGCCTATGAAAAACTAATGTGTCACCTATGTCCTTAATAATGCATTTTTACACTCTCATTTAATTTTTTCAGGGAAATTTGAGTGCAATAAACGACGAACGTGGAAAAAGGCATCATCAGGACTGATGTACGATGGATGCAGTATATCAAGGATGCTGGAATCCATCTATGTTGACTGGTTTTAAAAAACTGCTGGTTTTTAAAAAGAAATGATGCTACAGAACACAAAAGAAAAAAGTGAAAGTTTTTGTCGTTGAATGACATCTCATGAAATATGATTTTTAATCACATAATCGTCAGTAATATCTTAGAACAGATAGAATAGAATAGAACACATTTGACATGTTTATATTAAATAAATATTAGATTGTAGTAATATGTGGTCTCCTTTTTTTCCTCGCCGCTGACGACCCTTTGTAACAAAAAAAACTGAACCTGTTACAGTACTTAGTTTATTATTTTCGAATTTAGGACTACGAAATACTTACAGGGTTTAACTACAGGGTACAGGGTTTAAATTTTTTGACATGTGATATAAACTTAATGAAGTTTTTTATTCAGTTAATGTTTTTGTTGAAACTAATTAATGACCAAACATTTTTGTAACTCTAAATTTATAAATTAATTTTTTTATTGAAGTATTTACTATTAATATAGATCTATTATTATTTAATACTTAAATTATAGTTGTACTAAGATTGTTTATTAATTTTCCTAATAAATTACTTTTTATTATTATTTTATTTTTATTTTCATAACTTCATTTATAGCAATATACTCTTCTGAATATTTTTAGTATCCATTGAATATAATGTTAAAATAACTTATCCAAATGATACTACAAGAAAATGTTTCAATGTTATATTAATTTAAATTAAACAAATGTTAACGTTTTGCTTTAAAAAACATTATTCAAAATTACCTGTTTTTCTCAAAATCGCCTGAAACATATGCTTTTACTTTTACATTATCGTTATTAGTAATGAGAATCAAATGCAGAAGATAATTTCATTTCGCAAATAATCTCCATCTTTTTAAAATTAAATACGAATATGTTGAGTTGTGCTGGGCATACGGTCACTGTACACATATATAAATACGTATTCGTCTTTCAGTTAACCGAGGGTAACCCATAAGGTAAACAACCTAATTTGCTGCTCCTCCACATTATGTAACCACGACTATGCAAAAAGTTTGCATGTTCAGGCCGTTCAAGCAACGCGAACTTCAGTCTTAAAATTACATTGTTCACACCGGTGCATTTCATACGTAATTGTTACGGGGGTTAATAGAAATGTTAAAATGTCATCGAAATTAGACAATTAGTTTTAAAATTTTGCGCTATTTATTAGCAGCACCTATTTAATTCTTATGTACACAATAATATCTTATATCTCTACATAGTCACCCTTTAGCTGGATACACTTTTCCCAGCGTTGTTTAATAGCTCGTTTCCCTGTTTATAGTGAGAATTGTCGAGCTCCTGAAAATAGCCATCAACCACAGACTCCCCCTCTTCATTGTTGGTAAATCTTTTATCACCCAGTCATTTTTTCAAGTTTGGAAACAGAAAATAATCCGAGGGGGATAAATCTAGGGAATAGGGTGCGCGAGGAAGCAATTCGAACTTTAACTCTTTGATGTGTGAACTGGTGCATTGTCAGGGTGAAACAAAACTTCCTTTTTCGCCAAATGCAGCCTTTTTTTCTCGATTTCATCACTCAAACTTTGCAATAAATGCGAATAATACTCGCGTTTACGTTCGTCGTTACCTGGCTAGCAGAATCATACTTTTTTCTCTAGGGTTATGTGAAATCATTGGCTTACATCAATAAATTACAAGCATTTAATGACCTTAAAAGCAACATTATACGTGACATTAGTAAAATAAATGAAATAATTTCATTGACATGAAATTATTTACAGACAAAATGCCATAAACCAATATTTAAAGCAAAAAAAAATACTTTGATATCTTATACCATTTTGTTTTTACTCCAAATTAAAAATATATAGTTCTTATCTGATAAATCTTTACAATGACGCTAAATTAGCTTGATAATGGAAGACTTAAGATAATGTGCTAGAATCACAAAAGAAGGAATCAAAAAGCTAAGGTGAGAGGCATTTCCTCACACACTGTGTTCTCCCAATGCTGCGTCATCAGATCACCATCTCTTGCAATTGTTGTTATAATAGTTGCGGTTAATAAAACCAGGCGATTGTCAGAGAAAGAGAGAAAGAGAGCGAGAGAAATGGAGAAAGAACGAGTAAGGTAGTGGCGGCAAAAGGGGTGTGGGGAGAGGGTAAAGGGAAAGTGCTATTCTTAAGGGTCAAAATAATTTTGTTTAAGAATGTTTTAGTCGATATATTCAATACACTAGGAAACAAACCTTCATTTCTCTTATTTTATTAAATCCCCCGTATTCTGATTATTTGAAAAAACGAAGCAAAAGATTGATGTGACTTTCTCTCGCTGTCTACAGTAGACGAAAGAGGCCAAGTTCGCTCACGGCCAAGTTCACCACCGCTGGACGTTATTACCAAGATCACTTGCGTAACCGAAAATGTAATGATCTAAATTTTCCGTTCGAAAAAAGAGTTTAAATCGGAAACATAATTTACATAAATTAAACTGTGCGTAGTAATTAGTCGAAATAGAAAATTGTCGATATTTTAGGCCATTAAAATAAATGAGCTGGTGAATATTACTAGTTATAATTAAACTAATTGTTTAAACGATGAGAATTTTTCAAAATAGTAACGAATCTCTAAGAATTAATGCACGATATATTTTACCATTTTTTTTACGTACCTTCTTTAAAACATGTATGACTGTAAAAAGAAAAATTTACATGACCTTACAACAAGGGTGAAAAACGTAAGGATCGAATTATAAATAAATTCATATTTTAAGCAAAGATAACAGAAAAAAAGTTGCGCGACAAGATAGAGTTTACCATTGAGTTGTACATAGAACACTAAAAGAGTAATTACTCTACCCCTTTTATGCACAAAAAGAACAAGAACTCTTACCCTCTGATATTTCAAAGCCAAAAATATTCTAAATTATTTATTGGCAAAAACCAAACGAAACCAAAAATTTTTGTTCAGTATATTATCAACCCACAAAGCTTCTTTCTCCAGGAATGAGATGGTGAACAATTTAAACAGATAATTTAATAAGACAATTAATCATGTGCTTCTAAATGTGACACGAATCGTTTAATACGTGTTATAGTAAACTCAAAGAGTATATTGTTTTCTATATTTGGCTTTTTCGCCACGATCTAAAACTCAAAAAATATCAAAAATATCTGTTCTTATGTACTAAACTTGAAGAGATTTACCACTAAACACCTAAACGCTTTTTTGAACTGCTCGACGCACGTTTCGCTAACTATGTTAGCATCATCAGGAGATGATTTAATCTTATTGGTCTTATTAATTAAGATTAAACCTCTTCAAGTTTAGTATTTCACACCAAAGGTTCCAACAGAAGAATTGACGTTCTTATGTAAATATTTATTTAAATAAAAAAAAATAGAGACTAAAAAAAACAGGTTGGGTCAGTAGCATGCTACTGTTATAGTTGTTTATAACTTTGAAAAGAAATAAGACAAAGTTTTGTGTTCTATAATGTGTGTATAAAACAGCCATTCGGCCAGTTGTCACTTATGACTGCGAGATACGAAGAAAACAGAAGAAATGCTTCTAATAATTGAAAGAAAGGTACTCAGAAGAGTTGTTGGAGCTGCGAATGACACTCAGAATGAAGATCAGGTATAACTCCGAACGTAATACAATGAACTAGATAGTGTAGACTATATAAAAGTTCAGGAGTTCAGATAGGCAAGACACGCTAGGAGAAAACCGAATAACAAATGAAAATCATGGAGGAACGAATAAGAGGTCAAGCATTACTAACGGGCTGAAGCACTACAAAAAAAAAGAAGAGAAATAGTCTAGTTCAAAAGTTTTAAAACGGTTTAATTCTTCCGATACAGCGATTTAAAATATGAGCGAGAGCTCATCGGATGCCGAATAATATTTAGAAAAATGTGCCATAGTATCAAACCTGCATATAAACAATAGCAAAAGTTATTAACAAATAAAGATTTGCAAAAGGGGATCTAGTTTTTTTTGCAAATAACTGGCAAACTATTAATATTACAGGAATTAAAAAAAATCGGTTTCTACGGTTAACGGTTCTAACTCGAGAACTTTAAAAAAGTGTTTCGGTGTTTAGTGGTAAATCTTTTTGAGTTTAATGTTTCACACCGAAGGTTCCAATAGAAAAATTGACGACGGATAATTTTTGTTAGTATCCGCATCTTAAGATCTGTAGTGGGGATATGAAATGTATTTCCCCCAATCAATGTCATCCCCTCAAAGTGACCATATATAGGGAAAACACTTTGAATTCACCCCTGGGTATCCCATACCCAGTACTTCTACCCCATTCCTATTATTATACACACCAGACTGCTTAAATTTTGAAATGGTAATTCACCAAGTATTTGGTGATATTAAATTCCACAATTTAATAGCAATAATATAGAGACATATGTATAGATACTGTCTCTATATCATCTTATTTATAGGCAACGAAAATATGACTCGAGTGAACTATGCATATATAAGATAAACGGATGTATAACGATGAGTGACTGACAATTGTCAGAGTAATTTAATAGATCTTCAAATAAATATACAAATCGTAAATGTTCCCGTAAACGCATGATCGAAAAACTTTTTTCATGCATATTATCTTACCTCAGTTATCTGAGGTCTGAGGTCTGAAGTAATTTGATAGAATTGATGGACTGATAATTTCACTACTCTTTCCAAAGGGTACGAGGGTTGCTATTTATGTATTCAGAATTGGTAAGAATAGTATTGCTTGGCGCTATCTAACCTATACATCATAAAGTTTGACATTATTGCCAGAATAGGTGTTTCGACTTTCGACGTGAATTATCTCAACAATAGTACATCGATCAACTCACTTCGACTTTTGGTAATAAAGCATCATCTAAAACCACTGTCTATCCTTGTTTTAGTAAATTCAATCGTGGCTGTTTGCTCGCGGACGAATTTAAAGGAGGTCGATTAAAATCAGTTGTTGTGCCAGAAAACATCGATACTGTGATCAATTCTTCTATTGGAACCTTTGGTGTGAAACACTAAACTTGAAGAGATTTGCCACTAAACACCAAACACTTTTTTGAACTGCTCGACGCACGTTTCGCTAACCATGTTAGCATCATCAGGAGATGATTTAATCTCCCTGATTAATTGATTAAATCATCTCCTGATGATGCTAACATGGTTAGCGAAACGTGCGTCGAGCAGTTCAAAAAAGTGTTTTGGTGTTTCGTCATGTCACCTACCGTGAGATTGAGGCATCCTTGGACATTATTATGACAAGTACAAATAAGATTTTGCTTGAACATTTAGTCGTGAAAAAGATTGCGATTTCTCATAATTAGACAATAGCTTAAAAAAAGACTCGCGTTGATAGACGCAAAGAAATGCTCAAAAGATACAGTCGTGTTACGTCAAAAGCCGTGTATACTATCAACACAGATGACAATCCTTGGATTTATGGATATGAGTCTGAAAGTAAAGAGCAGTCTACTGAATGTGTCTTTCAAAGTGTTCTGTCGTTTTTTAGATAAATTGGTATATGTAGAACGGTTAATTTTGATCATTTGTTTCATCATCAGACCGAACAACTCAGTATTTGACCGGTCAAAACATCGAATTGATTGGTCATCTGCCGTACAGTCATTGATTTGGGACCCAATGCTTTCTTTTTGTTCCTGTTCGTGAATAATAAATTACCGTGAAGAATAAATATAAAAATTGGTATGCAAACGCATATCGATCATCACAGAGAGTATTTCAAAAAACAATAAAATCATTTTTTTATCAATGATAAATATTGGTTTCTACTTATTATTCCGAATATATAAATAGCAAACTTCGCAGTATAATTAAATTACAGCAAAATTAAATTATAATGGATTAAATACTTACCATAAAATGTTTTAATAACACCTGAATCCATAAATATAAATTGTCCTGATGACGAGTATTTTCTGAATAGGTAACAAATATAACTAAATAAGCACTTCTCATTTTGTACGTATTCCGGTTACTTAACCGTTACAGATTTTAAATTGTAATAGATGAAATTTATTTTTGGTTCATTTATATTAAATTGCTCTGTTTTTTTCATTTGCACAAATTCATTATCACCAGACTTAACGTTGCTGTGTTCTAACACTAATACAAGGAAACAAGTAGAAAATAATGGTTGTTTGTTTGGTATCCAAGGACTGTTGCCACGCCCAGTGTTTTTGAACCCCTCGTTGACCTATTTGCAGTATCGAAAATTGAAATATCTTTGTATTACTGAAAAAGAACATCTGACCTTTTTTTCTAACGATAATTTGGATTATGAAAGGCCTTTTTAAGTAGGTTTACACTTAAGGGGAAAAACTTTCTTTGGATAAAGTTGTATTATTACTAATAGTGGTATGTATCATTTTCCTCTATTTTACAACTTATAATTTTTTTAACTTGTAAAGGGCTGTCCAATAACAGTGTCAGAACTGTTCTTCAACTTTCGGTTAATAAGAATCTTTCCACCGTATCTCGATTGTAGAGTACATGACCAGTTGTTTCCAGTCTGATTAGCTCTTCGCCCTTTCATCGTGTTTCTCATAGCCCTTTGATATCCCAGCGTATGCTGTCAAACTCGATCAATAATTCCTGCAATCGTTTATCCGTTTTTTGCCGGATTGTCGGAATATTAAGAGTTACAATGTCCAAGTCGTCCCTTGGTCCCCGAGAAAGAAGGTTGTATTTGAAATTGTAAAGTAATTTGGTTGGACTGTAATCTTCTATATTGGTCCGGTGCGGATTGGCAAATTTTGGATTTTGTCAGTCTGCTTTAACCTGCTAGCCTTTCCAGGAATATATAATCCAAACTACATGCCTCAAAGCTTCATTGACTTATTGAACCCCTTTTACAATGCCAAGGTCTGATCCACAAAGAGGCATTATTTGTCCTTCAAGACAGCATAAAAATTCCCGGATTATGTACTGATATTGTCAATAAAATGCCGGAATAAAAGTTTTTTTTAGTTTCAATCTGGTACTACACATACACAATTAGATCAGAAACATATAAAGTATACTCTAAGTAAAAGATAGACTAAGTAAGTTGAGCAGGTTGCAATTCGGCGTTGAAGGCTCTTGAATAAATCCATTAGGCATTTTAACACATCGGTCAACACACATTTTTTTTGCAAATTTCGACTTTATTCATCAACATATTCTCCATGGAGAGGAATACGATCATTTCAACAATTTTTTAATAATTTTAAACCTTTTTTATACAACGATTTATTTTTCCCTTTAAAATATCCTTCAGTTTCGGTAATATCTCTTCATTAGAGCTATATGCTTTTACGCGCCTGAAAATCTCTCAAATTTAAAAATCAAAAGTCAAAAATTTCTCTCAGGCCTGAAAACAGGAAATCTGGAGAATATGGTGGGTGAGGAAGCAATTCGAAGTGCAACTCATGCAATTTTATCATTGTTGCCAACAATTTGTAACACGGTGTATTGCCTAGATGAAACAACAATTTTTTGTTTATTTGCAGCGATCTGAAAATTCTTTTGCGATCTCGTCCTTCAAACGGGCCAGTAACGCTATACAATATTCGCTATTGATGGTTTTACCTTTCTCGAAATAATCAATGAACAACATCGCATGCGCATCTCAACATATAGATATTACCTTGTCTGTCGATGGTAGTGTTTTTGGTCGCTTTGGGCCGCTCTTATTGGCTGTTGTTCACTCAGCTGACTGCTGATTTGATTCCGGAGTGTAGCAACTCATGCAATTTTACCATTGTTGCCAACAATTTGTAGCACGGTGTATTGCCTAGATGAAACAACACTTTTTTGTTCATTTGCAGCGATCTGAAAATTCTTTTGCAATGTCGTCCTTCAAACAGGCCAATAACGCTATACAATATTCGCTATTGATAGTTTTACCTTTCTCGAAATAATCGATGAACAACATCCCATGCGCATCTCAACATAAAGATATTACCTTGTATGCCGATGGTAGTGTTTTTGGTCGCTTTGGGCGGCTCTTATTGGCTGTTGTTCACTCAGCTGACTGATGATTTGATTCCGGAGTGTAGTGGTAGAGTCATGTTTCATCCATTGTCATATACCGCATGAAAAAAATCCTTTTTATTCCGCTTAAACAGGTCCAAACATTTCTCAGAATCATCAATACGTTGTTGTTTATGGTTCGCTATGAACAAACATGGTCGCATTTCGATAGCAATTTACGAATTCTCAAATGTTTATGCAAAATGGTATAAACACTTCCTTTCGATATCTCTATAATATCTCATGCAGCTTTACTTTAGGGTTTTGCGAAAAAAAATTGAGAATTTTCCTGGTGCTGTATGGGACAGAATCCGAGTAACGTTTATCAAGCCATTGTTTTGCTCCAACGGTATTTTTCATCATAAAAAGTAAAAGATAAAGTTAATCAATACATGAAATTTTGTGTTTCTTCCGTTGTTTTGAAAATAACTAAAACATCGTCACTTAAAGCACCAACAACTCGGAAACTAATTGATAGATTGTTATTGAATTTTGATACAGGACGTTGGAATGTTGGCACAACCGACCACTGGTAAGGATTTTTTGTAAGTGATGCAATCTATATGTCAAACCGGAGACTTTTGATCGATGTTTTAAATACAACATAATGTAAAGTGTCTTAGGGTTTTGTTTAATACAATTATCAACTTAAGTTCAAGTATATGTCTCCGGTATGATCGTCTATTTACACCGGTCAGATCAAACGACTGAAGGTTGTAGAGAAGCATTTCTTAAAATACTTGACATTCAATACCGTACAGTGGATTGCAACAGCATTTTTATTGTCATGGTTGCAGAGGTGCAGAATATTTCAATTTAAGCTTTGCAACTGACACACTGACGGTCTTGATCTTTCGAATCTAATAGTTTCCGGATTCCATGTACCTACATACGCAGACATGGATTATTTTCTGTCGAAATACTAATCTTGGTACTAAGGCATCATTGTTTAAGGTCTGTCAAAGGTGTTTTAATGCGTCCTGAGCAGTTATTGTGCTTACTTCTGGCTGTTAGGTGTATTGTCCTTAAGTTGTTTGGTTCAAGTTTAGTTGTCTTTAGGAAGAAGGTGTGTGATGGAATTTAGAACGGAAAATTGAATGGTGTGTTGGGTTTGTCTTTTTGTCGATGGTATAGGCATTTTTGTTGTGGTTAACTTATTTGCTGTTTGTAGTTTAAAATTTAATATCAGTTATAGTTAAGTTTAATTATAAATTCAATATATATATATATATATATATATATATATATATATATATATATATATATATATATATATATATATATATATATATATATATATATATATATATATATATATATATATATATAATTATTGTTATTATTATTAGGTGCGTATAGACCTGGTTAGATCACGCAAAGCATTCTGACTCACTTTCGAGTGTTTTTTCTGATCCTCCACACCTCTCTCATCCTTTCTCCGTGGATTCTCTTTCTCTCCTCCGTCCACTTTGTTCCCGATGTCCTCGAAACTTCGCTCTCTGATGCAACGTTCCACAAATGTATTTTGTTTCTGTAAGTTTTTCTATCCTCAATCTCTGTCGAACCCATTTGTGCTTTTCCCAGATCAGCTCTGACTTGTGTGATCCATGGTACTGTTGACTTGACTCTTTGTATGTATGTAAGAATTCTGTTGGTGAGTCTTGTCGGTAGGAGTCTACTGATATGTCCATAACATTTCAACCTTCTTTTTCTTATGTCCGCCGCTACGTTGGACATTCTCTCTGTGGTCTTTCGAGAATGTAGTCTGTATCCTTCCTCTGTCAGTTTTGGACCGAGAATATTCCTCATAATTTTGCGTTTTTCTTTTAGTATGTTTTCTATGCTACCTTTTGTATGAAGTGTAAGTGTCTCGCTTGCGTATAGTACTTCTGGGTTGATTACTGTGTTGTGGTGTCTTATTTTTGCGTGAGTGGACAGGCATTTCTTATTGTAGATATTGTGTGTCTTGCCGTATGTCGTCTTCATCTTCTGTAATCGAGTCTTCTGTGCTATCTGCTCTCCTCCTGTGGGTTCGAGGATCTCGCCCAGGTGTTTGAAGTGAGTGACCCTATTTATTTTGCCGCATTTGGTGTTCAAACTTTAGACATCTAATTTTGAGCAGAAAAATTCGGTTTTTTAAAAGGAGATTTGTAGGCCAACTTTCTCTGCACATTTCTTGAGGACTTCGATCTGTTTGGTTGCTCTGTTTGCATTATCTGCGAGTATGGCTAGGTCGTCTGCGAAGACCAGGCATGATATTTCTAAGTTGTTTTTTGATCGTCCGAGTCGTATTGGTTTCCAGTGTCCTTGATTTTTCAGTTCTTGTTCCTTTTTCCATATATATATATATATATATATATATATATATATATATATATATATATATATATATATATATATATATATATATATATATATATATATCCGTAGCCATCCAAAGCGGATCCGAATCATCTCGGGCAGTAGAAAATTGTGTGGTCTCTTGTATCCACCATCCCACAGTAGCGGCAAGCATTATCTTTCCTGACTTTCCTATTCTGTATAAATAGTATCTGAAGGATCCATGGCCCGTTATTGCTTGGGTTATATAAAAATTTGTCTCCCCTAGTTTTCTGTTGTGCCACTCTCTCACGTCTCGAATAAATGTTTTTACCTTTCCCTCATAGTCGTTCCATTCTTTGTGCCAGGCTTCCAGTAGTTCCTGCCTTGCTTGAGTTTTTGATTCCTTTCTCCTTTTGAATATTGATATGGTTTCCATGATTCGGAGTCTTATTGATGGTAGACCAGCATCTACCAGGATCACGATTGTGGGCGCAGTTTTATATGCACTTGTAATGCGTATTACCATTTTTCTGTTTACTCGTTCCAGCATTGCCTCGTAGTTCTTATACCTAAAAAAATTTGCCCAAATAGGTGCCCCAAACAAAATGGTTGATATAGTGGCCTCCACCAATATACGCCTCTTCCAGGTCCTTGAACCTTCTATTTTTGGGGTTATTTTAGTTAGCAAGTTAACATCATCATTGTTTTATTTGCTTTTTCGTATATCATTTTGACGTGAGTGGAAGTTTTAAGATCTTTGTCAATGAGTATCCCCATGTATTTAGTTGCTCTCGTACTGTTTATTGTGGCGCCCTGGATATTGATTTGGCGGTTTGTGAGCTTTCTTTTCTCCGCTAATATAACCATTTCACTTTTTCTTATTGACATTTTAATGCCCATTTGATCCATCTTCAGGGAAATTTTGTTAACCATGTGCTGTGCCATGCCAGCACAGGCCTGTTACCACCACCCGTATATATATATATATATATATATATATATATATATATATATATATATATATATATATATATATATATATATATATATATATATGTGTGTGTTTGTGTGTGTGTGTATGGAGTAGCTGGAGGTCGTACACCATATTGGTTGCTCCAATCTATATATCCAGTCAAAAAAGTCCTCATACTGGAAGGCCTCTGGAAACAAACACCCAGTTGGGATGCAAGATTTTATTCCCCCCAGTGTATCCTCCAGACTTGACACCCTGTAATTTTTATCTCTTACAATCCCTGCGACATTAGTTGGTTAATAGCCATTACACATTTCTTGAAGAAGGTGAAAAAATCCTCATTGACTTTATGATATTAATATCGCCAATTTTTTTTACGATCTGAGATTCGACAGCTGACTGAAAGGTAACGAAAATAATGGAGATTTCTTCGACAATTAAATTTTTATTACATATTTATAAATAAATGTCAAATGTAGTGAGCACAATTAATATTAACCATATATCGAATTCTCGAATAAAAATTCTTACACCGTTAAAGAATTACAATTTAATTAGACAACCAAGAGAAAAAATATCCTTGTTCGCTTGCTTGATGGGAAAACGCTTACAACTTAAGTGTTCTGATTAACACTCTTTTACATATGTTTGATTTGTTGATTAGAGTAGCATAACATGAACTATACAATGCACACAGATAAATATTAACTGTGGTTCTTCGTATTTGTTTTAATATCCGAGTTAAATTTAAGAATAGAAAATGAAAAATTGTCGAATGAATATAATTAATTATCGTACAAAACTAAACTATTTCACAAATTCAGAAATAATGGGGGCCTTTGTCTTAACAGCCAAGTAACATTTGGATGCTATGAATTGGTAAACTATTTTCAATAATTTGTGCCCTCCTGTAATTAGCTTTGCTAAGATTTAACAATTAGATTAATGGGGTTTTTATGATTTTTAAATTTTTATGTGAATTACGAAGGTCGTTCAATAAACCCTTAGAAAATCCAAGAGATGGCGCCCGTAGCATCGTAAATGGTTTGTTTTTATTAAGCATCATTATTCACCAGATAGCTATTAAAGTCTCAGTTATATTCATCACACGGTTTCATTTTTATTTATTTTTTCTCCTTTATTTGGGTTTTTCGCCACTGTCTAAAACTCAAAAAATATCAAAAATACCTGTTCTTATTTAAATTGTATTTATCTGTGCTTAAAAACCACATATTTTCAATTAGAAAATGATTATTATCAACAAAATTTCGGAATGGCAGTGGGTTCTTCTCTTTCTCCTTTGATCAGTAATATCTTTATGGAGGAACTCGAGAATGACATATTAAATAAATCTCTTAAAAAGCCATTAATATGACTTAGGTACGTTGATGATATTTTTGCTATATGGCAACATAGCATTAACGATCTAAATATTTTTTTACAAGATATAAATTCTCGAGAGCCTATAATTAAGTTTACTTTAGAGATGGAGAGGGAGAATAAATTGCCATTCCTCGATACTTTAATAATAAAACAAAACAACAAATTAAAAACTACAGTTTACAGAAAACCGACAAACACAGATAGGTATCTCAATTTCTTTTCAAATCACTCAAAATCGGTCAAAATAGGAGTAATTAAAAGTTTATATGACAGAGCAAAACTTGTTTGTACCGACAGTGATACACTACAAAAAGAAACAAATCACATAAAAGACATTTTAATAAAAAACAATTACCCAAAAATTTTTATAGATAAATCGTTTAAAAATGTTGATACTAGACAAAACAGACAAGTTAATAATAACAATAATAATAACTCAACAATAATAAACAATTAACATCACAATTCCTTATATCCGCGGTATTTCTGACACAATTAAAAGAGTAGGAAATAAATACAACATAAGAACGACATTTAAAACAAAAAATACTCTTAAATCTCTATTAACAAAGACTAAACCAAACAATATATAACAAAATACCAAAAATGTGGTTTAAAAAATTCCCTGCGAATATGGCAAATTCTATATAGGTGAGATATCTAGACCGTTAGATGTTAGAGTAAAAGAGCATAAAAACCTTCTTAGTAGTTTTAAATTCAATATGGTTCCCGATTCTAAAGAATACAATTAAACACATTTAAATATTTGAATACACAATCAGTACAATAAATAATCACACAGAAAACATTACCTATATATATTTTTTGATAGTATGTCACTGTCATGAAAATCTATTGTTGTCAATGTAAGTATCGTTGACATATACAAAAAAATATATTTACTTTCACTCGTTACTTTATATATTACAAATTAATATAATTTATTTTTTAGTTTAGTTTTGAAAACGGGGGGAGAGTACCCTCCGAAATGTTAACGTTAAAAGTTTGTACATTTTTTATAACATTTTTATATCTTTAAAGTTTATTACAAAAAAGAATCACTGAGAAACTTGCCTCCGTTTGGTTTTTTGTTTTTACCCAGTTATTCTTTCTTTAAATAAGAACAGGTATTTTTAATATTTTTTGAGTTTTAGATAGTGGCGAAAAACCCAAATAATGTAAAAAAATATATGAACAGGCCACGATCATTCAGACATTACTTGATATGTTATATGTCGGCGGCCTGATGAGCCTGAATCTCGAAAGACGACATTACTGAGGATTATATAAATAATATATATATTACTTGAGATATCATATAGCGACAAAAACTTTCAGTTTTCTCTCTTGTGTTCTGTAGCATCATCTCTTTTTAAAAACCAGGATTGGTCCCTAGTATCATGCTTACATCATTCTGATGTCCTGGTGAAACTTTTCTCATTGTTGGTCGTTTACTGCACCCAAATTTTCCGGACAAAAATCCGAATGGGAATGTTTAAAAAATGCATTTTTAAGGACATACAACACCCTAGCATTTCATAGGATTTCAAGAGTTCATACGTGAGGTTTTTTATAGTTTTCACCTCTCTTGTTGCCCAGAAATCCTGTCACTACATCTACAAAAGACTTCCAAGCTGCCAATTTCATTTATTTTTTTTTTAAATCACGTAGAAGCTTCCTCTCACTCGAAGGTTTATATTCCTTATTAAGCTCATTCATTAAACCATCAGTATCACAACACACACACAGATATCCTTCCATTTTATAAGAACTGGAAAATGTTACATTCCGTTTTCCGCAAAGTGAAACATTTGCATTTCTATCTAACAGGTTTCGCTGTTATATTCAAGTTCCGATTTTTGTTTTAATAATCCCAAGCCAGGTACCAAATCATTTAATTCATTCTGAGTTATCAAGTGAGGTTCACTGTTAGTTGTTAAAAATGTTGGGTCACAATTGGGGTTTTCAGGCAGTTGTGGATCAGATGCTGATAAAGAATTAGAATCACCGGAAAGAATCGGTACCGAAGAATCGGTTCTGGAGGGTACTGGATATGAGAAGCGGGCCTAAGTGGAGAAGAGAAATTTGGATACTAACTTTTGTTCCTTTGCTTTTTTGAAATCCCTTTTGTTTTAAGGATACAAAAGTAGCTATCACTCACATGGTCAGTAGGTTCTCTCTAGACCATAGGAACAGCAAACCGCATAGAATTTTTCTTGTGATGCATCAACTAAATTTACGTGTCAACTCACACAACAAAGATGAGAAATCCAAGTTCTATGTTCATCTCCAATTTGGCACCTGGCATATAGATCTAGCTTCTAACTTTAAAATAAATCGTCCACAAACCTTATGCGCTGGGTTTTTTCCAAATGGACGACTAAAACTTGCCATTTTATATGAAAACCACTTAATCACTTGATTGTACTGTGGCAGAAACAAACTAAACTATATAAAACAATAAAACTGCTCTTAAAGGTTCGTAGAGTACTGTGGAAATATCCCTTTTACGGTCTTGTGGTAATTCCTACATTATCCGGTTCAAGGTCAGGTACACATAATTTTAATGACCCTATGATATAAAGCAGAAGCAGGTACTTGAAAATGGGACTTACTAGGCCATTTCTGTGGAAAGGTGTTTTAATAACTACTTAACTGAAGCGCAGAAAAAGCATTCTCATCAATATTACAAAAATCATGTCGACTTGGGTAATCCGACAGCTACACTAAGTTAAATCATATTTTTTAAAAAGGAATAAAACAGTTTTTTATTTTGTTATCTATCACTTTTATTTTTAAAAGAAAATTTGTATGACTATAGTTTCGTAAAACGACTTTACATTCTCAAATTAGTCTCTCAGTTTTAAAGTAGTGTTTGAGATGTTTGTTTAAAAATAAAAGTGATAGATAAGAAAGTAACAAATTGTGTTATTCCTTTTTAAAAACTGAATTATCACAAAGTAACGGACACATCAATCAATAATTTAAATCATATTGTTTAAATCTATAATCCGACAGCTAACAGTATAAAAATTCCAATTTCAATATATATTTTTTAATAAAAATCTTGTTTTAGTCATTTAACCTTTTTAATAATGGACTGTTGTGATAAAAATTCAATAAAAAGCTGCCCATAAAGACAATACGCAGCTTCGCTGACATACTAATTTTTCGTTTTTGCCCGTAATGTGCATCAAAGAAGCGATCCGACACATTGCATATGGAAATCCCAATCGAATGACACATGCACGCATCCCATCCCATCCCGGCCGATGGTATTCGCCAGACAGTACAGTTTTACGATGCGTCTAGCGCACAGACAATACCGTGTCATCATTGATGTGATTTACGACGCAATTAAGCTAAATTAGAGTTAACACATGACCAGAGTCATGTTCGAATGCAATTATTGGTACGCGACGAAATATAAAAGTGTATGTTGGCTACCGAAATGCGAATGCATGTGGCATTTTTAAAAGCAACGTTTTTAACAACTTTTGTATTATAGATACATTTTACGTGAAAAAGTTTATGCACTTTGCTTTAACTAGTATAGGATTGATATAATGTTCAATTTTTTTAAACAATAATTTAACTTGACATAACATAATCTACAACATGTTCTAGTTAAATAACGGGTGATTTGTTTATTGTATCCAAATTTCCGATAGGGTTCGCTCTCAAACAACTGTGACTTTCAGGGTCAATATTCAGTATAGTCTAGCAAATTATCATAGAATGTTTAATCTCAGAGCAACGCTTGCAAATTGTCGAAATTTATTATCAAAATCTGTGTTCTGGCCGTCAAACTTATAAGCACTTCTTGAATTTTATGGTGCCCATAGCACGCAACGAATTTTATGGTGTACAACGTGTTCGGTATTAGAACAAAAATAAGATCGATATTAGAGCAAAAAACATATCACCCCTGTTACTGATAACGTTGATGAAAGTCCAAACTTATCAATTCGTCGCCGTTCGCAGGAAATTGGACTTTGTTATTCGATTATGTGATCTGGTACCTTATAAGATCCAGCTTGTCCAGGAACTAAAGCCGCTGTACCATCGTTTGCCTCATACGTTCGATGAGGGTTCAAAATCAATTGCAACCTGATCCCGAATTTGACCGCAAAATTTTGTTCAGTGATGAAGCTCATTTTTGGATCACTGGTTACGTTAATAAATGAAATTGCCGCATTTGGTGGTAAATATAGTATTTTAATTTGTTTTAGGTTAACCTTGTGTTCGTTTGTATTCCCAAATGAATCACAATGGCCAGAACTTATAAAAGAAAACAGCGTGTCCACAGTTATAAAATTTATATTTGCCAAAAAGTATAAAATTAATAGGACCTTAACGAGATCTATCACATACATGAAGAAAAACCGGGCCATCCCACTGTTTTGACGCCTCAAAGTGAGAAAATATTAGCCAATACCTTGGGTATTTTTGCAGACTGGGGTTTCTCTTTGGCAAAGACCGACATCCGATCCGCCGTTCAAATGTTTATCAACAAGGAAGGTATGGTTATAAAACACTGAAAAAACAACTTACCGGGCTATGACTTTTCGAACAATTTTGCAACTCGGACCAACTTAACGCAGAAACTAGCTACAAACATTAAGGGCATCAGTGGATCCTACCGAGATCAAAGAGTTTTTCGAAAATTTGAGGTCAGCTTTGGAGAATACACATGCATTCGAGACAATCAGTCAACCTTTACAACAACTGGACTAAGGGTGGACCACCTGGAACTATTTACAGGAACAGTAATAGGGGCTGATTTGACATGAGTAGAAAATAAAAATGCTGTTGTTATCCCTAACAATCTGTGTTTTCATTTTTCGCTTGAAGTCATTCGCTGAAAACAATATTTATTTTACGACTCTGACACCAAACTCTACTCACATGATGCAACCTCTGGATGCAGGTGTATATGGCCCTTTAAAGAAACATTAGAGAAAACTTCTAGACAAACGGTGAAAATAATCAAGAACCAGTTTCCCATGTTGCTGAAGAGATGGATGAATGCATTGACCTACGATATAATGAAAAATCTACAGAGCTCCTTCAGAACTACCGGTCTTTACCCTTTCGATTCTGAAGCTGTTTTGAAAAAGCTTCCAGCAGATAGTATGCAACTATCGATGATGCCCCAGAAATCGAAAACTGTTACAGCTGGCGAGACTGTCTCAGCTATCGAGAATGACCCGACCTTTTCGCCAATCCCAATGTTCTGTCAATGAAGATGTTCCTCTCATTAATTTAGTCCGCAAGAAGAGAATAAAGAAAGGGAAGAAGGACAACAACCTTTGTTACATTCTGTATACAGGATATCCTGCATCACTTGCAAAAAATGGGTCTGCGGCAACAAATGCTTATGAATGTATCGTGTACGAGGACGACACAGACTATAATTCTTTTTAACTTTTTTTTCGATATCTCTATATGCGAACTCTATACTCGAGGTTACTTTGACCCTTTAAAAAAGATGTATATAAATGGTGGGGGATGGTGGGGGATGGTGGGATGGTAGACACCTGATAGTCAAAAGAAAAAATGGTTATATTGACGTAAAAAAAAATGGAATTTAAGATGTTAAAAAAGTTCCCTACAAAAAACTTCTAAAACCGGTTCAAAATAACTCCGTTTTACGGTACCCTGCATTTAGTATAGTTTTTGGTATTCTTGCCGACATTTTCGCCAGGTATCCATCCCATTTGAGTAGCTGAAGTCTCATATGGTCTACAATATCCAGATCTTTGTATAATTACATGAATGTATTCCTTTATATTTCGTTATTAAAAATTCAGTATTAACAATTGTTCTGAATAGTCTTCCTTCAAATTCTGCGGGTGTTCCCGCAGAATCCCGCTAGTTTACTTTCCAGATAAGTAAATTCATTGGCAACTTTAATGTTGTCATCGTGAATGATCCAGTTCTGTTCTCGGTCTCTTTTCCATTACCTTTATATTGTCTATACAGTAACACCTCGACTTACATTACCCCGTCTTGTGCGAATTCGGAGTTAAGCAATTTTTAAGTCAAGCAGCACAATACCCGTCCCTTTCCCCCTCCCTCTTGGAACCACTTTTGTACTGCTTACGATATGCACGGACATCCTTCACGTAAACTCGAGGCACATTTACAATTTTGTTTTGTTTATTATCTTATTTAAAATCAACTATGCATCTAAAAGAATTAAAACGGATTCTTGTGCATGAAATAAGAAAAGAAAACCAATATTTTTGGAATGTAAACCAAAAATTATAAAGGATCGACAGTCCGAACAATTATAAAAAATAAAGAAAAGATTCTCGAAGCTTTGAAAATGCTCAATTTTTTAATTCAAGCATCATTCGTAAACATCATGGTATTATCGCTGGGATGGAAACAATGCTGATATTATGATGTAATAATCAAGTAAGAGTGAAAAACTGTCTTGTTGACCAGAACACGGTGTGCTCTCAAACTAAGCTTATTTTTGAGAGATTAAAAGAAGCTGGGGAGGAGGCCAAAAATGAAATATTTAAGAATGGTTCAGCCGATCCAAAAGTTGCTGTAAATGGCATAGCATCGCGGAAAGTGGAAACGCGGCAAATGTTGATAAAGAGTCTGCGTCTTTCTCTGCAGAGAAACTCAAGGCTATGCTAGAAAAAGGTAGCTATAGTAGTCAAACTGTATTCAACATGGATGAGACTGGATTCTTCAGGAAGAAGGTGCCTAAAGAACTTCCATCGTTTGTGAAAATAAACTCATATAAGTTTGAAGGCCTCCAAATATCGATTGACAGTGATTGTTTTGCGGGACTGCAACTGTAAGTTAAAACCTCTCTTATTCCAAGAGCTTTTAAAAATAAATCTAAAGCTGGTTTGCATGTGATTTTAAACTTAGTCAAGAAAGACCAGACATTCATCCTCCATGAAGCATGAGGCAGAACAGTGACTTCTCTGTTATAGACTTTTAGAAAACAATTTAATGTTTTAGGTGCCGTGAACATCATGGGAAAATCTTAGAAAAAAACTTGAATCATTGGTTAATCACTAGCCATACTCACCGAACGAAGCCCTTTCTGACTACCACTTATTTCGCTCGATGCGCACGGACTTTCAGAACCACACTTACATTCTTAGAAGAAGTGAAAATTTAGCTTGATGAATAGTTGGCTTCAGAAAACCAAAAGTTCTTTTGGCGTTGAATCCATTCATTGACAGAAAGATGGAAAAAAATAAAATAATAGCTAACGATGGCTAACAATACTTTCATTATAAAAATAATTTGTTTTTGTTGTGGAAGTAAACGCTCAACTCTTGCGGGAAAATAAGTTTTTGTTAATAAAATTATTATTTAGTTTATGGTCTTAAAAAAATAATTTACTAAATGTTTCTAAAACAATATTTTCAGGTCGATACAAAGGTGCAATTTTGCGGAATATTAACACGGTGATAGAGGTCACGGCCATAATAAATCTAAATACCTTTTAAGACGCCATATGGGAATCTAATCGCCATAAATAATTACATCAACAGATTTTTTTACCGAATCTTTAACCATATACACTTTCTAAAATTTTATTGATACGTCTGATTCTATCTAAAAACGTGTAGACCGCCGGGGCTCGTATCTCACTGATATGGATATGGCCTATAAATTTCCAATTAACCAAATCAACCGTTATCGATAGATTGCAAAAATGTGGACAAAATGTGTCGCTTCCTTTCTCACGTAAATATTTTGACTGAAAAGCCATCGCCATATGGGTGTCCACTATATTTTGCAATATTAAAAAGTCGATAAACCAGTCGCAATATTATTTGTTAATGTCTCAATGGCATACATTCATTGTACATTTGAATAGAAAAGACCAACAAAAATCTAAGTTACTGCCATTGATTACAGTTTCGTTTTATAGTCCATATATAAAATATTGAATTACAGTCGTATATTTTATAGCTAATCTGGCTGGGAATATAGAATATTCAAATTTTTAATGAATATAATTAGAAAAAACCCACTTCCTCATCAATAAACAAAATATTTTGTTGCACTATATGGTTTGCTATCATATGAGAACCAATAAAATTTATTTTTAACGTGACCTTTAATTTCATATTAAAAATTTCTTCTTTTAACAGTACGCAGCTTCATGAAATTCAACTGAAATTCATATTGAATGGCACATTTGCTTTATTACTAGGGGAGAGTGGGGGAAACACGAATACCTTAATACTTAAATAAGACAGTGGAATTATGACATAGAGTTTCTTTTATTGCTTCTTAATTAAGTTTAACTACTTCAGAAATCAACATTTAGATTTTTTAATAAAACGTAACATTAAGGAGAAAAAACCAAACCGTTAGTGTTCGGTTAACCTGAACTAACATCTATAATTTATAATTACGACAGAGATGACATTTATAAACCGGCGATGTTGATTGTCCATCTGCACATTTCTCATAGGCCCAATTTTCCCTTACGAAGCACATAATCCAGTCTTCAACGGGGGTCCTTTTATATTTTTCATTGCAAAAAATACAATAATATTCATCATTTTTGTGCTTTCGTTTTTTCTTGTCTTGGGCAGAATCTTTAAAGTATTTATTATTCATAAAATTTTGCAGTACTTCTCTAGTTTAATAGTTTTTTGGATTTCCCATCATCACGTTTCAGTCTTTTCAGTTCAGTTTGTTTCCTTGGTACTTTTTCAGCTTTTCTTTTGGTTTCTCATTTTTTTTGCTCGTTTCTTAGTTTTCTTTTCTTCTAGTTGATCTTTTACATATGTGCTTGTTAAAATAATCGATTTTTTTATTTTAATATTGCACTTAGATGTTTTGGGAGTAATAATAGGCAATTCAACGATTTCGGATAGAAAAGCTGACACCGTGCTCATCTTTTCAGTTGCAACTAAATTGTCATGTCCACCAAGAGTATCCATTGCGGGACCAGAATTTTGTACCATGGAAGGAAAAGCAGACGTATTAAGCGGTTGTGTGTCACTTGATTGAAAATGGACAGTCCGTGTATCAGAAGCTTGGGCATCGAAAGCTTGAACATCGGAAAATTGTGCAGCTGCAGATTTATCAGAAGTTTTTTCAGCAGCTTGTTTGCCACAATGTTGTAAAATAGAATTGTGAGCATCCGGAGCTTGTTGGTCAAAAGTTCGACGATGTTGACGTTAGATACTTGATTATTTGGAGGTTGAACGTCGGTCTCACTGTTTTGTCTTTGATTTCTTGTTGCCTGAAATGTAGTATTCTGGGAAATGTATGGCTGAATCGTATCAATTTCAGTTGGGCGCAAGAGATATATTCCTCCAGATCTAAAACCATTTGCTGTCTTTTCAAGGTTACTGCACCACTTAAAAGCATTAGTAAATAATTCAAATATTTCGTATTGTGTGATGGGCTTTCCAAATCGATCTGACATGTAATTCTCACATTCTTGATTGTATGCTTGAGTCTATATGAGGTATGTGGTGTCAGGGTCAACACAGTATTGGCTTTTCTTTTGAATTCTTTGCAAAAGAAATGAAGTGGTGTAGCCAGTCAATAAATAAACAATAATTTATCCATTCAGAGTCTAATACAGATCCAAGCATATTAGAGTTACTGCCTTTTAATAACAGAGCATTCATCCACTTTATTTTAAATATAAAAAATGAAGGAATATATTGGTCAGCCGCACTAAATGCATCAATAACTGTAGTTGTTGACCCTCTTTCGGCACGTGTTGGCTTACCCACTTGTTTTTCACCTGCCAACTTCACCAGCCACTGTTTTTTGCTGCCAATATTTTCGAATTTCTTTGAATAGTTGATATAGTTGTCTCATCAACGTTAAATATTTTATCAGGATAAATATGATATTTATTTTCCATGGCCTTCAAATTATCATAGAATATTTTAACGACGGCTTTATTTAAAACATTGATGCGATCCAACGAAGTTCCCTCAGGTATCCTCAAAGATATTCTGAAATGTCTTGATATTATGAAAAATCATATCAGTCTTTTCCGACTAGCTGTTTTACTTGGTCAAAATTACGAGGAAGGTTACTTCGCTCTACAAATTAGAAAGCTATTTGGAGAACTTTTTTAATCGATAATCCATAAAATAGTTTGCTCCATTTTATAATAATATTCTTGCGCGTTTGAAAATAATTGTTTTCTACCAGTCGTGGATTGTTTTATAACAGTGCTCTTCAAATTGTCAAAAATTATAGCTTTTTTCACTCAGTAAGCCTCTGAGTGCATAACATTATTTGCTAAACATTAGCAGTTTGAGTGCTAAACATTATTTTAGGTTGTATTACATTTGCCGTTAGCGTTACTGTTATTAGCATCATTTATTATGAGTATTGCAGTATGTAAACGTTATACTGCTACTGTTGATAGAAAAAAAAGTTTAATCAAGTTATATTTATTAAAAAATTTCATCAAAAATACACAAAAACTTGAAATATTCATACTTTGACTCCTGCATGTCCGTTTCTCCCATGTTGTTGTCTGGCACTACTGGTGCCGTGATCTTATAACATATTAAACATATTAAAACTAATGCGTTCGAGATTACCCGGCGCTCGTGTTTCCACACTATCCCCTGTAGATTGTTTTGATTTCAAAAGTAGCCACCCTCTGATTTCTTTTAGCAATGAAAATTAGCTCTAGACAAAAAAAAAAAGTCAATTTAGATATCGAGGGGGAAGTTCAAAACCAATGTGTATAAAAATAATTTTCCAACTGTCAAAAAGTCAAAAAAAATAATTTTTCAATGGTTAAATTGTATTTCTTTTGTAATTATCAAATACAAAGTATTTCTATGAACTGATAATTGTAAACAAACAATAAACTACAATAAAATAAAATGGAATAAAAAAAACGTATGATTAAAGCTATAATACTTAAATTAAGATAAAATATCAATTTTTGTGTATGTAAAAGCAGTTTTTAATTAGCGTTGAAGGCGCAAAATGAAATATATAACATTTAAATGAATACAAGACATCAGTATAAGGCATCCAGTATACCTCGCCTAAAGTATTGGCGGGTCACGGGGGTGGATAGAGAAAGTTCCATTAGATATTAATCGACAGCTGCGAATATCTCAAAATAAGTAGCCCCGAATCAAGGTAAAAAAAACTAAATCCACTTAGCGTCTCATTTGTATCAAGCGGTTGAGTGTTCAGCGTCTGTTCACCAGTGGTGCGGCTGATATTTAAATTCTGGAACTAACCCCTCCAGTCTTAACCTCTGAACCGTCATGGTTCAAACCTTTAATTCAAAGTACAAGATGAAGCTTTCTAGTAATTACAAAATTACCCCAGGAGGTAAACAATCCTCTGCCAGCTTTGCTGGTACAACCGGGCTTTCGGATTCTGGGGCGTCCGGGCTTAAACGCAAAATCTTTCAGAGGGAGTCGGAAACCTCTGGCCAACGTCTAAAACAAACATTTTCTTTCTCATGGTAAATATCAATTTTCTCCTACGTCCAGGAAAACTACACGAATTGGGATGAACATTAAATCAGCAAAACATCCAAATTTTAGCTTTGCAAGAAACCAGATTGGCAGATGATAACACCTTGGAATTCAGCAACAACAGACTTTTTAAAAGTAAAACGGATAAAAGAATACTCAAAAATACACCACATCTCAGTGTTGCTTTCACTATCTCAAGAAACATTCTTGATTCTATAACAAATGTCCAGCCAGTAAATAATCGACTTATGACACTATCCCTCAAGTGTGCTAACAAAAACTATACATTAATCAATGCACACCTCCCAGTTAACAAAGAAAATAAATCTAATCCAGAAAAAGTAAATAAGTCTTGGGAAATTCTGGAAAAGACTATCTCTAAAATTCCCTCTAACCATGTAAAAATGCTATTGGGTAATTTCAACGCCCAACTAGGGAAAGAAAAAAAGTACAGGAAAACAGTCGGCAGTTTTCCCTCTCATAAATGGACTAACCATAATGGTAGAAGATTGGTTGAACTATGTTCGCAGTTTAATCTAAAAATAATGTCAACCCATTTTAAGAAGAAAATAACAAAACAAAAGACCTGGAGGTGACACGTACATAGGTGAATTTCTAATTTACCATGTTGCCATTTCGTACCTCAATTATAAAGAGACTCTGAATGTTCAAGTCAGGAAAGGAGCTAACATAGACATGGATCACTACTTGACTAGAATCAAACTTAGCTTAAAACCTCGAAAACTTATTCAAAAGCGACTGCTAATACCAAAAGTCTTAACTTCCAAAAGGAAAACGGACAATTAGCTCTAAATAACCAAGACAATTGCAAAGAACTTGTGAAATATTTTGAAGAAATACTAAACTGTCTTGAGCCCTTAAACAAATCAGCAACACTAAACCCTAAACAAACAAATCCGGATTCATTACCACCGAATTAAGATGAAATAATTAGGCAAATCAAGCGGCTTAAAAATAACAAAGCTTCTGGTGAAAATGGAATCACTGCTGTACTTTTGAAATCCGCTGGTCCAGGTACAATCAAGGAAATAACCAAAATTCTACAAGAAGTTTGGCGAACCGAACGGATTCCAGAAGATTAGAAAGATATTCTAGTCCATCCACTACACAAAAAAGGATATAGAACGGATATAAACAACTACAGAGGGATATCTCTTGTCCCAGTTTGTTACAAGATTATATCTCAATGATTACTAGACAGAGCACTGGGGAAATTAAAATCTAAAATTGGTGAATATCAAGTAGGTTTTTGACCGGGCAGATCCTGCCCTGAACAGATCCTGAATCTAAAGTTGATCCTAAGACATCAAAAACTGTACAATAAAAATCTCGTCTGTACATTTGTGGATTTCAAAAAAGCATATGATTCTATTGACCGCGAATCTTTATTCCGAATCTTGAAAGAACAAGGACTAGATCTGAAAACGCTGGCAATTATTAAAGCAACGTTAACTAACACGAGGTCAAAAGTTAAATTCATGGGTGACATCTCAGAGCCCTTCGAAATTAAAACTGGAGTGAGACAAGGGGATGGACTCTCGCCACTCTTATTTAATTGTATTCTAGAAAAAGTAATACAGGAGTGGCGTGAAAAAAAGTTGGCCCTGAGTATTGACCAGCCCATTAAACTGGGGAGAACCAACATCAAAATTGATTGTCTGGCATTTGATGATGATCTAGCAATTTTAGCTAAAGATGTATTAACGGCACAGAAACAGATTGAAATCCTAAAAGAAACAGCAGAAAAGGTAGGACTCCAAATTTCCTTTGAAACGACACAATACATGACCTGCAACAGACTCAGAACACCATTTCTAAAAACAAAATATGGAAACATCAGACGAGTCTCTCAATTCAAATATTTGAGTGAAATAATCATGAAAAAGGGTTTGGAAAAAGCGGCCAATAAGGGTACATGTCAAATGGAAACGGCATAGAGACTTACACAAAATATTTACAACAAAGTATGCACATGTAAAAACACAAATCTGAGACATTACACACAGTTATTAAGCCAGAATGTCTATATGGGGCAGAAACGTTCATGTTGAATAGAAAGAGGGACATCGAGGACATTGAAAAGAAGGAAAGAAAAATCATAAGAAAAATCCTAGACCCCAAACATATAAATAGTACAACATACCGACTTCGAGAAAACCAAGAAATTAAACAATTCACAGATATACATAGCGATATGAGGAAAAGAAGACTTAAGTTTTACGGACACATAAAACGGATGAATCCGAGTAGGCTAACTAGACAAATAGTCGAATTTTATGAAAATAGGAGTTGAGCTAAAGTAGAAATAATTAAATGGATTGCTGTAATTAAAGAGGGCCTAAGATCAGTAAATATTACACAAAGTGAAATTCAGGATAGAGGCTGTTTCAGACACAAGGTTGACGTTTGGAAGGTTGGCCAGGGAGAAAAATGTAGGACTGTAAAGACTGAGACAACTTGGTCTGACGAAAGGAAAAAAGCTCATAGCGAAAGAATGAAATTAGTATGGGCGCAAAGGAATGTTAACAACAAGAAACGCCTCTAATTGTACTTCGCGTGGTCCACCAGGGCCCATACGTAAATAATAATAATAAATAAAAGGCATCAGGTAGTCAGTAAATTCGTATAAGTTGGGAAAGCATTTGAAATTTGACTCCAATATAAAAATTTGATCATCTAAAAGGATCATAACAGAAGTAATTTCAAGAATATTTAGTAAGATAACACAGGTCAACAAATTTAAACTTTTTTGAGATAACATAAAAATAAGAGTATATAAACTATTTTGTAGTCCTTATTCCGATTTTTTGTGGTGGTGGGGAAAACATTTTTAAAATCTAATATTTATTTAACATAAACATGTCAAACGTGTTAAATCTATGTAAAAACATTACTGGGAATTATGTGAAAAAACTTTTACTTTTTTTTCGTGTATTCTGTAGCATCGTCTTTTTTTAAAAACCAGCAGCAGTGGCCCAATATAGATTGATCCCAGCATACCTGGTATCTTGCTTTCATCGTCCTGATGTCCTACTGAAACCGCTCTGTTGTTCGTCGCTTACTGAATCCTTATCGCTTACATCATCCTTGTTTACTCCATCCTATGAGGTTTTTATAGCCTTATTTTTTTTTCTTATTGCTCAGAAATTCTTTCACTACATTTACAAAACATCTCCAAGCTGCCAATTGCTTTTCATTTTATTTTTCTTGAAAACGAAAATCATCTAGAAGAAATTTGTCCCTTTGCTTTTTTTGAAATCTCTTCTGTTTTTGTGATACAAAAGTAACAATCACTTACATGGTCATTAGGTTCTATCCACACCAGAGGCACAGCATCCACTGCACTAAATTGATGTGACAACTCACTCAGCAAATATGAGGAATCAAATTTTGATTTTGACTCCAATTTGAAACTTAAAATATAAAGATAGGCTTTTTTGATTTTCTGGGATATAGATCTAGATTGTGAGTTTAAAAGAAATCGTCTGTATGGTTGGTTATAACCAAGCATATCCACTGGATTTTTGGAAAGTCAATGACTAGAAAATCGACTTAAATACTTGGCTGTACTTTAAACGAAACAGAAACAAACTAAACTATAGAGCAAAAAATAAAACTGGCCTTTAAGGTTCATATAATACTATGGAAATAATGTAACAATGCAATTCATACATTGTTCAGTTCAAAGTCAGATACAAATAATTTCAATGATCCCATGGCATAAAGGAGAAGCACGTACTTGAAAATGGGACATACTAAACCATTTCTCTGGAAAGGTGTTTTAACAAATACCTAAATGAATCGCAAAAAGTGTATTCTCATCATGCAATAAAAATCATATCGACCTGTGTAATCATTATAATCCGCGAAAAAAAATTATTGTCTAGTAAAAAAAAACTAAGTGTAAAAATTTCATGTTAACTCAATGGGAAAAGTATTGTCATCTAGGCAGGGTCAAACGACATAGGATATTTTTTTTCAAAATTGTTTTTATGTTGTAGTTATTATTGTGCTTCATTTTAACGTTCTGACACTTTTATTGGACAATCATTTAGTATCGATTGCCACTTGTAAAAAATCCACAAGGATTTAAGGATGAGAAGTGGAAAGAATAATGGGCTAGACCTTGTCAATCATCTGAGTCTTCGCACATCATCAACATTAGACGTAGATTGAAACTGCAATTTAGGAAAACGCTTCTTTTTTTCAAATTCAATTAAGAGAACTATTTAAATAACGATAACCTGCATTTCATCTTGCAGTAATTGAATGTCTTAATGCCATACTTTGAAGAAGGGAAAAAGATTTATCTCTTTTTGATAACGTTCTTGTTTTTCGATATAATTTTCTTTAATCACCGATCCACCTCGACAAATTAATATAAAGTGTGGATGATGAGTCCGTATTGCGTATACCAATTTAAAGGCAGATACAACATCCTGTATAATTAAAGGCTAATCTTCTCTCCGCTAAGTCCGTAAAAGATTTTTGAAAATGCGGAGAAATAACAAGTAATACTTATAATTATTGCAATGTGTGTCTTGATTCGTCCTCTTCCGCGGTTTCTATAATGATTTATCATTTTTTATACGTCCTACTGTTAGGAATATTGTTAGGTTGGCCGAAAAGTAATAGCGCTTATTAGAAATACGCAAATGAACGTACACGTCTTTAAATGCGTCTTGTTTCACTCAATTATGTCAAGAGGTTTGTATATGAGAAAGTGAATGATTTATATTATAATTACTTGTTGATTAGCGTTGATTAACAGGTTATTAAAAACTATTTTTCACACCAACGCAAGTCTGTGCAGTATTGGATTTTATTAAAGTTTAAATGCATTGATCGATCATGTGATTTACTGTCTGCTATTTGGTGTGATCTTGCCGTAAAACAATCTGCTGTCTGTTGCACAAAGCAGGGTATTTTCCGTGCAGTTTCATGCGTTGCGCACAATTGAGATCATCCGTAGCTCGATATGAAAAACTGATTGAACTTAATACTCATTGTCTTTAATACTTAAGAAAAGGTTCTGTATTTTTCTAGTTTCACTGTTTTTGGATTTCCCATCATCACTTTTCAGTCTTTTCATTTCAGTTTGTTTCCTTGGAACTTTTTCAGCTTTTCTTTTGGTTTCTTCTTTTTTTGCTCGTTTCTTATTTTCATTTTCTTTTAGTTGGTCTTTTGCAGGTGTGGTTGTTAAATAATGTGCTCATCTTTTGAGTTGTAACTAAATTGTCATGTCCACCAAGATTATCCGTTGCTGCACCAGAATTTTGTCCCAAGGGAGGAGAAGCAGATGTATTAAGCGGTTGTGTGTCACTTGATTAGAAATGGACAGCACGTGTATCAGAAGCTTGGGCATCGAAACCTTAAACATCGCAAACTTGTGCAGCGGCAGATATAGCAGAATTTTTTTCAGCAGCTAGTTCGCTGTATTGACAGTGTTGTTGCTTCGATAATGTTGACGTTGGATACTTGATTATTGGGAGGATGGCCACCCACCCACGGTCTGTTTGGTCTTTGATTTTTTGTTGCCTGAAATGTTGTACCCTGGGAAATGTATGGCTGAATCGTATCAATTTTAATTGAGTGCAAGATTACTGTACCAATTAAAAGCATTTGTAAACAATTCAACTATCTCGTATTGTGTGATGCACATTCTTGATTGTATGCACTTTTGAAAGGCAAAAAAAATGTCAAATCTGAAGACTGGAGTCTTTATGAGGTATGTAGTGGCGGGGTCAACACAATGATTCCATAGTTTCTGCAGAGTGTGCATGCACCAAGATTGGCAGGACTCTCATTTGCAAAAGAAATGAAGTGGTGTAGTCGGTCAATAAATAAGATTCCAGAGGGCGTGCTTCCAAGTGCCATGCTTGATACAGATCCAAACATGCCAGGGTTACTGTCTTTGAGTAACAGAGCATTCCATCCACTTTCTTTTATGTATCTTACTTCACTCAATTATGCCAAGAAGCCTGAAGAAGAAGAAGATGAGAAAATGAATGGTTTATATTATAATTGTTGGTTTTGCGTTGATTAACAGGTTATTAAAAAGTATTTTCCACATCAACGCAATTCGGTGCTGTATGTTGGATTTTGTAAAAATCTGTCTGTTGAGCAAAGCAGGGTATTTTCGGTACAGTTTCACAGAGAATTGATCGCGTTACGTCCAATAGAAACTTAACGTCGTTGGTCCATAGCTCGATTTTCCAACTTGATTGAATTCTCCACGGGGCTACCGTATATTTTTCAAACATACCTGGTATCTGAATATAGGGCCTGGGTTTTGAGTTTGAATGGTTTCACACAGTAGTACTGTTATAAACCATGGGATGGCGTGAGATGCTAGTATTTTAGTGCTAGTATTCGATTTGGCAGATTTATTTAGTCAGGATTATCCTGGTCAATCCTTCAGTTGCTTTCAAACGTTCAACTCAGACCTCACTAACCTCACTAATGACGCCTTAGAAATGTCTATATTTTCTCTGTTTGTTGGATAGTGGTGATAAAAGCGAGCAGTGAATTAAAACAAACTGACCTGAAAGAAAAGACAGTTGGGAAACAAAATATCATAAATACAGCCTTAGTTACTGGAGAGAAGATAATGTTGCCTCCATTGCACATAAAATTAGGACTATTGAAACACTATGTCAAAGCATTGGATAAAAATGGTTACTGTTTTAATTAATTATAAATCGAGAACATTTCCTGGTTTGAACAAGGAGAAACTTAAGGCTGGCACTTTCGATGGATCGTAAATTAGGAACGCAAATTAGAACCAAAGTTCACAATCTCCGCAATCATTTGCCAAATTTCCGTACAATCTTGGCTCTTACAGTGAGGAACGAGAAAAACGAATTCATCAGGATCTAAAAAATATGATGGAGAGGTACTAGGGTCGATGGGATAAACACATGATGGCTGATTACAGTTGGAATATCATGCATGAGTGCCTGGAAGGAACTCATTCGAAGAATTGATGAAAAAGAAACTTTCTCCACGTTCAATGATGTAAAAAAGGTAAAAAATATAAAATAATCGTATTTTTTCGACACATATCATTTCTCGAAAGTTACACGTACATTTCAAAATGAGAATATTCATAAACAGTTTTAGTATTTCGGGCACCAAATCCACTGTAGACCTGTGTTATTAAATTCCGAATTTGAATGGTGTTGATCTGGAGGATACTTCATATCATCAAGGTGAATTGTATATATATTGTAATATATATATATATATATATATATATATATATATATATATATATATATATATATATATATATATATATATATATATATATATATATATATATATATATATATATATATACATATATATATTATAGTAGTATAGTTAGTGTTAGTAGTTAGTGTAGTAGTATAGTATAGTAGTAGTAGTAGTAGTAGTATAGTAGTAGTAGTAGTGTTTGATAATGTAAAATCGTTTTGCGAAACTATAGTCACACAAATTTTGTGATAGATAACAACGTAAAAATTGTTTTATTCCTTCTGTATTTTGTTACCGATTCTTTTAATACCGTTTTGGAATTATTCCAATTGATTTTATGTCCCGATTCCCATGCGTGTTGACAAATTCTAGATGTATTAAAATCGCCCATTCGCCCAAGAAAGTTTTTAGGTTCTTTAATTCTAATATCTGACGGTCTAGATGCCTATATAGAATGCCACATTTGCAGGGAATTTTATAAACCACATTTTTGGTATTCTGTTGTGTGTTGTGGTTTGGTTTTTGTTAATATAGATCTAAGAGTATTTTTTGTTTTAAATGTTGTTCTTAAGTTGCATTTGTTTCCTACTCATTTAATTGTGTCTGAAATACCGAGGATGTAAAGAATTGTGAGGTTAATTGTTTGAGAGTTATTATTATTGTTATTAATAACTTGTCTGTTGTGTCTGGTATCAAGAGGTTTAAACCATTTATCTATGAACTGTTTTGGGTAATTGCTTTTTATTAAAATGTCTTTGATGTGATTTATTTCTTGTTATAGTGTATCACTGTCGGTACAAACAAGTTTTGCTCTGTCATACCAACTTTTAATTACTCCTATTTTAACTGATTTTAGGTGATTGGAAAAAAAAATTGAGATACCTATCTGTGTTTGTGTTGTTGTAAATTGTAGTTTTTAATATGTTGTTTTGTTTTAATATTAAAGTATGGAGGAATGGCAATTTATTCTCCTTCTCCATCTCTAAAGTAAACTTAATTGTAGGCTCTCGAGAATTTATATCTTGTAAAAAATATATATTGGCTTTTTAAGAGATTTACTTAATATGCTATTTTCGAGTTCCTCCATAATGATATTACTCATCAAAGGAGAAAGAGAAGAACCGATTGTCATTACGAAATTTTGTTGATAGTAATCATTTTCTAATTGAAAATATGTGGTTTTTAAGAATATAGTTAATAATTCCAAAATTGTATTTATGTTTAGTTTGGTAACTGGTAACTTAACTGGTACATTCGTAAATAAACTCACCACGTCAAAACTAACCATTAGATTTTGGTTTGTAATTTTAATGTTCGAAATTTTAAAAAATCTGAAGTATTTTTAATATGTGAATTTGTTCTACCCGAAAATGGATTTAAAATGTTTAATACAAATTGTGCTAGTTTATAACATGGGGAATCTATACTACTAACTATAGGGCGAAGTGGTATATTAGTTTTGTGTAATTTTGGTAGACCATAGAAATGAGGTGGTTTACTGTAATATGGTGTAAGTTGTGATCTATTTTTAATGTTGAATGTGTAGGTATTTTAGTGAAATTTCTCTCATTAATTATATAGCTAACCGTTCCTCATGGTATAAATTTGATTTGCTTTTATATGGTTTTTCTAAGATAAGTTTTAATCTGATTCTGTATTCATTTGCACTTATATTAATTTTTGGATTGGGCAACATACTCTACTGCCGAAATATTGTTGAATTAGGAACATCTTTTGATGTAATACTAAAATTTAGTCCTTTAGAAAGTCTATACTTTTCAGAATGAATCAGATAATATTTTACTTGAAAGGTTAACTACAGTATTATTAATGAAATTTTTGTCTGTAAGTGTATTAATGTATTTTGTATTTATTCCATGTTTTTCAATAATTCAACTTTTAAATTTCTTAATGTGAGTATTTTTTTTGGATATTGAAGTGATATATGTAACTGGAATAGATGCTATTATAAATATGATTGGAATCTACTTCAGTTACTTTTTCATTTATTTGTTGTAATGTATTATCAATGTCAGTCTTTAATTGTTGTTTAGTGTATATGTGATGTTGAATGCAATTTCTTAAAAGTGCTAAACTAATAAAATATATATGATTCTGTTTGTGTTTTATGGTATATGTAAACGTAAACATTTTGGTATTATGTCACTATCCTTACATGTATAAAGAAATGTTAAGCTATTTCCAGAATGTTGTAGTTTAATATAATTACTTTCTAAATATCTAAATAAAAAAAAATATGAGCACACCACAATCATTCAGACATTACTTAAATCTTTGGTATATGCCGATAAACCAGTAACTGTAGAAACCTTGGAATCCAACATAACTCGGACAATTGCGGACATAACAACCCCGTTGCTTGAAAATGTTGTCGGAAATTAGATTCGTTTTTAGAAATCGTTTTTAAACATTAGTACCATTAAATGTTATTTCACATAAAATAAATTATTTCAAGTTATCTAATTTAGTTATTTTTTTTTTATTTCAAGTTCAAACCCATTACAAACCATATATTTTATATGAGAATATAATGAATAGTTATCTATTCTTCTTGTTATCAATGTATGTTTATTAGTGGCAGATCGTGGCTTTTAAAGTGGGAGGGCGTAGAATATTATCAAACGCCCCGTACAGGTCGAACCAGTGTTTAAAACTGATCACCGATACGCACAGTCGCAGGGAATCTACGTCCGAATCACACGTTTGAGAAAGCAGTTAAATTTCCGAATTCTGGCAATCAGTAAAACAAGTAACACCAACGACGAGAAAAGTTGACGCCCGACCAACGATGTAAAAATTGTGGCGAGAAGATAAAATTTTTATCCGCATTATTTGGTGTGATGGGTCGACAGACGTTCTTCTACATTTGGAGATTTTAATTTTTAATAATATCTTGAGTGAGTCAAAAGAAATAAACTCAACCAAAATATAATATGGTGTTTTGCTCTGAACAATTGTTTATTGTGATAAATGCTGTAGGGGCAGCGCCCCAACGCCCTCTCTCACGAGCCCCCACTGATATTTATTTCTAAAATCTCCATCTTTTTTTTTCTCTCTTCTGTTTTATCCTCTAATTCGTACGAACTTCATTGCAATTTAATAAAGTTTTAGATTTGTAAAGTTAATAAAAATCAAATTAGACTTAATATAAGTGTCTCTCTGCAAAAAAAACTTACCTACCAGTCCTCTTGATAATTAAGATCTGTATCATAAGGAAATTGCTGATTTGTCGTGAACTACTTTTCTTATAGGCTTGTCAGCAGTTTTACGGCATGGTCTTCCTGTTCAATTAGTGATTTACAGAATCCGTTCATTCAAAACAAGGCACGTTTCTGAAAGTTTGACCGGAAAATATGTGAATTTGAATATCTCACTATTGCCATCCGATCTCTGTTTACACGCGATGTCGAAATAATTTTAATTGCCGCAATATGTCAATTAGTTATTGCAAAAGTACAATCTTGGATATATCCTGATGTAATTGGGATAGATTTCAATGGATATAACGGTTTTCTTCGTAATAAAAAATACGAACAACATCTCATTAGGTATATGTAAGACATGTTTGTCTCATTTGTTCTTTCGAAAAATTACTAGAATGTAACAGAAGAATTTGCGTTTTTTAGATAATAAACTATTTACAATATTTACCATTTCTATACCTCTCAAATGTTGGTTAACGACAGTCTGCACACAGCTGCTGTTAAAACATCAGCATCGAGAGATCGTGGACGACCTGATCTTTCCCCATCTTCAATCTTCAAGTGTCGGTTTGATAGCCCTGTCGCTGTGAAATCTTTTTTAAAATGATATCTGAAAATTTGCTAACTTATGCCACTTACTTACTAACAAAAACTTACGTTTTTGTTAAAAACCGTCGACTGAATAGAGTTGGATTGATAGCTATAACCATATCACAGACCGTTACGCCCAACAGTTTTGAGATTCTTCTACATCTTCTCCTGTCTCTAGTCATTGTCTTCCAGCTCTTTATCCTATTCTCATTCAGATTTTCCATAACATCCTCTCTCCATGGCTTCCTTGATCTTTCTTTCTTCCTTTCACTTTCTTAACTTCCTAGCGTTTAGAAATTGTCCAGTTTCTACTCAACGAGTAATTCAGACCCATTGTGGTATTCGTCTTGATGATCCTCCTAAACAGGATATTGATCATGATATTAAAAATATGAAAGTGAGTTTACTCTCCACGATAGTGTGGTGCATATACGATAAAAAAAGTATTTCTGGCTAAGTATATTGCCGCTATTCAAGTAAGTGAAGCTGAAAATGACAATGTCTCGATTGCTCGCCGCTCGCAAAAGTTAGGTCTCTTGCCAATGATAACCTGGCAAATTTTAAGGTTGGAATTAGGCTTGCATTGGTATAAGGTGATACTGCTATAAAAACTGAGTCAACCGACCATCGTATCCGTCGTGAGTTTGCCGATTCGGCCCTCGAAATAATGGAAGCCAACAACGAATTTCATCGCAAAACCATCTTCCCCAATGAGGCTCATTTATGGTTCAATGGTTTCGCCAATAAACAAAATTATCGATATTGGTGCGAATCTAATCCGCACTTGATACATGAGAGTTCTTTGCATCCGCAAAAGATCACAGTTTGGTATAGATTTTGGCATGGAGGAGTCATCGGTCCTTATTTCTTTAAAAATGAAGAAGAAGCCATCGTTACCATCAATATGGAGAAGTACAAGGCAATATTGGGGCATTTTTTGCGGAATTTGATGGAATCGATGCGGATGCCCTTTATCTTCAACAGAATGGCACACCATCGCATATCTCCCGAATAAACATGGGCTTATTGTGAGCCAAGTTCGGCAACTCTTTAAGTTCGCGAAATGCCCAAGCCATGGAGCCGCTGAGGTCATGCGATTTAACTTCTTTAGATATTTTTATCTGGGGACATGTAAAAAACAGGTTAGTAGCAATAAACCCGCGACTATTGGGGACTTGGAGACTAACATTTGTCAAACCATAGTCGCCACACAGCCCAAAAATTGGCACGAGCGGACCCGTGTCTGCAAAAAAAGCCGTGACGGCCATTTGGCTGGAATCTGTCCAGATCAAAAATTCCGTGCCTGAATCTCTTAAATAAAGCAATCGGAAGCGATTTCGGGCAAAAAATGTGTTTAAGTACTTCGTGTTGTCCACCAGAGCCCACACGTGAATATTTCACCTAAATTACTTCACCAGTATTACTTTTTCTAAAACACAGTTAAATAAGAGTGGCGAAAGTTCATCCCCTTGTCTCACTCCAGTTTTAATTTCGAAGGGCTCTGAGATGTCACCCATGAATTTTACTTTTGACCTTGTCTTAGTTAGTGTTGCTTTAATAATTGCCAGTGTTTTCAGATCTAGTCCTTGTTATTTCAAGATTTAGAATAAAGATTCGCGGTCAATAGAATTATATGCTTTCTTCAAATCCACATATGTATACAGTTTTTGATATCTTAGGATCAACCTTAGATTCAGGATCTGTTCAGGGCAGGATCTGCCCGGTCGAAAACCTGCTTGATATGCACTAGTTTCAGGTTCTACCTGTCCCTGTCTAGTAGACATTGAGATAGAATTTTGTAACAAACTGGGAGGAAATATATCTCTCCGTAGTTGTTTACATCCATTCTTATGTAGTGGATGGATTAGAGCATCTTTCCAATCTTCCGGAATCCGTTCGGTTCGCAAAACTTCTTGTAGAATTTTAGTTATTTACTTGATTATACCTGGACCAGCGGATTGTAAAAGTTCAGCAGTGATTCCAACTTCACCAGAAGATTTGTTATTTTTAAGTCGCTTGATTCATTCATTCGCTGGTAATGAATCTGGGTTTGCTTATCCGGGGTTTAGTGTTGGTAATCTGTTTAAGGACTTAGGACAGTTTAGTAGTTGTTCAAAATATTTGGCAAGTTCTTTGCAATTGTTTTGGTTATTTAGAGCTAATTGTCCATTTTCGTTTTGGAAGCAAAGACTTTGGGGTTGATAGCCTGTTAATATAGTTTTAAATGTTTTCTAAACATTTCAGGTGTCATTTTTTTGGAAATCTTTTTCTATGTCATTAACTGTACAACTGTACGAAGTAACCACAAAGGTAAAGCTATATTCTCTGTAGAGCGAGTCAGTAGTGCACAACCACGACTAAACACACTGATAAGCAATTACTTCGCCCTAGCTCGGGCAAAAATCCGCTCCTTAATAATAAATATTAAGTTATGATATTTAATTAAAATATTTTTTCTTTTCTATGCCTTTCAACCTATTAGATTATTGTTAAACTTGGTTTAAGATATATTTTTAAAACATCTTAAATATACATGAGTTAATTTTAACCACTTCGAAGTATATTAACAGTTAAAATTGGTTTTGTTGCCCGAAGTGACAAATAAAAATGTTTTAAAAACTGAGCCTTCGGATATTCTTGGCTGAGAAACAAAAGCGAATTTATTATTTGTGACTTGAACAAAACGTGATCACCTCAGATTCATCATCTATAATATTTTTCGCTCTAAACTATTGTTACATTCTAACAGATTATTGGGAGAGACTTACTGTTATTATTAACACTTCTTCTTATATAGGGCATTCCATACAAAATCGATTACTTTTAAACCCGAGCCCTTTTGACTTGGCGAAAATTTTTATATGTATTTTTTTTGTGATTTGCTTCATTTTTTTTTTACTCAAACGGAAAAAAGTTATAACTCTTTCAAACATTTACTAAATAAGATGTTTTTTTAATTATTCGTTTTTTATCGAACCTTTCAACAAAATTACAAAAAAAAATATTACAATTTATCTTCGATAAGTTCGATTTTTTTGGAAAAAAAAACATTAATTTTTCAAAGTTAGCCATTTTTGTTTTTTCCTCAAAAAATCTTCCATTCATTCAACGTTTGATGGATGGACGAAACTATGGGTGGTTGACTGTGGATGGGTCTCCCTATTCTTGACAAGAGAGCATATGTCGGTACCCTGAAGAGCCTAAAAATCGAGAGGCGAAACATATGCCCTCCAATAAAGGGGTGGGTGGGGCCCGTACAGTCAAGGAAACAGTCAAGTCAGGTACAGTCAAGGAAATAACCGAAATTCTACAAGAAGTGTGGCGAGCCGAACGGATTTCAGAAGATTGGAAAGATGTTCTAATCCATCCACTACATAAGAAAGAAGATAGAACGGATGTAAAGTACTACAGAGGGATATCTCTTTTCCGTTTGCTACAAAATTCTATCTCAGTGTCTACTAGACAGAGCACAGGGACAGTTAGAAAATAAAATTGGTTTATATCAAGCAGGTTTTCCCCATCCCTTCAATTGGAGAACATATGTTTCGCCTCTTGATGTTCGGGCTCGTCAGGGTACCGACACATGCTCTCCCGTCAAGAAGAGGGAGACTCCATCCACAGTCAACAGCCCACATTTTCGCCGACTTCCCATCGGATGGCGCATATATGAAATGTTCTATTTCCCTGGACAGCGTCCAATGAGACAACAGTAGCTGAGTGTTACCTACACCCAACCGCTGGGTTCCACAATCTCATGTGGAACCTGCGTCTTCGCCTAAATGAAGATTTTGTAAGATGTGCGACTCTGATTTTGACTTTGATTTTGTAAGGTGTTTGTCGGTGGCGCGAGTTGCATTGAGATTGCGACCCGCCATCGATATGACCAGTTGACTTGGTCTTCCTCTGTTCGTTTCGATTCAGCTGTTTCTCTGCGTTGGGCACGAGCCCAGCTGACGACGGCTGTGAGGCCAGAAACCGGTCCTGGGAGTTACTTGTCTCAACGTGGTGGCGGCGACTGATTTGAGACGAGCAGTGGTACGTGGCAGTACGGATGAAAAAAGTCTGTTTTTCAAATATATATACTAGTAGTTACCCGTCTGCTTGGTTGGTTAGGTTTTAAATTTTACTAATATTTATTAAAATAAATACTAAACTACTACTACTACTAATTAATTTTTTACTTAATGATTAATTTATTACTTTTTACATTTTTTTTTTTCTATCTATATCACGCAGACAAAATTGTGAGGGATTCACAACTATACAGTCCCAAGTTTTAAAGTTTAAAGCATATTTATCTTTTACGTCCCCGCAACCCCCCTTAGGAGTTAATTTTTATAAACCCTACTCGTTAGCGAAGATTTACGATGCATGAGGAACATTCTTACGAAATTTTAAGTTTGTAGGCCTTATATTTTCGAAAAATTCGCAAAAGTGAATGGTTCTATACATTTTGTTTTTTCTTTTCAATTGCAATTATATTTTTTTATTAAACCATTATTATAGTAACTACAACTGGGCTCTGTTTAGTTAAGCCATCCACCCTATGCAAAGTTCGTTTTACTTTTATCTAAACTCATTGAGCCACATTGTCTATCATATGGGAGCAAATTTAAAGCAGTAGCGTTTAAGTAAGCAGAGAAAGATGTAGTTCAGGTGTAGAAGTTGAGGCGGTACAGCCCCATCTAGCAACGAGTTACAACAAAGTGGATAGCGCAAAAATATTCACCCTGGGGGGCACAGAGGGGAATGAAAAAATGTATGCTTGGCATTGTTAGACGGGATAGAAAGACCTGTACAAAGATCAGGGAACAAACGAAAGTGTGTGACATCATTGGAGGAATAAAGGAATTGAAATAGAAGTGGGCAGACCTTGTAGCGAGACGATGGGACGAAAGATGGACCAAGACGGTACTGGATTGAATACCGCTTGATCGAAAACGTCAACGGAGAAGACCGAAAACACAAAGGACTGACGATATCATTAAGTATATCAGACCCCAATGGCAGAGAAAGGCTCAACACTGCGAGAGTTGAAAGCATGCTGAAAATGCTTTCAACCTGCAGCATCATATGTATATATATATATATATATATATATATATATATATATATATATATATATATATATATATATACATATGATCGAAAAATTGTAAACTGGGCCCGTGGTTCGTCCGCTCTTCAGGTGTCCAGCTTGAGCCCAACTGATGACGGCTTAAGGCCAGAAACAGGTCTTGGGAGATGCTTGCTGACGCTTTGGATGGCGGATGAAGGAATGGCAAAGCACGACGTGGAACACGGGTGAACTTCTTTAACTTTTTAATACTTTTCTCCACGGGCCCAATTTACAATTTTTCGATCATATCTGGTACTTACCCGAGATTAGACGGGTCACGAACGGTTTCGCACAGTCTGACTGGTGCGACCGTTTACCGTAGGTTAGCGTGGCTGCATGTGATTCGAGCCTCCATTCGATATGGTCAATTTAAATGGTCATGGCTTTTGTCGTTCTTTCGTCCGCTCTTCAGGTGTCCAGCTTGAGCCCAACTGATGACGGCTTAAGGCCAGAAACCAGTCTTGGGAGACGCTTGCTGGCGTTTTGGATCGCGGATGAAGGAATGGCAAAGCACGACGTGGAGCACGGGTGAACTTCTTTAGCTTTTTAATACTTTTCTCCACGGGCCCAATTTACAATTTTTCGATCATACCTGGTACTTACCCGAGGTTAGACGGGTCACGAACGGTTTCGCACAGTCTGACTGGTGCGACCGTTTACCGCAGGATGGCGTGGCTGCATGTGATTGCAGCCTCCATTCGACATGGACAATTTAAATGGTCATAGCTTTTGTCGTTCTTTCGTCCGCTCTGCAGGTGTCCAGCTTGAGCCCAACTGATGACGGCTTAAGGCCAAAAACCGGTCTTGGGAGACGCTTGCTGACGCTTTGGATGGCGGATGAAGGAATGGCAAGGCACGACGTGGAGCGGTAACAACGGGTAAACTTCTTTAGCTTTTTAATATATATATATATATATATATATATATATATATATATATATATATATATATATATATATATATATATATATATATATATGTGTGTGTGTGTGTGTGTGTGTGTGTGTGTGTGTGTGTATGTGTATTTCACTTTAGAATGTTGATGTTTTACTATAGCATTTTGTTTTTAATTATTCGCTTATTAAGGTTAAGCGATAATAAGCATGTAAACGCTTTATTTCGTTTTTCGATTACAAAAAGGTCTTGGTGAAATTAACGTTTACGTTAACTTGAAGGAAATGCCGTCTGAAGGTTACAAGTTTTCACTGTGATTATGATAGTAAACTAAATCATTAAGATCATTTTCCATTTCAGGTGAGGACTCCTGTATGATCACTGCAAGAATCAACGGATTAAGTTTCTTCTTTATTCAAGGTCCCCGATTCTGATAATTTTGAATCAAGAAGTTTATAACTACATGTTTAAATCTGGTCTAATATCTACTTTACCAATGAAGCAGAAAAAGCAATATATGATATGGTTTGTCGATTTTCTCCAAATTATTGCCCCTTTCAAACAACCTGTTAACAACATTAAACTAGATCAATTCTTCTATTGGAACCTTCGGTGTGAAACACTAAACATGAAGTGATTTACCACTAAACACCAAATCACTTTTTTTAAACTTCTTGACGCACGTTTCGCTAACCATGCTAGCATCATCAGGAGATGATTTAATCAGGAAAAGATTAAATCATTTCCTGATGATGCTATCATGGTTAGCAAAACGTGCGTCGAGAAGTTCAAAAAAGTGATTTGGTGTTTAGTGGTAAATCTCTTCAAGTTTAATATTAGACTTTTTGCCACTCAAGAGCTCTGGTTCTTTAGATAGCAGAATTCCCATAATAAAAATATTCACATACACTAATCGACATGTTGCACTCAAACTTCGCCTGTTTGTCTCACACGGTTGTATCAACATAAAAAAAAAGAATTACCGATACACAAACCGCGCGGGGTTTAATTGACTCACTTTTTATTTTTGATCACATGAGATACTCCAACTTTAATTCCGAAATTCATAAACCTTTCGCATAAAAGCGGTGGAATTAGATTTAATTTGGTTTTTCAAAAACTGTTGGCAAAGTAAAAAAAAACTGTTTACTTCATCAATTCTTCTGTTGGAACCTTTGGTGTGAAATATTAAACTTGAAGAGATTTTCCTCTATACACCAAAACGCTTTTTTGAACTGCTCGACGCGCGTTTCGCTAACCATGTTAGCATCATCAGGAGATGAGTTAATCTAATTCTAAAACTAAGATATGTTCTATTTATATGAAAACCATACCTAACGAAGCGTGTTAAAATCATGAACCGTGAAGTGTACTAAGTCTTACATTAATAATTAAAAAAAAATGACTGAAAGAAATCGGTTCTTTATCTCGGTTCATGATTTTCTTACATTTTTCTATTTGAATGCTTTCATATGCATCCAAAGCCCTATTATTATTAACACTTTTAATTAGTCTTAAATTACTAATATCGATACTGTGGTCATGTTCGATTGCATGTTGGGCAACACCAGATTTTTCATTTCTCCCACATCTAATGTGGGCAACATGTTCTTTATATCTTGTCAATATGGATCTTTTTGTTTGCCCAATATACCTTCGATCACAGTCTTGACAGCTAATTTCGTAAATCCGCGACTTTTCATGGTGCTCTACTTTAGCCTTTGGATTACCCAGAACTTCTCTTAATTTATTATATGGTTTGTACACAACCTTTAATGTCCACTTTTTTCAAAATTTTGTCTAGTCCTCTTGTTAATTGGGCATCAAATGGTATTACCATGAATTTCTTTGTGTTTTGATCCTTTTGAAAAGTCGAAGATTCGAACATGGTTAGCGAAACGTGCGTCGAGCAGTTCAAAAAAGCGTTTTGGTGTTTAGTAGTAAATCTCTTCAAGTTTAGTTTGTTTACCTAATGTCTAGGCACTATATTTAAAATGAATGAAAGTCAAAGTAAAATAAAAATAAACAAAACAGAAATTATGTATAAAATTTATTACTCATTACATACAGAATACTAAACTTGTAGTAAGTGGTAAACTAACGGGCGCAATCTGCATTGAAGTCATACTTTGCAGCTTTAATACACAGAAATAAACAGATTTTAACCATTAATGTGTATCGCTCCTCACTGATAAATTAGCGCGTTACTGGAATATATATGGTTGATAAAGAAATTATCTTTACAGATTTACTTTTAGTATATTAGATCATACGATAGACACCCAAAAATAGCTGTGTTATAAATATTGTAGCTATCAGTAAAATTATTTCATTAACAATTTTTCCAATTCAAGTATTAAATGTGAGAGCATTTGAGAATGTAAAGTCGTTTTACGAAACTATAGTCACACAAATTTTGTGTAAAAATAAAAGTGATAGATAGAAAGTAAAAAATTGTTTTATTCCGTTTTATTCCTTTTTTATTAAATGTGTACTTTTTTACTCCGTCCATCAAGTGCACATATCATTGAAATAAGATTACTAAGATAGAATCGTCTGATGCCAAGCAGATTTGCTGCTTTTTCCATAGCAGTACACATGCTGTTTCGTAAATATAATGTAATGTAGTTAATGTAAATCTGTAGACATCTAAACGATGAAATCAATTAACATTTCAGGAAACGAATGAACAGAAATAAAAAATCCTAGTGGCATCCTCGAATAAGCTCACGAACGCTTTAATTAATATTAATAAGAGCCGACACCCGCTCATTAAAAGAGATGCCGCCATGTGCGCTTCGTTTTAGTCTCATTGCACTGGGATGCGTGATCTCCAACAGGATCAATTTTTGGAAAGAACTGACTATGTTTACGGGGGACATTCGGATTCAGTATCAATTATTATGTCCACAAAAAGAGCCCCTGTTCTTTTTTTGTTTGTTTCAATAAATTTATAAGGCTTATTTATATTTGTTATATTGTCACGAAGACAAATACAGGGTTGATTAGGTTATGGTTTCGGCAGCCACCATGGCAATCAAAAATAAATGTTTTATAGTTTTTATGGAAAATCGGGTGAATGCTAACAATATAACAGTATGCTGGAAGTTCAAAAGCCACATTCAAATGACTTAGCAGGACCGGAGTTTGCTTTTCAACATGACAACACTCCAGTCCACTATGCAAAACTTGTTAAAGATTAGTTTAGAACTAAATATATACATATATATATATATATATATATATATATATATATATATATATATATATATATATATATATATTTATATATATATATATATATATATATATATATATATATATATATATATATATATATATATATATATATATATATATATATCATCATTCAGCCATTGTCGATCCTCTGCAGGATGAAGGCCTCCCCGGCATGCTTCCAATTCGCATGGTCCTGAGCTTTCCTCTGCCATTCGGGTCCAATATACTTGATGATGTTATCCGTCCATCGTGTTTTCAGCCTTCTTCGCGAGCGTTTATGATCTAGCGGTATCCATTCCAGAATTGCTTTGATCCATCTGTCATCCATTGTCCAGCCATCCATCCATCTGTCTGTCTTCCATTTCAATTCTTTCGCCTTTCCAATAATGTCACATACCTTCGCATGCAGGTCTTTCTGTCCCGCTTTGTAATGCCAAGCATACACCTTTCCATTCCCTTTTGGGGAACTCGAAGCTTCTGAACTGACTGTGATGTGAGTGTCCATGTTTCACTTCCATAAGTCAAAACAGGCAGCACGCACGGATTAAAAACCGTTTTCTTCAGACAAAGTGACCACACTTAACCCGCCGTTCCACCTCCCGAGCGGTATCAACCTCCATTGAAATCCTTTGCCCAAGATATATGTAGTGGTCCACAACCTCTAAATCACTTCCTAAAATAGAAATTTTTCTGTTTATAGCAAACTTGTTAAACATAATCTGACACTTTTTTAGGTTTAATTTCAAATCAAATGGCCCTCCCGCCCTTTGCAGCTCTCGTATGTGTTCTTGTAGATAGATATATATTCTTTCATCCGCGATACACTACGAACCAACAAATATATATATATATATATATATATATATATATATATATATATATATATATATATATATATATATATATATATATATATATATATATATATATATATATATAGTGTATCGCGGATGGAAGAATACATTAGACTATTAGTCCGGGAATACATCCAATCATTTGTGTCCTGTTTGTTGGGAACGTGTAGACGTTTCGCCAAGGTCACACTTGGCATTCTCAATGCTTGTTTGAAGACTGAAAGCTGTGGAAACCGTCTCGTAATATTTATATTCTTCTGGGTCGCACATTGTGAAGTACGCAATATCACTATCTACAAAAATAGGCAATGTAGTATCCAACCGATTATTAGGTGTGGCCCAAATTAGATCATCCACGTACTTGTAAATAAACGGTAACGAAAAGGGCAATTTTTGTAGGTAATATTAATATTAATAATTTATGTAAAATAGAAAGAGAGCAATATTTTTAATTCTTAGTATCGTGATATTTCGACTATCAATACGGAGTAAAAATGATCAGTATATGTAGAGGAAAAAAAACAATATCATTGATTTTAATTGTATATATTTTCTTTAGAAACGTTTGTTCCGACGTCTTAGTGATGTTATATATTTTCTGTTTGTTTTATTATATATATTTTAACATTTTGACTGAATTTTAAACGTTGTAAGTCCATCATTGTATATTTATTGTTTAAGTTTATTTATAATATGACATTGTTGTAGCTATTATTCATTCTGATGAAGTTCTGATGAAGTAAAATCTGACAAAATATATTAAGGGTAATCAAAGAATTAAATCTTAGTATTAATTCATAAGAACAGACCGCATAAACGAGATTGTACTCTTCTATATATATATATATATATATATATATATATATATATATATATATATATATATATATATATATATATATATATATATATATATATATATGTATAGACTCCCACTTTGCCTGAAAAGAAAAGTATTCGATCAGTGCGTTCTACCCGTTATGACATACGGAAGTGAAACCTGGACACTCACATCGCAATTAATTCAAAAACTTCGGGTGGCACAGAGGGGAATGGAAAGATGTATGCTTGGCATTACAAGACGAGACAGAAAGTCCTGCGCATGCATCAGGGAACAAACAAAAGTCTGTGACATCATTGGAAGAGTAAAACAGTTGAAATGGAGATGGGCAGGCCATATAGCGAGGCGATGGGACGACAGATGGACCAAGGCAATCCTGGAGTGGATACCGCTTGATCGCAAACGTCCGCGAAGAAGACCGAAAGCACGATGGATTGATGGCATCGTTAAGTATATTGGACCCGAGTGGCAGAGGAAAGCCCAGAACCGTGAAGGTTGGAAGCATGCTGAAGAGGCCTTCATCCTGCAGTGGATCGATGCGGGCTGATGATGATGATGATAGACTAGTAAACTTCAAAAAGTAAAGTTGAAGAAAATAACTAAGAAAAATGTACAAATAATGCTTTCTGGTTAAGTTCTAAGACAATATTTTTTTAAATGGTAACAAGTTTTTTTTTTAAATCTGACAAATCTTAAAATTCTAAATCAAAAATTTTATATCACATTTCTTTATTGTAGTAGCCGTTTTAGAAAAAGTAGCAAAAACAACTAAAATAATCTGCAGTCGGAAGCAACTAAAAAGTTTGAAAGGAGCCATCATTATTGTGCTGTAATTGTGTTATTTGTAAGCTGTTGTATTTGAATGTGTATAAAAATAACGTTTTAATTCACTTCCTAAGGTCAAATTAAGTAATAATTAAGATACGATTAAGTTGGTTGGCGTGTATGTATACTGAAGAGTTTAACTCTCGAAGCCGAAGCGATGCCGAAGTCGAAACGGACAACACTTGAAAATGAGATTTTGCCGAAACGTCGTGACTCTTCACAGACTCAACGGATCGACACCCGAAATGATTTAGAAACATTATCTACCATCCGTGAAAATGTATATATATATATATATATATATATATATATATATATATATATATATATATATATATATATATATATATATATATATATATATATATATATTATTCTTCACGTATGGGTCATCCATGGGTCAGGGTATGGGTCAGACACAGATCCGCTAGTACTAATTGTTGATGACCCTGGCGCACAATTTGGGCTGTGTGGCTTGACAAATTCTTAGTTTCCAAGTCTCCAATAGTCACAGGTTTATTGCTATAAACCTGTCTTTTCACACGTCCCCAGATAAAAAAAAATCTAAAGAAGTTAAATCGCGTGATCTCGACGGCCAAGCCATGGGGCATTTCGTGAAATTTAAGAGTAGCCGAACTTGGCTCACAATAAGCCCATGTTTACTCTAGAAACATGCGGTGGTGTCTTATTATGTTGAAGATAAAGGTCATCCGCATTGATTCCATCAAATTCCGAAAAAAAATCTCCCAACAAGGCCTTGTACTTCTCCATACTGATGGTAACGATGGCTTCTTCCTCATTTTTAAAGAAATAAGGACTGATGACTCCTCCATGCCCAAATCTATACTAAACTGTGATCTTTTGCGGATGCAAAGGACTCTCATGTATCAGGTGTGGATTAGATTCACACAAATACCAATAATTTTGTTTATTGACGAAGCCATACATGAACCTCATTGGAGAAGATGGTTTTGCCATGAAATTCGTTGTCGACTTCCATCATTTCGAAGGCCGAATCGGCCGCAAATTCACGACAGATACGAAGGTCGGGTGGCTATATATATATATATATATATATATATATATATATATATATATATATATATATATATATATATATATATATATATATATATATATCTACAAAGTTGAATGTACAGCTGTATTTAAATGCAGCTCACGCCATCCAGTGGTTTGTAATATTTCTAATGTTCTTGAAACCATCCTACAACCCATCTACTGTGATGACAAGACAAATTCCCAGGCCCCATTCAGGTACTCAGGTATACATGAAACATTACTCAACTGTCTCGTGCGGAATATAATCGCGAATGAAAGATTGAGTAAAATCTTATAATTGACTATTTACAATTCCATAGACTCTGTAAGTTTTTGAAACGATTAAAATTCGATCTCCCAATTTATGTATTTTAGTCTTCTCAATTCTCTCTCAACTCCATCAGCTACCTGCTTACCAACACGAGATCCTCACTAAAAACAGAATGTACCTTATTACTAAATAAATCACTAATTCGGCCTTTAATTCTTTATGCATGCTTTATCTTGGGCAAGGCATCGCCTACCAATGTAAACAAAATGCAGGTTCTTCAAAACAAAATATCAGGAACAGCTGTGTATACCGAATAATACGTAACCAACCGAAACCTGCACCAAGAACTCGGACTACTAACAGTGTCTGAGTATATTAAAAAACGAACCATCATCTTTCATCAGAAGCTAGAGCAATCTCCCAGAACTGAACATTATCAACTAGGACGCAGAAACATACATACAAGACTGAACAGGAAACTACCTGAAGATATGCTTTTAAACTATATGTGTTATGTTAATAATAAAACTTTCATTATAACACTGTCTCGTATAACAATTGTAATTGTTGAGCACACGTGGGTTGGGGGTTCAACCCCCCCCCCCCCTAATATTATACTGAAAAATACGAGGAGTGAAGCGAGTTAAATCATTACATTTGAATTGAATATATATATATATATATATATATATATATATATATATATATATATATATATATATATATATATATATATATATATATATATATATATATCCGAACAAGTGGACGTTGTGCACAGTAACGCCATCTCTTGTCGAGTAGTCGAACTATTTTGTATCGTATGGAAACTATGCGTATGCGTTGTTTATCGATTATTCGCCACGCCCCTCAGTCGGAATGAGCGAAGCTTTGTGGAAATTTGTGGTAGTTTCTGGACGGCTACTACTGGGCTGCTATATAAGCGGCGCGTGACCGCGCTTACGGCAGTATTGTTCCATGCGAACTCGAAGCGAATATAAGTGAAAAGTGGTGAACGAATAGTGAAGTAAGTGTACCGTGTAAGTGAGTAATTTTAGTGCAGTGTTATTCGGTGACCTTGTTAAGGATAGATACGTGAATCATTATTACTGTCGAAAAATGGAGAGGAAAAAAGGAAGGGTGATAAACTTAAAGGTATGGACTACTGGAAAAAGTGGTGTAGTCAAGGGATTTCTAATAAAGAAACAAATTTGGATTTAGCTATCAAAGCTTCAGCTACCTTGCATGCTGATAAGAAGACTGTGATGACAAGCGGGCCCTGGACCTCGACCTCGATCACAATACTGAATGTTGAAATCGATGCCATGTCGCTGGTGCCCTGTTCGATACCTTCAACTGCCGAATCTACATCTAGTTACCTCATCTTTTACAACTGTAGCTAAGTTGGATGTTGGTTTTTACGTGAATCAAGAAAAAATCTTGGATAAATATTTTAAAGTCCAAATTTTAAAAACGCCATGGAACCCACCCAGAGATTATAAGTTTCCTATTTCCACAAAACGAAACTTACGCTTTCAATTGAAATGGTTGGAGAGATTTAGGATCCGGTCTCGCAAATCTTATTATTACAGCTCTGAAAAAGCATGGACTTGAATGTTCTCATGTGGTTGGTCAACGTTACGATGGGGCTGCAGCTATGAGGGGGTATTTGCGCGGTGCCTAAGGTCATGTTCTCCAAGAATGTCCTCTTGCTCTTTATGTACACTGTAGTGCACACTCTCTCAACCTTGCTATTGCTGATTCATGTTCATTAGCAAATGTCCGAAATTGCATTGGGATTGTGCAGTCGGTTGGTTCCTACTTTCGACATTCTGCTCAACGCACTGCTTTGTTGAAAGAAAAAATTCAAGAGCTACTACCCGTCGGTAACCAAAAAAGCTTGCTCTCAATGTGTGAAATACGGTGCGTCCACAAACATGAAGCTATTATAAGATTCAGGGAAATTTATTCAGCGATTGTGAATGCTCTCGAAGAACTCCAATTTAATCACAATAAGGAAACATCGCAACAAGCCGCCCAATTGCTAAGTACGCTTCGATCTTCGGATTTTGTGATGTGTTTAGTGATTCTTCAAAAAGTTATGAGCTATACATTGTCGCTATCAAAACAATTACAGACAATTGACATCGATCTTATCACGGCATTCAAACATGTAGATGATGTTATAGGAGTCTTACAACTCCTGAGAAACAACACTGACGTCGAATATCGTCATCTCTATGAAGACGCAAAGGTTTTACTGGAAGAAAATGGTGGTATACTGCCAATGCCATGCGTCTTCGGAAGACAATTAAATAGACCGAACATTCCTGCATTGAGCTTGATCATATAATTCAACAATTGGTTGAAAGGTTTAACAAACATCGTAAAGTAGTATCAGCATTATCTGGTGTGCTACCTTCAAATTTTACTGCCAGTTCTGAAATTGAAGAAGCAATTTCCATGTACTTATCACTGCTTCCCGAAAGCAACATATCAGTGGTTAAAGCAGAACTTGGAGTATGGAAAACAGTGATGACAAGTATCTCGTCTACCCCGAAATCTAGTTTGGAATGCCTAGATATGTGCGATAAAAACCTTTATCATAATATTTACACATTACTACAAATCTTGGCTACCATTCCTGTATCCATTGCTACCCCAGAAAGGTCTTTCTCGAGCCTAAGGGGACTGAAAAACGATTTACGAGACACTACAAGTGAAAACAGACTTAATGGTTTGGCTCTCATGAACATTCACTATGGAACAGAAATTCATGCAGATGAAGTAGTGGATATATTTAAAAGAAACTGCCGAAGATTTCTTCTTTAATGGTTTTAGATTTAGCGCAGAGGAACGAAATAAATTTAACCATTTCATTTAAAATTAAAAACTTTATAAATATGTCGTAATTGATATATGAATATATAGATATTAAATTTCATGTAAGTATATTTTTGTTATTTTATTTACTTCAAACTAACCGCCCCCCGTCCCCCCTTCACAAAACTAAATCCTGGTTACTCCCGTGGTTGAGCAGATATTTTTATAAATAAAAAAGTCGTACTACAATTAAATCTATTTTATGCGAAATTTTATATTTAAATTTTATTATTTTTTTCAAAGTTCTGACTCTCTTACTATATACATTTTATCTTATTATTTGATCATCATTTTATACGCTTCTAACAATTTCCACGTCTGAAATTCTTAATACATTATTTTACTTTATTAATAAAATATAACGGTACTTGTTTAACGATTCCAGTGTAAACTTGGTCACACCGAATCTTCTAATGCACTAGGACGCATAGAGCTTCGTCATGGCATCTGTCACGTATACACACATTTCTCTTACTTTACGAAAATATTTTCTTAATAAGCACAAACAATCCATCATTCACGATCAATTCTGGCTCTAGTTTGAGTGTAACTGGATACCTTTTGTTCGGTGTGTGGTGGGCCTCGAGCCCGCCCAGTGGTACCAGCACTTTGTCCTGTTACGAACAGTGAACCTTGTATCTGTAAGGATCTGTTCGCCATCAATGGTGGCGTTATGCCCATTAAAGCTTTTTCTGTTTGTTTGTAAATGCCGCTGTTTGTTTTCGTTTAGTAAACGTTAGATAAAAATCGAGAATGTTTTTTTTAAATGAATTTTATTTTTTATTATTATTCGGAATTTCAGAAAAAAGAAGTAGTGTTTTTTTTTAAGATGAAAATTGATTAATAAAGCAGCTATTTTTTTTCTGTCTGTCGAAAATTCACAATAAGGAATTATAAAAAAACATATAGTGAAACTATTTTTTTTTTAAACAAACAATACAAATCAATTGAGTTTTGACGGTTAAAACATCATTGTAATTCTCATGTTTTACATATACGAGGAAGCCCCACCCATCCCTCACATTGGAAAGCACATGTTTCGTCTGTTGGTGGTCAGACTCATCAGGGTACCGACATATGCTCTCTTATCAAGAATAGAGAGTCCCTCTCCACAATCAAACAATGGTCATTTTCGCCGATTTCTCCTCGGATGGCTTATGCAAGCAGTTTTTGATTTCTTTGGACTGTGTCCAATGAGATGTGAGGAATGGGTGGGGCTTCCTCCCGGTCAAGCAACTAACCATTGCTCGTTATGGCGGAGACGCAGGTCGTTGTGTGTTCCATATATATATATATATATATATATATATATATATATATATATATATATATATATATATATATATATATATATATATACATCCGTGGTGGGATGAAGTTTGCGAGCAAGTAGTATTAAGCCGAAGTAAAGCATTCAAAGATTGGAACAGTCAAAAAACAGCAATAAACTATAACATCTTTTTGGAAGTAAGAAAAGAAACATCGAAGCTAATTAGACAAACTAAAAGAAAATATGAAAACAATCAACTTAATAAAATAGAAAAAGATTTCCAAAAAAATAACACCCGAAACTTTTACAAAACATTTAAAACTAAATTAACAGGCTATCAACCGCAGAGCCTATGCTTTCAAAAGGAAAACGGACAACAAGCTCTAAATAACCAAGACAATTGCAAAGAACTTGCGAAATATTTTGAACGTATACTAAACTGTCCTGAGCCCTTAAACAAATTACCAACACTAAACCCTAAACAAACAAACCCAGATTCATTACCACCGAATGAAGAGGAAATACTTAGGCAAATCAAGCGGCTTAAAAATAACAAAGCTTCTGGTGAAGATGGAATCACTGCTGAACTTTTGAAATCCGCTGGTCCAGGTACAATCAAGGAAATAACCAAAATTCTACAAGAAGTTTGGCGAACCGAACGGATTCCGGAAGACTGGAAAGAAGCTCTAATCCATCCACTACATAAGAAAGGAGATAGAACGGATGTAAACAACTATAGAGGAATATCTCTTCTCCCAGTTTGTTACAAGATTCTATCTCAATGTCTACTAGACAGAGCACAGGGACAGTTAGAACCGAACATTGGTGAATATCAGGCAGGTTTTCGACCGGGCAGATCCTGCCCTGAACAGATCCTGAATCTAAAGTTGATTCTAAGACATCAAAAACTGTACAATAAAAATCTCGTCTGTACATTTGTGGATTTCAAAAAATCATATAATTCTATTGACCGCGAATCTTTATTCCGAATCTTGAAACAACAAGGACTAGATCTGAAAACGCTGGCAATTATTAAAGCAACGTTAACTAACACGAGGTCAAAAGTTAAATTCATGGGTGACATCTCAGAACCCTTCGAAATTAAAACTGGTGTGAGACAAGGGGATGGACTCTCGCCACTCTTATTTAAATGTGTTCTAGAAAAAGTAATACAGGAGTGGCGTGAAAAAAAGTCGGCACTGAATATTGACCAGCCCATTAAACTGGGGAGAACCAACATCAAAATTGATTGTCTGGCATTTGCTGATGATCTAGCAATTTTAGCTCAAGATGTATTAACAGCTCAAAAACAGATTGAAATCCTAAAAGAAAAAGCAGAAAAGGTAGGATTCCAAATATCCTTTGAAAAGACACAATACATGACCTGCAACAGACTAAGAACACCATTTCTAAAAACAAAATATGATAACATCAGGCGAGTCTCTCAATTCAAATATTTGGGTGAAATAATCATGGAAAATGGGTTAGAAAAAGCGGCCAATAAGGGTAGATGTCAAAAAATGGAAACGGCATTGAGACTTACACAAAATATTTACAACAAAAAATGCCTATCTAAAAACACAAAACTGAGACATTACAACAGGGTTATTAAGCCAGAATGTCTATATGCTGCAGAAACGCTCATTTTGGATAGAAAGAGGGACATCGAGGACATTGAAAAGAAGGAAAGAAAAATCATAAGAAAAATCCTAGGCCCCAAACAAATAAATAGCACAACATACCGACTTCGAGAAAACCAAGAAATCAAACAATACACAGATATACATAGCGATATGAGAAAAAGAAGACTTAAGTTTTACGGACACATCAAACGGATGAATCCGAGTAGGCTAACTAGACAAATAGTCGAATTTTATGAAAATAGGAGTAGAGCTAAAGTAGAAATAATTAAATGGATTGCGGCAATTAAAGAGGACCTAAGATCAGCAAATATTACACAAAGTGAAATTCAGGATAGAGGTTATTTCAGACACAAGGTTAACGTTTGGAAGGTTGGACAGAGAGAAAAATGTAGGAAGACTGGAACAACTTGGTCTGACGAAAGGAAAAAAGCTCATAGCGAAAGAATGAAATTAGTATGGGCTCAAAGGAAGGCTAACAACAACAAACGCCTCTAATTATATTTCGCGTGGTCCACCAGGGCCCATATGTGAATAATAATAATATATGTATATATATATATATATATATATATATATATATATATATATATATATATATATATATATATATATATATATATATAGAGGGTGTTAGGTAAACATGCGGCAAAAATTAAAGGGGTTATTCCTTGACTTATTCTAAGAATATTTTGTTGTACGATGAATTTTGAAAAACCCCTTTGGTTCAAAGATACATGGTGAACAAAATTTACGACATTAACAACATTTTATTATCAAAAAGTACATGTAAAGTTGCTCAATCTACAATAAATGTTCGAAATGACTTTATCCAGCCTTGATACAAGCATTCAATCTTCTCGTCATTGACTGCCGATCTCTTTCAAACACACCAGGGTCGTTTCTAATTGAGTTCACCCAGCCCAATTATCCGATTTTGCAAATCATCCAAATTCTTCAATGGAGTAGCGTAAACTAATGACTTCAGATATCCCCAGAAGAAATAACCCAGAGATCGAGCAGGCCATATCCGTATGTTGCTGTTAAAAAATCACGAGCAACCAAACTGAAATGTGGTGGTGCACCATCGTGCATAAACCACATTTCATGCCTTGTTGCCAATGGTACATCTTCCAGAAACTCAGGCAGCGTGGCTTCCAAAAAGTTGCGATACACCTCGCCAGTAAGTCTTTGTGATAGAAATACCGGTCCAATTAGATAGATATCTACAATTCCAACCCAAACATTCAACGAGAACAGATGTTGAAAACTATCTTCGCATACCTCATGCGGATTTTCATCTTCCCATACATGGTTATTATGAAAGTTCCTCATTGCATTTCTTGCAAAAGTGCCTTCATCGGTGAAAAAAAATTGTGTCAGGAATAGAGGGATGCGAAGTAAAGTTTACAATATCCCTTGACATAATGCAATACGTGGAGGAAAATCAACAGGAGGGAGTGCCTGAAGGCGTTGAATGTGGTATGGATACAACAAATTGTCCTTAAGAATTTTCCAAACTGTCCAGTGACTCACATTTAAAGTATTTGTAATTTTTCGCGTAGAACTACCAGGCTCTTCCTCATGTCCGGCACATTCTGTTCCAATTGTACCGTTCTGACAGTCAGTGATCTTCCTGATCCTTCAGTTCGTTTCAATGTGCCTGTTTCACGAAGACGTGGATGAATATTTTCGAAGATTTTTCGGTCGAGGACATTACGGGCTGGAAATCGTTCACTGTACAATCACCTAGCTTGTAATGCATTGCCATTAGCAAGTTTATACATGAAGTGCATGTCAGTCATCTCGGCGTTTGTATACATTATGATAGAGGACTTCACTCACTATTTAAGTCACGTCAAACAGCCAAACGTCATCCATATATATATATATATATATATATATATATATATATATATATATATATATATATATATATATATATATATATATATGGATGACGATATGGATGATATGATATATGACAACCTGCCAAATTTTGAGGTTGGACTTAGGCTTGCATCGGTATAAGATGATACTACTACAAGAACTGAAGCCAATCGACCATCGTATCCGTCGTGAATTTGCCGATTCAGCCTTCGAAATGATGGTCTTCAAAGTCGACAACGAATTTCATTGTATAATCATCTTCTCCGATGACGCTCATTTATGGTATAGTAATGAAACTGGTAGTGTAGCGTTCGAGCTGGCAACACTGATGCGTCTTCAAGGCCAGTTTGTGCTCCCTAGCAATTTTTTACGTGATCTGCATTTTTCTAGTGCTTTCTGAAAATAAGTAAGTACAGTTTCAAGCAATGCTGCGCTTTTTTATACAGCAATGGAAACCATAGTTGATGAGAAAAACGAGGGATCGATCCCAGATGAGATCGGGCGATGGATCCCGGTAATTTATTGCTACAAGTAGATGAACTTTAATGTCATTGAGTCAAGTATTTTATAAAGTACATAAAGTATTTTATAGTTCTAAATCCGAAAATGATAAGCTTATTATTGAAATTAAGTTCGAAAACGGTTCTCCAAAGATATGCTTTTTGACTTCCTCGGATATCGATCTAGCTTGTGACTTTGAGGGGACCCGGTGATCTAGGGCCCGTAAATTTAAAACATTTTTAGGTTCTTTTTTTAAGGTGAAAATAATAAACAACGATAATAAATCTTTGTAGGTATATTACAATACCTAAGAAGCATACAAAAACCTATTTATAACAAAAAAATATATATATAATTATTTAAAAAATGGCTCTGAAAATGACACATGTCCAAAAAATGGATCTAGGTGGTGGGTGTTGTTTTGGCTCTTTCACTTATCTGAAAAATAAAATAAAATAATACATTATTAATCTATATTAGCGCTCTATCGCCGGAACCAGAAAAAAAAAGAATTAGACAAAATTGCGCGTTTTTGAAATTTGAAATCGAACCGAAAGTAGACTATTTTTCATTAGTTTTTTTACGAAAAAAAAAGTTTTTAAAATAAAAGTGTTTTGGTGACGGTATACTGAATAACATTAAAATTTGGGATAATTTGCATGATTAGTTTTTTTTACATCCTGCCGTGCAGAAAAAAAAGTAGTTATAACCATGCTCTTACACTAAACTTGAGGAGATTTACCACTAAACACCAAATCACTGTTTTTTATCTTCTCGACGTACGTTTCGCTAACCATGTTAGCATCAACAGGAGATGATTTAATCTAATCTAAATCTAATTTAAGCTAGATTAAGCTAAATTAATGATGATGCTAACATGGTTAGTAAAACGTGCGTCGAAAAGTAAAAAAAAACTAATTTGGTATTTAGTGGTAAATCTCTTAAATTTTAGTGTTTCACACCAAAGGTTCCCATAAAAGGATTGATCATGTACTTATAGTTAATCTACGATAAAAGCATCATACTTTATTTCTTCAGTGCGCTCATATTCATCTGCTACTTCTTTGCTTTTTTCCAAGCTGTTCTGGCCTCTTTAGTTAATGGTGCTATGACTGTTGGCTTTATATACTCGTCGCGCGTCACATTCTCGGGCATGATGACCCCATGGGACGGTCGGCTTTATATACTCGCCGCGCTTCACGTTCTCGGGCGTGATGACCCCATGGGACGGTCGGTTTTATGTACTCGCCGCGTGTCACGTTCTCGGGCGTGATGACCCCATGGGACGGTTAGTTTTATATACTCGTCGCGCGTCACGTTCTCGGGCGTGATGACCCCATAGGACGGTCGGCTTTATATACTCGCCACGCGTCACGTTCTCGGGAGTGATGACACCATGGGACGGTCTGCTTTTTACACTCGTTGCGCGTCACGTTCTCGGGCGTGATGACCCTGTGGGACAGTCGGTTTTATATACTAGCCGCGCGTCACGTTCTCGGGGGGTGATGACGTGATCCATTCAAATTATTTAAAAGAGACAAGCAGCTGCATTGCTACGAACAATGGATCCATTCATTAGGCGAGCCAACCGTTCGCTACCTGCTAAAAAGGTTGTAAAACCTAAAATACCATCAATATCATTATAAAAATTGAACAGTGTATTCTCCAAATACTACACTTTCAAAATATTACAAAAAAAAAATAAATAAATAACACGATTTTTTGAAAACTCTAGACCACCGGGTCCCCTTGAAATAAATCGTACGCTTTTATAAATAAACTTATCCGCTGGATGTTTGCAAAATCGCCGACTAGAACTGACCATTTTATATAAAATCGACTTAAGGGGGTATTCTAGTCTAGAAGCCCGAATTTCGAGTGTTTTTTAAGGATTCATAAAAAAAAGCAATTGATATTTTTACTATCCATTTTTTTATGGCTTATTTATTCATATTTCGAGAGTACATTAAAAATAAAAAATAAAAAAATACAAAAATTTCATCGTCGTTGAAATAAAGGGCGGAAAAAAGCCGTGTCCCAGTCGTCATGATATCTACCCTCCTGGTCATCTGAAAAATAAAATTATGCATACTTTTTTATCAGTATAAATGTCAGTATCGTATGAATCAGAAAAAGTGTAAAAAAAAAAATTTTTTTCGCAAAATGATGGCTATTCAATTTTTTTTTAACTTTCCCGAATTTTTTTAAATTATTGAAAATAAAAAAATTAAAGTTTTTATTAGTTCATACGATAGAGGAATATATAAAGAATATTCCTGCCAAATTTTAAGTAAATCGGTCGACTAGAACTTGAGATATTATGTCAACCGCATCGAAAAAAGTAGTTTCGAGAAAAACGCGTTTAAAGTTTTACGTTAAGTTTCAGGCCGTGTAACTGATAGATGCGTACATATAACTTACATTCTCTTAACCAGCCATCCCAGCTCCATACATCGGGCCTTCTTCTACGTCATATTGCTGATTTTCAGCGTTTCTTTCCGCAAGACGAGCAGTTTTTCCTTCTTTTAACGCATTTGAAGATCGAACCAAAACGTTGAATTCTTACTTCATTGCGCCTAATAACAAACCCATATTTCATTATATTTACAATGGGATTAAAGCCTTCATTGAAAATACTGACTGCTAAATAAGTAGCAATTTCAATTGTCTGGACTCTAGCATGGATGTGTTTGGGTGCAAACGTCCATATCAAAGAATTTTGTGATTCGTTGTTATTTTGAGTTTCGGAACCCAACCAACGTTCCAATAAAGAATCATCTGACAGGCTGTCGTAAATAGGTTTTAAAACTGTTAAAACTTTATCAGTAAGTGGTGGATCTTCGTGTTGAAAGTCATCCAAAGTTCCTTCAGCTGCTGCTTTCTGCCATTTACATCAACTGCATGGTCTAGGTGGGCAATTCATGTGTTGAGGCTCGTTATCAGTTGAACTCTTATGATAATAAGTTGTCCATATTTCGCGCTCTATATCCTCAATGGAATCAGGATAACGACGAATAGCTAATTCGTAGTACAAAAATAACTCGTTGATCATCTTATCTGTCAACTTGCCAGCACCCTTGCCACCAATTCCACTATTGTCCTTTTTAGCCTTCCAAAATCGCGATCGCATGCGCTTCTGGACATGCCCAACACACTCTTCTTTTTTTTATAACAACTGGATTATCATTGTAAGGATTCTAGTAAGGACTCCTTTAAAAGTCGTCGAGTCACCATCCTCGATATACTTGACGAACTTTACTCCATGATTTTCTTCGGATCTTCCAAACATTTTAACAACTGAGTCGACCTGCATTTTTCCAGCACTTCCTTTGTGGTTAATCGAGCAAGAGCCTTGATATTCTTCATACCAGTCTACGTAGGAACCGATGTCGGTATTTTTTTATTCTTCTATAAACTACAGCCTTGGGAAAAACTCGACTTCACGACTGCATCAATAACTTTTTTACTGAATTTACCTACAAGCGTAGTAACTCCAAAAAGTGAATTGAAATCTCTCTACTTCCACGTCCCATCACCAGAAACTGTGAAATGTGTAGGATTAGCATTCGGATCAGAAGCTAAAATTAACTCTTTCTCTTCCTCCACAGCTTTAGAAATAACCAGGTTATACACAGGCGATGCAGCTAGACGTAAATTATCTAGACAACTATAATATGTTCCGATAGCCAAACCCTGGCCAATATCCATGATGCTACAAAAGATATTAATTCCTTCTCTCCCAACTCCGATGAGCCTGATATATGTTACAATTCTGCGATTTATTTCATATGCCTTATTGACAAATGGATATGATTGAATATAACTGGTATCTTCGCAGCCACATACCACTCCAATTTTAAATCCTAGTCCACGTGCAGCCGACTGAGAAAATGTGATTTTTTCCTTACAAGTAGCACATATAATCATTAGTGCAAGAGATGAAAACACAGAACAAAACTCTAAAATACATTAGCCGAAATTATAATCAATAAGAACTTAATCGTCAGCTGAATTTTTCAACTTTGCTGCGGATGCACTGGTAAAAGATGTATCCTCTTCAAGAGTATCTTGATTTCCACTGAACCTCCGTTTTTTTGATCTGTCTGGACGACAAGAACTCCCTTTCTTACTTTATCGATCCATTGTATCCACACAAATAAAATATTCACTCCAAATTTTAAAAAAAGTTCACAGAGAGTTTCTCACTTATTTGTACGTCTTTACAGCTTCGAGGTTAAAATCCGCTCCGCCCAAACCGGTCTGGGGGCTACGTCACTAAAATGACTATAGCTTTAAAAATAATTCGAATTTTGAAAAATCCTTTTAGGGAGATATTCTTGAATATCTAACTATCGAAATATGGAAAAAAATCGAATTTTTCAAATTTCTAGACTAGAATACTGCCTTAAATTTTAGACTGTAGTGCAAACGAGACAGAAACAAACGAAACTATAGAAAACTATAAAACTGCCCCTAAATATTCATAGAATACTACGGAAATACCTATGGTCTTGTGGTAATTCCTATATCATCCAGTTCAAGGTCAGGTACAAATAATTTCAATTATCCCATGATATAAAGCAACTGCAGGTACTTGAAAGTGGGACGTGCTAGGCCATTTCTGAGAAAAGGTGTTTTAATAACTATTTTAATGAAATAGTTTCACATATTATCGATAATAAAAACCCTACCCTGAATCCATCAACGAATAAACAAAAACTCAAAATTACAGTAAAAAAAATTCCCGTCTTTGCTTCGAAATCTCGAAAAAAAAACGGCTTTTTTATATTTCATTCGATTCATCTGTTCTTTTGGCCATTTTAGCGGAATTAACCGCTAACTTTTAGAGAAATTTGCATGGAAATCGACGGCCAGAGAAGACTGCAAATGGGATACTTACGAGGCACCGAAAAAAAGCGGAATTTATAAGGTCGTTTCTACAGCGGGCATAGGCAATCGCTTTTACGTAAGAATAAGCAATGCGGGATGAAATATTTATGTTTCTTTTAGCGGAGAGCACCGAATGGATCAGACAGTTACTGGGGGAAAAGCAATGGCTCGAAATAACAAATATGACACCGAAAACCCTCCTTTCTACTTGAATACACTTTTAAAACGAATTCGTAATTTGCAACGGTGCCTTTGCATATCCTTCGAATAGACATTCGAATATTAATGTTCTCTCTCACGACATTAATTTATTCACCGGTAATTTAAAATTAATTTTTCTTATCTGCTTCGAAATATATCTGTTAATATAATCAAAAGTAGCCGGTTTGGCCGTTAATAATTCTTAATTTTTTCTTAAAAACATGTTTAATTTTGGAGAAAGTTAAAATATGGTTTTTTTAAGTATATACTAACGCTTGGTGCATATTTTTTCCATCTCTCTGGCAATTTATGGATGCCCTCCCAGAAAAACAAAATTTTGAGGTGGTCTAGTCATTAACCCATTTTTCGATATTTCATAATTGTTGAAGTGTTCCATGGAAAGTGCGTGAGACACGGCGGGGTGGGACAAGAGTTCCTAGCCAAGTACAGAAATGGTGTCTCTGACAGCTTTCCGTGTCTTGTAGTCCATTCTGGTCCCTTTTCGAACAATGCATGGTTCAAATTAATCATTTATTTATGGTAACGAACGGTATTAAGTGTTTCACCTAGCTCATGGTACAGAATACCCTCCTGATCTCACCAAATACACAGCATTGTCTTCTTTCCAAAGCGATTCGGTCTTGCGGTCGATGTTGATGATTGTTTTGGGTAAACCCATAATTTTCTAAGTTTTGGATTATCGAAATATATCCATTTTTCGTATTCAGTCACGATCCAATGTAAAAACGTATATCTTTCATGCCGAAAAAACAAAATTTCGCATACCGTTTTTCGCTTTTAGATCTCTGGCGTTCAGTTGATGTGGTACACATTTCCCTGCCTTCTGGACCTTTCCCATGGCATGCAGACGATCACAAATGGCACAGCAATGAACATTTTACCTCGAGATTTTCTTTTGATTAAACAAGAAAGGCAATACGTCCAAATGCACTTTATTTTGGAACTCGACATGTTTCCTTACGAAAAAAATATGACGCTAACTCGAAATTGTTTGAACAATAATGACTTTTTGAAATATACTGTGTAGTAACAAAATAACAAGACGTTAGACTCTGAACCGACCATTGTTTCAGGGGTCATCTCTTTAAAAAAAAAGAATTTCACAGCTCAACAAATTTAAACATTTTTAAGGTTACATTATTGAAAATGTTTGTACCAGGTGTCCCATTAAGGATGGATCGCGGCCGTATCTTGAAAACAATTTATCCCACAGCTTTGGGGAAAAAAAAATTGTACTGAAAATGATCATGAGAAATTCACCAAAAATATTTTTAAGCTTCTAAAACGACCACAAGAGAGCGTGACGAGCTAAACATTCTCAGTTATATCAAAAATTCTCAGTTATAATTAGCAAACTGTCTCCTACAACTTTGGTTTATGACATTTTGTCGTAACTTCGCGAATAAAGAAGTGAGGGGGAGTTTTACCTATTTAGATAAAAAGTCGTCTAATGTCCGTGTGCCTAAACCGATTTTCCTCAATTTGGATTCATTTAAAAGGCAATTGCTGGGACAATCAGATAATCGGGGAGATAAATTATTTAGTTTATAAATGAAACCGCGAGATGGCGTTACATTCAACAATAGTTTTTTTGAAGGTTTGTTCAGTTTTTTCAAATGGAATGGTACAGCTTCTACTACATGGCAAGAAAAGTAATTTAAAGAGGAATCGTCCAGTGAAAACCCGAAATCGATATCTCTGACATGTCAAGAGATATACGTTAAAAATTGGTCTTAATATTTAGGGCGCAATCGCAACCCCAACAATTTCATTTAAAAAATTAAATTATCTATTCAGTATCAATCATCATAAATGTTCTAATCCTGACCTTGATAATATTTTCTAGTTTAGTTATATAAGCGAAAAAAATGCCTTTCCCCAATTGTTGCATTTTCTCTTTTGTGATGCTTAAATACTACTTGACAGAATATTGAAATCAGTCATTAATAAATATACCTACTCTTTCTTTTAAACTAAATGAATGGATGAATGAAATTATGCGTTTTCGGGTTTCCAAATAAACGCATGCAAACCTTAGGTACATTACACAAAGAGTGTAAGAAGGGAACCATGGAAACAAACAAAAACAGTCAAATTAACTTGTCAGTTTTGAAATGCATTCCATTTTCAACATTGCATTTATTGATTATTAATAATTATTATAATAATATCTAACAATGCCTTTTACGAATAACGAGGCGTATGACATGTTGGCGGTGTATTTCCAATGTTTTGAAAATGCATGTATTGCAGAGCGGCATAGACGACTTTTTATCTAAATAGGTAAAACTCCCCCCCCCCCCCCCCCACTTCTTTATTCGCGAAGTTACTACAAAATGTCATAAACCAAAGTTGTAGGAGACAGTTTTCTAATTATAACTGAGAATTTTTCTTACTCGTTTAACACTTGAAAATACACAAAAAAAATGATGTTTAAAAATGTTTAGCTCGTCACGCCCTCTTGCGGTCGTTTTAGAAGATTAAAAATATTTTTGGTGAATTTCTCATGATCATTTTTAGTACAATTTTTTTTCCCCCAAAGCTGTGGGATAAATAGTTTTCAAGATACGGCCGCGATCCATCCTTAATGGGACACCTGGTATATGAAGTATTTTGTATCCGAAAATGCCAAGCTAATTACTGTAACACGTAGGGTAAAGCGGGGCTAGTTGATTATAGGGGCAAGTTGTGCTATCGAAATATTTCGAACACTAAGCAACCTACAACAAAAGTGTAAATGGCAAAAAGAGGGGGTTATGGGAGGGGAATACATACCGCGACTGTCAATTGCTGTCCGGTGCTCGGACAAAATAAAAGAACACTCTGTTTTTTTTTCGCATAAAAAAATATTACAGGTCATCATAAATTTTCTACTATACTCATATAAAAACACTTAATAAGGACCACGTAAGTATTTAAAGATTATTTAATTATTGTTTTTATATATTATTATAGATGGATTTATATAATTATTATAGATTTATATTTTATACATAATTATAAATGGTTATTTTAATTATTAATTAATTAATTAATTATTATTATATTAATTAATTATAATTATATAAAATAATTTTAATTATTTTATTATTTAGAAAATTAAATTTTTCTTTAATATATTAATAACCAACAATTAATTTGTGCATGTGATGATTACTCACAAAGTTTAATAATTAAAATTACTTTTATTTATAATTGTATTAATGATATTATTACATTGTAGGATACATACATATAAAAGAAACACCGTAAAAGGTTTAGCAACTAGATAAGAATTGAGTGATGTAGCAAAAGCTGTAAAGGACGAAAAAATGATTGCAAATGCTGCAACCAAACCATTTAATATTAACAGGATGACTTTAAAGAGATGTGTTTGTATAAATTGTGATCGAGACAAAGATTATTAATAATTTGGGATTATTTATCATCTAGCAATATTCGTGATCTTCTAATTTGTATACCATACCATATGCCCATGTTGTTCACCATACCCAAGCTCAACTAGCTCCACTAGTGGGGCGCGTTGAGCAACTTGGAGTTTTCTCGAATGTCCGACAATAACTTTTAAATTTGTACTCGGATCGTTTTTACACCGCTTTGGAGAAGAATAAATTACGAATCTAACAGAGTAAGAATCAATTAAATCCGATGCATATTCTTAAAGTTATGAGATATCAAGAGAAAAGTTCAGAAAGGGTCGGTGGTGGGAAAAAAAGGGGACGACATATTTTTACAATAAAATATTTATTATTGTTATTCACGTATGAGCCCTGGTGAACCACGCGAGGTACACTTAGAGGCGTTTGTTGTTGTTTGCCTTCCTTTGCGCCCATACTAATTTCATTCTTTCGCTTTGAGCTTTTATCCTTTCGTCAGACCAAGTTGTTCCAGTCTTCCTACATTTTTCTCTCTGGCCAACCTTCCAAACGTTAACCTTGTGTCTGAAACAGCCTCTATCCTGAATTTCATTTTGTGTAATATTTGCTGATCTTAGGTCCTCTTTAATTGCAGCAAACCATTTAATTATTTTGTACTTTAGCTCTACCCCTATTTTCATAAAATTGGACTATTTGTTTAGTTAGTCTACTCGGATTCATCCGTTTTATTTGTCCGTAAAACTGAAGTCTTCTTTTTCTCATATCGCTATGTATATCTGTGCATTGTTTGATTTCTTGGTTTTCTCGAAATCGATATGTTGTGCTATTTATTTGTTTCGGGCCTAAGATTTTTCTTGTAATTTTTCTTTCCTTCTTTTTATTGTCCTCGATGTCTCTCTTTCTATTCAAAATGAGCGTTTCTGTCCCATATAGACATTCTGGCGTAATAACTGTGTTGTAATGTCTCAGTTTTGTGTTTTAAAATATGCAGTTTTTGTTCTAAATATTTTGTGTAAGTCTCAATGCCGTTTCCATTTTTTGACATCTACCCTTGTTGGACGCTTTTTCCAACCCTTTTTCCATGATTTATTCCCAAATATTTGAATTGTATCTGATGTTGCCATATTTTGTTTTTAGGAATAGTGTTCTTAGTCTGTTCCAGGTCATGTATTGTGTCTTTTCTAAGGAAATTTGGAGTTCTACCTTTTCTGCTGTTTCTTTTACGATGTCAATCTGTTGTTGCGCCGTTGATATATCTTGAGCCAAAATTGCTAGATCATCAGCAAACGCTAGACAATCAATTTTGATGTTAGTTCTACCCAGTTTAATAGACTGGTCAATATTCAGGGCCGACTTTTTTTTACGCCACTCCTGTATTACTTTTTCTAGAACACAGTTAAATAAGAGTGGTGAGAGTCCATCCCCTTGTCTCACTTCAATTTTAATTTCGAAGGGCTCTGAGATGTCACCCATGAATTTAACTTTTGACCTTGTGTTAGTTAATGTTGCTTTAATAATTGCCAACAATTTCAGGCCTAGTATTTGTTCTTTCAAGATTCGCGGTCAATAGAATCATATGCTTTCTTGAAATCCACAAATGTACAGACGAGATTTTTATTGTACAGTTTTTGATGTCTTAGGATCAACTTTAGATTATATAATATAATACTTATTAAATATAAACATGTAAAATGTGTTTCCATGCAAATGCATTACTGAGGATTATGCGAATAAAAAACTTTTTTCTGTTGTGTTCTGTAGCATCATCTCTTTTTAAAAGTATTAGTCGCCTAACATAGATGGGTTCCAGTGACCCTGGTATCGCCCTGATATTCTGGCAAAACCTCTCTCCTTGTTTGTCGCCTACTGTACAAATTTAATATTTTATTTTAATATTTCTTGCAAACAGAAATAATCTAGTAGCTTCCATATTTGTGGTCCAACAACTTTGCCTTCTTTTAGTTCTGCTTCACCTAATTAAGAAAATATTTATTTTAGGTGCTTGAAATCATTACCTTCTTTGTCCATGGCTTTGGCAGAGTTTTTCATTAGTCCAAGCTTAATATGGAGAGGCGGACGGGGCAGTTTTTCTGGCTTAACAAGGGGGGTATATTTTATGTTTGAAGTACTAGGTTCAAAAGAAGTTATATAAGACCAATCTTTCTCACTGTAATGTTCTTTCGTTGCCCTACTATCCCATAGACACAAAAAACAGCAATACTTTGCAAAACCTCCTTAAAGTCTTCGCAATATTGGGGAGAGTAGCTGAATTTGGACAGCCGCCTAGATTGGACGACCACTCTATCTAGGTCGGATAACACATATGTGTCCTATTGTGGACACTATATTGAACATTAGCGTAATATTATATTGACCATTGTTGCAAAAAATAGTAATACAGTACATTGTTTAACAGAGGAGACATATGAAAATTAGTGTTTTAATAATAATACATATTTTAAAAGCAAATTTATTCAGATACAAATTAGTGTGATAGTTTTATTAGCACATGCTAAAAGTAGGGTTATGTAGTATATTTCAGCACTGTGAGTCAAGTTGCTTACATTGGGTCATATCGTAGTTGCTCAAAATGGACCGGTTCAATTTAGACAACCCTGATAAACAAAAATTCCAAATTAATATTTTATGTCTTTTAGGGTCCATATGGTTAAAAGAGAACATTACGGACATTGGTCCCAAAGGGATTTATTAAAGGTTGTTGCAGCTTATAGGCAGCTCATGTTCGTAAAACAACTATAAAGCTTGTACCTTTGCCAGAGAAAATAGAGCATTATTTCTGCAGTTGCCTAGGTTATACTATTAATATTGCACCCATCGTTGACAACCTCGAGATATTGCTTTCTTTGGGCCACTACAGAAATATTTTGTTCAAGCGCAAAAAACTTTTCTTCGTCAATATAAAAGTGATAAGATATATCAAACTCAAATTTCTAAATTACTAAATGAAGCATATGGCAGAGCAGCAACTGAGGCAATAGCTAAAAATGCCTTTCGTGCCATTGGAATTTGGCTAGTTAACAGGCATGTCTTTCAGGTTCACCGGTTTACACCATCAAATATACTACAATCTCAACATTGTCGATAATGATACTGAAATTGAAATAATTACTGGAAATTCAACAAGTACGTAAATACCCAATTACGGTGAAAGTGGCAGTGATTCCGTTGTTGTTTATATTTCTCAAGAGATAAGATATATCAAACTCAAATTTCTAAATTACTAAATGAAGCATATGGGAGAGTGGCAACTGAGGCAATAGCTGAAAATGCCTTTCGTACCATTGGAATTTGGCCAGTTAACAGGCATGTCTTTCAGGCTCACCGGTTTACACCATCAGATATGCTACAATCTCAACATTGTCGGTAATGATACTGAAATTGAAATAATTACTGGAAATTCAACAGGTACGTGAATACCCAATTACGGTGAAAGTGGCAGTGATTCCGTTGTTGTTTATATTTCTCAGAAGATAAGATATATCAAACTCAAATTTCTAAATTACTAAATGAAGCAAATGGGAGAGCGACAACTGAGGCAATAGCTGAAAATGCCTTTCGTACCATTGGAATTTGGCCAGTTAACAGGCATGTCTTTCAGGTTCACCGGTTTGCCACCATCAGATATGCTACAACCTCAACATTGTCGGTAATGATACTGAAATTGAAATAATTACTGGAAATTCAACAAGTACGTGAATACCCAATTACGGTGAAAGTGGCAGTGATTCCGTTGTTGTTTATATTTCTCAGGAGATAAGATATATCAAACTCAAATTTCTAAATTACTAAATGAAGCATATGGCAGAGCGGCAACTGAAGCAATAGCTGAAAATGTATTTCGTACCACTGGAATTTGACCAGTTAACAGGCATGTCTTTCAGGTTCACCGGTTTGCACCATCAGATATGCTACAACCTCAACATTGTCGGTAATGATACTGAAATTGAAATAATTACTGGAAATTCAACAAGTACGTGAATACCCAATTACAGTGAAAGTGACAGTGATCCCGATGTTGTTTATATTTCTCAGTATAAAAAGCGTATAAACTTTGAGGATATTCTTCATAAAATATCACCGCTACCAATACAAAATCCAGACAGCCTTCTCGAGCACAAAGAAGTATTGCTCAGAAAGACAAAACCACAAAATATTGGACAGAAAAGATGTGGCAAAGAAGAGAAGATTAAAAAGAAAAAACAAAGAGCACAATTGAAAACTACATAGTTTTGTACCATATGTGATAAAATAAGGGAAGAAGAGATGATTCAATGCATTACTTCACGATTGGGTTCATATAAAATGTGCTGGTGTGAGTCCAAAGATCTAGAAGTTTTTTTTGTTTTAATTGTACTTAAAGTACTGGTTTCCTTCGATGGACCGAACACTCAATTTTTAGAAATCATTTTTTATGACAATAATAAGCAAAAAATAAATAACATATAACATTCGTTGTTTGAAGAATACAATAGTACAATTATTTTCATAATAAATGCTTTTACAAGTTCATATATATAAAAATAATGTTTAAGTCGGCAATTCTCCCCTAATTGTACTATTATATAAACATAGCGTTATTTTAGTTTTTAGAAAAAAGATAAGAATTTTCAGTTCTATGAAATTTTGTTTAAATAAATTTTTTATATCAATTTTATTACACGTATAAGTTAGGACATTACTATTTACGTGAGTCAAAAACATATTAGTGTTAGGTTTAAAAAGTACGTTCAACGAAGCAAACTTCAATTAAAAATGCTTGATCAATATAAAATAAGTTGCTTTAAATATGGGTGAAATTTATAGTTACCGGGAAGCAGATGCCAATGAGTACTTGTACACTAATCATTTTGGTTTATTTCAAGATGTAATTTCACAAGTTGCGTGTAGTTAAAGAAAGTAATCGTATACAGTTAATTGACTATTTTTACAAAAGAAGGCAATAAAAAGCATTAGAAGAATGTTGAGTTTACCTATGTTACATAGTATATAACGTCTACTATTATTAAACGGATTATACAAGGTAATCCACAGGAAACGGACTTTTTTTTAAACAAACATTCCTCCGTTAATATTTTAAAAAAATATCTAAAGGGTTATCAAATAAGAGTTATATATATTTAATTTGAAATAAAAATAAAAAGGTTATAAGATATCAACTTGGTTTTTTATATTTTAAATATTAGTTCGTGGTATTTATATCTAAAAATTATTTCATAGAAATGAACTTCTATGGATTTTTTTGAATATTCTGAAATACCACTTTTTGCTCATTTCGCGACATAAATTTATTTATTTCACGAATGACACGGACAGAGTTGATTTTAAAATCATTGAGGGTTTGTGGTTTATTAGTGTAAACCAATGATTAGTGTAAACCATATCTTACACGGTCATTGAACATTTTTCTCAATAAATTAATTGTGTCCCGAGATGTGTGACATGTTGCTCCATCTTGTTGAAACCACATGTCATCCAAATCAAAATCAACCAATTCGTGCCAGAAAAAATCTGTTATCATTTTTCTGTAGCGCTCTCCACTGACAGTAACAGTGGGGTAACTATACCATCTGAGGCCGGTGGTATATTCTTTGGATCGGACCCTCCCAGTAAAAATCACCACTTTGCAATTTATTTTTGATAAATCACTTAAGTAGTTACCCAACAGTATCACAAATTTATGTGCATTTTAGTTAAATATCTATAAAATTTTACTTAAATAATTTTACATAATTTTAATGAAATAACAATTTAATATTAACAAGATATTTATTAATAAGTTCTTGTCTTCAAGTTTTTGAAATATCTTGAGTCATATCAAATATGATAGATTAAAATGGAGCGGTATTTACTTCATTTATAAGTGCATTTTCTGTTTTTAGAACCAGAACAGAAATGAGCTCATTTTGTATTTTTGGACTTTAGTATTTTATCTGGTATTTTATTTACTTAACAGTTCTTGCAAATTGGGTCGTATTTTGCTAATAACTCAGCAATATTCAGAGAGTTTCCTCGGGAACTTGGACTATTGCTTTCTACCTTTTCTCTGTGGTCACAAAAGGCTAAATTACATGTTGAAAGAGTCAGAGAAACATTAAGTGTCAGTCTCGTGTCTTTCTATGGTCTTTCGTTTATAATATATTTCCAGTTGTTATAGCCTTCCATCCAAACATTTTGTATTTTTTTAGATGCCCGATTTGCGAATAACCAACATGGTTCACAATACGGCTTCTGAAATATTAAGGAATAGGATAGCCAGGTACTTTCAAGTTTCACGCTAGACTTGGAAACAATATTGTAATGTTTTTCTAGGAAAAATCTATTGTCACTCTCTTTTAAGAAAGGGCCCCTCAGTTTACAATGTCCGTTTTCTATCACGAACCGTTTCACTTGATCATTTAGTTCTTTAAAATTATCCTTATCAGTAATATATGGTGAAGATGAAATATTGTTCACACTAAAATATAATTCACTTTGAGTTTTGCTTGTACCTTGTTGTGGTTGTTCTGGATCTGGATATACACTGGTGCCGGGTGCTGCATCTGCTATACTGTTACTTTTAGTTACGTCCAATTCTTCACTTTCGGAGCACTATTCACTCGCTTTTTCAACAATAAAGTCGACATTCTTAAAGTACTGACTAATTTTATGTAACTTTTTATTTTTTTCTTCAGACTCCCGCTTTCCCTTTCATTTCTAGCTCCCACTTAGATTCTAGAACTAGACATGTTGATATCTAACTTTCACAATTAACTTTACTTTGCCTCTATTTGCAGATTCAATAAAATAAAAACTATGAAAAATCAAAGATACAAATTAACAATTGCCATTACAATCAAATGCAGAATTCGTAGTAGAGTCCCCCATACTCCGGGATTCCCCTAGGAATCACCAGCGCCATGAAAAAAGTACTTTCTTGGTTAACAAAATGCGAGAATTCCTCGAGCATCACTAGCTCGCCCGCGCCTCCAAAGTACCGCGACAAAAAAATAAAACAACCAATGGATGCGTTCTAAAATTGATCGACATCCGTTTCTAATGAATGCGTTTAAATCTTAATAATTTATTTGAATTTGTATATGGTCTTTACTTGTGTCTAACTTAATTTGATTTTAAGTACTGATCTAAAATTTCTAATTTTTACTAAATTTTGTTAAAAATGTTAGGTTAGTTCTGAGCCTGCGGCCTCTCGGACCGGAGGCCCCCGTCGGGTCGGAGGCCCGTGGCATTTGGCCAGTTCTGCCACCCTATAGTCACGCCACTGGGCAGTAAATGCATTTCCATTTTCGTTTTCAAATAAGTATGATCCACATGCGACAATTTTCCTTATTTACAAAGCCATTTAACCAAAAATGGGCTCCATCGATGAAGATGACTTTTTCATGAAATAATGAATCTGTTTCGAATTGCTGTAAAGCCCAGCCTGCAAAATTTCTACGCCATAAATAGTCGTTTGGTTTGAGTTCTTGGATTAACTGAAGTTTATACGCCTTAACATGCAAATCCTTATGAATAATATTGCGTATAGTGCCATCAGCAAGTCCAAATTCTTATACGTTTAAGTTTTTGATGGATTGGATTCGTACCATCACAAACACTACCATTTGATTCGAATTTTTTGAATTACATTATGAATGGTGAGCTCTGCAGGTCGATTATGTTAACCATACATTTCACGCAAACCGCTAAACGCAATTCAAATAGATTCTTTAAAAAAAAGAATAAAACAATTTTTTACTATTACTTTTATTTTAAAAAAAAAATTGTGTGACTGTAGTTTCGTAAAACGACTTTACATGCTCAAACACTACTTTAAAACCTTTTTTACAAATTTTGTTTAAAAATAAATGTGATAGAATGACAGACAAAGTAAAAAATTGTTTTATACCTTTTTAAAAAATGAACTATCAGAAAGTAACGGACAAATCAATCAATAATTCCAAATAGATTCATTACTTTTGTAATACATTTGAATAATTTGTATACGGTGTGTACCTGTAAATATTATCATGATGATTTGCCAAACAATACTAAACGCAAAGGTCAATTTTGGCGAGAATGAGAAAAACATTCCTACTATTACGTTTTCCAAACTATACATATAGTACTAGTTTGATACCCGTAAAGATTTCTATACATACACATTAAACGTTTAAATGATATAAATTAAGACCATATGTAGTAATAAATTAATATATCATAAAATTTGTCAGTGATTGTTTATTTGAAACTAAATATGAAGTCGAAGTGATAAAAACTTTATTTTTTCGTATCGAATTCAAATTATTAAGATACATTATTAACATCCGGTCAAATACATTATCGAAAAGCTGTTTATTTCTTTTTAATTTTATATTAATGTCTTAATAGAGATCAAGCATTAATATTCCAATGACTTCTCACAGGATATGCAGAAACATCCTTACATATTAACTAGTCACCGTAAGACAGTACTGGTTTGATTTTAATTGATATTACGATGAACTACACTTAGATCTAATCAAATTGAAACTAAAAATATTATATAATTAAAAATAGGTTAATTAATACCATGTTTTGTTTTTTTCGTGATATTTGTAACCGTTTCGGTTTAAGTATTGCATTTACTGCAATTATTTATGGAGTATCCAGAAACGTCAGGAATTTCTCCATGCAATTTACGGAGAATTTTGAGTGACTTGAACATATTTCCTTATAAAATTCAAATTGTTCTAGACCTATTACCTTCAGATAATAAAAAGCGATTGGAATACTGTACTATCACCTAACACCAGATAGGTTGTCAAAACTTGTGGAAAATGTTTTTATATGTAGAAAGAGCACAAAGTTGCATTGCTCTTAATGACTCTCATTTAATTGACATAATTTGCAATAAATAACATAAAATTTAAATTCGAAATAAACTTGGTGTAGAAAAAAAAGTACTGTACACTTGATAAAAGTGAAACTTCTAAAGGACACAAATGTAAAAAACGTAAATCATCACAAAACCCGATGATAAATATTAATTATACAACGCATGATATGGTGCGTTTCAAAATATATCTTGACCGATTAGCTGCAATAAACTCTTAACCACCCCTGCCGTCACGAAACCCGACAAAGTTGCAAGAAACGCAAACAGGACCGGGCCTAATAAAATAACAGATAAAAAGACAAAATTAATTTTATACCTAGTTTAGTAGTTTCAAAATATTTTAGTTTATTTCGCATTTTTTTCTTAAACAGTGCAGTTCTAAAATTTCGATCGTATTTTTTTCTTATTCCCAACGTTCTAACAATGTGGCGTTCTTGGTAAGATAATGATCGTTGTACCTCCGATGGTGCTAATTTTAAAAGAAAACATTTTTTTTTCCTTTATTTGGGTTTTTCGCCACTATCTAAAACTCAAAAAATATCAAAAATTCCTGTTCTTATTTAAAGAAAGAATCACTTATAAAGCAAGTATCGTTGACATATACAAAAAAATATATTTACTTTCACTCGTTTCTTTATATATTACAAAATAATAAATTTATTTTCTAGTTTAGTTTTGAAAACGGAGGGAGAGTACCCTCCGAAACCTTAACGTTAAAAGTTTGTAAAATTTTTTATAACATTTTTATATCTTCAAAATTTTGTTCGTTAGGCAAATTTATTACAAAAAAAAATCCCTGAGAAATTTGTCTCCGTTTGGTTTTTTGTTTTTACTCAGTGATTCTTTCTTTAAATAAGAACAGGTATTTTTGATATTTTTTGAGTTTTAGATAGTGGTGAAAAACCCAAATAAAAGAAAAAAATATATATGAACACGCCATAATCATTCAGACATTACTTAAAACATTTATTGCCCGATGCTAAGCAAATTGTTAAAAATGCGTATGTTTATTTATTGAATAGGGGACTTAATGTAAATGCAGCCGCAGCAGAAATGTGTTTATTAACAAAAACTCAATTATCTACAGTTAAAGATATTGTGACAAACCCAATTAAAGCCAAAAAAAGTCCATTGTGATTCTGGTAAAAGCAAATCTGTTGACGAAAGCGATAAAGACTTAATTCAAAGCAAAATTTATGAAGAGCAAACTGTGCCTACATTGCATTCATTGCAACAGCGACTAAGAAAAGGTGAAACCAACATTCGTTGCAACAGAACTAACTTCCGGAGAATATTATCACCAGTGGGTTTTGCATATTGGACAATTAAAAAAAGACAAATATTAATTGAATCACAACGATTGCGACGATGGTAGTTTGACTACTTAAACTCTATAAAAGAATACTTAGATTAAAAAATCGTTCCATTATCTACCTTGATGAAACATGGTAGCATACATCAAGAAAATGTAAAACCAAAGTCACAGCAAGCGAAGGAAAAATATTACAATTTTATATGCATATATTGCAAATGCATATATGCATATATTATAAAAATATAATTAAATTAAAGATATAATTTTTATTGCACTGGTAGATAAATTAAGTTATTTAGTTATTTTTATTGTACTAATAAATTCAAAATACACAAACCAATAAACAATGTTTTAGTCATACATAATAATAATTTAATCATAATTTAACAATATTTTATTTTTCCCAAAATTATTTAGAAATTAAACCATTCCGGCTCTGGCGCATTTTAGGAAACTAAGAATATTTTTATTGAGATTTATTGTGGCTGTTAACATTTTGCTGAAGGGCAACGAAATATCTTGAAACGAACTATACCTCAGCTGCTTAAATATCCCGTTTGACGCGTACATCTACAACGCGCGCATGCGCGACTACCTTGTTCTATCGTTTTGTATAATTATGTGTTCGTCGCTCTCTTTTGCTCCACTCCCGTGGCTTCGGAATGTATAACTCTCTTTCTCCTTCTATCTGCGTTATATCTTTTTTCTCTCTCATGTAACGAAATGTGCTTAAACGTGACGCGTGCTTGAAATTTCACTCTCAATACTCATCCAATTATCGACTATCGGATTGCCGCCTAAAAAGTTTCACTTTAAAAATCAGTCCTGTTTCTTTAAAAGTTATAAATTATTAAAATTGTAGCATGCAGCACTTGATTCCCTCTTTATACAGGGCATGTCACAAAAGCATCTTTTTTGAACGGCTAGTATTCTGCAAGGAGATGGTTGACAACCTCGCCGCCCCTCTACCGGACAGCTCAGGTAATGCAGTTTTAGAGTCAAGCAATGTAAGCTGTTTGTAGTCGAGCAATTTTGTAGAAACAGTACTTCTGTAGTTACACAGACAGTTCAATGGTAAACGCCGATGGCCCATTTCAGATCAAAACACGATGTTCCGATGGGTTGGAGCATTTCAAACTACCAGATCTGCCATGAAGAGGAAACCACATGGCCTTCCCCGTGCCGTTTGGACACCAGATAAAGTTGTAACAGTGAGAAAGGCGGTTTTTGCTAGTCCTCAGCGTTCCCTCCTCCCTTGCTAGTCCTCATGTCACGCCGATGGCTCGAACGCATTCTGCATGTCGACTTTAAATTTCTGTCAAGTTACCATTCGTCGACAAATCGCAAGAGTACCAGAAGAAATGATTTTGACAAGTTTCAAGAGAGATTGTAGATATGTGACCACAAACAAGGGCGACACTTGTGTGACGTTATTTTCCATCATTAATTTAAAAGTGTACTATTAAGACTTCCTTTACCTGTAATTGCATAAAATTGATCTTGAATATATAAGTATAAGTAATGTTATGCTTAGGTGAAATACATACGTTTCCTCTGCGCCACCCTGTATGTCGTATTCACATTATTGAACAAGTAAGTGTAATAAAAATATTAATTCCAGAAACTTACTTCACAGAGAGAAAGCTTGCCTTTAACATAAATCAGGAATTGATACCATTATAACTAAATAATCAATAAAATGTAAATTTATAAATTAACAATTATAATTATTAATATGTGTGTCAACAAAAAAACGAGTCTAATTAAAAAAGTTCTTTTTATAACATGCGAGAAAATGTTAATTAATGCTCTCTACAATATTGTTTTAAGTTATTGTCCTTATTTTTGTAAATAAAGCAGCACTGGCTTATTATATTGACGAGATAAATATGACGTAATAAAATAATATTTATCTATTGGGAATTAACGAAAAAAAAATTTCAATTTTTTATTGAACATTTTTCTTTTAAAGTAGATTCATGTAAGAGCTATAGAACATATAAGAACAGTATTTACCAGGTGTGGCTGTTAATAATTCTTAATTTTTTCTTGAAAAAGCACGTTTAATTTAGGAGAAAGGTAAAAAGTAGTTTATTCTCCGTAATTAAACTCGAAGATATTTACCACTAAATATAAAATCACTTCTATTCAAACTTCCTGATGCACGGTTCGCTAACACACGTTTAAAGAAGTGATTGGGTGTTTAGTGGTAAATCTCTTCGAGTTTAGTGTGTCACACCGAAGGTCCCAATAGAAGAATTGATCTCCGTAATTGTTGAAGTCTTTCATAGGAAATACGTGAGATATCGATAAAAACAAGTGGTAGTTGGAAGGGGGCCAAGTCTGATGAGTACGTCAGTGGGGAAAGAGTTCCCAGCCAATTGGGTTTTTGAATACAAAATAATTATCGATTTTTCTACTTTATTTTAAAACTTTAACATAAATAATATTGATAATCGTTTCCAAAAAAAGGGGTTCCAAAAAAAAAGGTTCCAAAATTATTTCCAATTAATTATAAATGAATTGAAATTCATAAAATTTTAAATAAAATCACCTGACGAGAGGGTCACGATTGGCTGCCATGTTTGTGGCGTCATTATATTAAGGGCTGGTTCTATGCATTTTTAATTATAACACTAAAATAAATAATTGATATGGATCAATAAATAATTGATATGGATTTTGAAGACGTAGTTTTAATTCGACGGCCAAAACTATTTAAACATCGGTATGAAAAAACAAATATATAGTTATACGATTTTTAATGTAAAATGCATTTTTTAGACCCGATTATTTCGTGGAGTTTGACGACCTGGAGTTTTTAAACGTTTTCGCTTACAAAAACGAACTTGCGCAATGTTGCTGAGTTTTATTGAAGGTGAAATTAACACCTTCAACAATTTATTGAACATTTTATTGAACATTTACATTTACAACAACATTTTATTGAAGGTGATCTTCAACAGATCGTAATCATGCGATAAAATCTGCAACAAAATTGTTTTTGACAATGCGTTTTTACGCTACGTGTAATGGATATTGTTGCACGGTGGCCTGGATCATCTCATGATCAAGCCATTTACAGCAACGGCAGAATTAAAGAGAGGCTGGAGAACAATGAATTCCTCACGTCAATAATCTTAGGTTATAATGGGGACAGCAATACCAACGTCCTAATAGTACCTTTACAACACCCAAATACTCCAGCGGAAATACTGTTTAATGAATCCCATATCCGAACAAAAAACTATATAGAAAAATGTTATGGAGTTTAGAAATGCAGGTTTCCTATTCTGTCTAATGGTATGCGTGTGTCAATGGAACATTCCAAGGCAATAATAGATGCAACTACTATTCTGCACAATCTTGCAATAGATCAACATGAAGAAGAGCCACCAATCGAACACTACATGAGCTGCAAATTGAGCTCCCTATTGTTCAAAATCATGATGTCCGTGAAAACAACAGAATGCAAACATCACTTCAAAAGCATTTTTCAAATCTGATATAATTTAATACGGTTTAATTATGTTGTGTACTGAAAACAATGTATTGTTTGTTGTACTTTGTATTTTAGTATGTAATTTTGTCTCCTTATGCCTGTTTAGCTATGCAGTTATATTGTTCGCTTAGAACAACTAAACATCCAAAATAAAACACACGTCCAAAATAAAAGAAAAACGGAAGTACATTTTTTAATGTTTTATTTCAAGCCTCATGATAATACATCAATTTGTAAAATAAATAAAACCCCTTAATGCTATCTATTTATTTGTTGTCTATGATGGTAGCTAATTATGTAATATTCACATCTATTAATAAATCATAATTATAAACATGGAATTCCTGTGTGGTTGACAAAATATTTGGGATAAATTTTCCAATATTTATGCATGATCATGACGGTATTGAACAATGGTAAAAAAGTTATAACTTTCCAGTTATATTTGTTTCAAATAATGATAATAAGAACTTTAGAATACATCTAAAACACATCTAAGCTAAGATCATAGAGTGGACGGGGACTATCAAAAATACCACAGCCCTGAAAATCTGATGTCATCAAAATGCGATAGTATTTTGAAAACGAAAATCATTCGCATATATTAAGGAGGATGAAAGCAGATGATTGTTTCACTCCGCTAAACCTGGGCAGCTCAAAGGAAGACATATACATACAAACGAATATAATACAAAAAAAATTATGGCTGGAAGCAAATTTATATGGACGAGATCAGCTCCAACTCTCTGGAAAGAATGTTAATAGAGTAACTTCAAAAATTAGAACAAAAATTACGATAAAAACAATTTAATTGAAAGATGTTGATTGTCGAGACTGAACCAGATCGCTTTAAAGCAGCTGCTCTGTAAATTACAAATCATCAAAATTTGAAGCTCTTTTCAAAACCAAAATCATCCAAAAATATTGTGGTGTAAAAAAAGGGTTTCTCCTTTTTTCTTTTGTTTATAAACAGAGAATTATATTCTCCTCAGAAGTTTAATCTGATTTTAACTTTTTGTTTCGACAAATAAACATTCCTTCTTCAGTAGTAAAATGACACGAACTACAAAATGTTCAGTCGACGGTTTTTAACACAAACATTGAAATAATTCAAATAAATCACGAAATGAGGATAATTAAAGACATTATCTTAAAAAAGGCTTCACAGCTATTGAAGCAGCCCGTGAGCTTTTCGAAGTATCAGGCTAAAGTTATTATCAATTATAGGATTACGTATCAATCTACACGGCTCAGTTCTGGTTGAAAAAATTTCAAGAGGGAGACATGAGTTTTGAAGATAGAGGATGATCAGGTCGTACACAGTCTCTTAATGCTGAGGTTTTAAAAGAGGCTGTTTCGGCATATTCTAGAACAAACCCTAGGAAAGTTTCAGGTTAACTAGAATTATCCCAACCTATATTTAACTATAATTAACCTATATTTCGAGTCATAGCAATGATGAAATATTTTAAACTTTAATTAAAGTTCTTTCAGATGCATAAAATGGTTTTTTTAATGCGTTAAATCTGAATAGTTAGAGCTGGACATGTTCATACAAATTAATATATACGTAAATATACATGACAAGAAAAACGGTTGTATGGACGGTATTCTCACTAGTTTTTGGGAGAGAATATTTATAGAGAGGCATTCAGCAACATCTCTGAAAAAAAAACATATTAGCCCTTACTGAAAGATTTATTATCGCTCTCCAAACCAACATAATAAAAACTACAAAATGATAATAAAAACATCTTAAAGGAACGCTTCGTAGACCAATGCAAAAAATGTTTCAATGGAAAAAACTTCAGAGATCAATTTAGAAAAAAATATAGATTTATAAATACTATAAAATTAGCTATGTGTCAATAAAACATCTATTCAAAGGAAAAAAAACTGTTACTTCAGCAATAATTTTCCGAAAATATCCCATTCTTGTTGCAAATATGTCATTACTAATATATATACACATATGTTTTTCTTATTATTTTGTAGGTTTTATTATGCTGGTTTGGAGAGCGCTAATAAATCTTTCGATAGGTGTTAATATGTTTTTTTTTTCGGAGATGTTGATAAGCCTCTCTATAAATATTCTCTCCCAAAAGCTAGTGAGAATACCGTCCATACAACCGTTTTTGTTGTCATGTATATTTACGTATATATTAATTTGTATGAATATGTCCAGCTCTAAGCTGTTCAGATGTAACGCATTTACAGAACTATTTCTGGCGTCTGAAAGAACTTTAACTAAAGTTTAAAAAATTTCATCATTACTATGACTCGCAAATATAGGTTACCGATAATGTGGTATACTTTTTGTTCTCCTGAAACATTCCTAGGGTAGGATCTGCCGCCACAGCCGCTTTTAGCCGCTGTTAAGCCGCTGTTTTAGCCACAATTAATTTTATTAATTAATTAAGATCATTTCTTGAATAATGTTTACCTAAATAATTTGAGATGTGCAACATTTTGTTTTTAAGCTGTCTTAACTGGGGTGGATTCGATAAACTCCAGTTACAATTTGCCTATAATTATTAATTACTTTTATTTTATTAAAAATCTCTTTCATTTGAGTACAGATACAAATTCTATATTGGCTTTCAGATTCATCTGTAGTACCTCCAACTGCCTTATATTTTCTTATACAAAAGGTTCAGTGATGAGGCTTGCAGTGTATTTTGCAACTGGCAAATCTGTATTTACTATAAAATATATACCCAAAACAAAATAACTGAATGAGTAAAAACATAAAATAAACCATACCAACATCAGAATAATACAATGCCATTGCCCCAACACCAATCAAAGTCAGCACCCTATTTCCAACACCATCTAACTTTATTTCTCTCGTTAGGCCCCCACCTGTTTTGTACATATATTGTTTCTGTTCCACATATTCCTTCTTTATTGATGTTTTTAACGAATCCCATTTGCTACACAACATTTTGGACGTTCTTCCTGTACCACAAACTGCATTGAACCTTCCTTCAATCAGTCTCCAGTTTATATCTTTGGTATTATTGGAAAGGGTGTATGTTTTCTTGCACTCTGGAATAGAATAATGTGAGGATCGGCGGCACTGTTACTATGTAAGACAACTTTATAAGTACCGACAATTTCTTTATTTGCCTTAACCAAATCCACTAACAGAACAATTTCGTCACTCGTGAAAATATTCTCCGCTTTTTCTCCATTTTAATAAGATGAAACAATATTTTTTATAATCGAAATCGAATAAAACAATTTTATACTTTGTTATCTATCACTTTTAATTTTAAATTGTGTGAGTATAGTTTCCTAAACAATGTTACATTCTCGAGTACTACTTTAAATGTACTACTACTACTATGTACCTAATTTTACACTGTTATTGGGGTTAATTTCTTTACAATATTTTAAATAGTAGGGAATTCAGAGTTTTATTCGATTTAAAAAATGAACTATCGCAAAGTAACGGACAAAACAATCCATATTTTTATAATTTCCAAACCGTTCACGTTGGGTTAAGCTTATAAAATGCTATATTTCCACACGTTTTCTGTCAACGATGGCCCAATCCCACCTACTATTTTGACTTATTAGAACTATTACAACCTTATTTTAGGTATATACTAAAGGCGTTGTAGGCAACAGGCCAACACCAGATATACTGTTCGTTAACCATATTAGCATCATCAGGAAATGATTTAAGAGAGAGATTTAAGGGAGAGATTAAATCATATCCTGACGATGCTAACATGGTTAGCGAAACGTGGTTCGAAAAGTTTTCAAAAAGTAATTTGGTATTTAGTGGTAAATCTCTTCTAGTTTTGTGTATATACTGTCAAAATTATTAAAGTTTAGTACAATACAATATTGTTGGATATTAACTGGATTCAGTAATTTGTGACAAAGGGTTCATAAAAACCAATTCTGATAATATTTCTGGTGTGAATATTTTTATGGTCACAAATTTTCTCAAAAATTACATCCGGTTTAATTCAACTGAAATTCGAAGGGATAAAAAATCAATTTTAGTTTTTTAGGTTTGTGTTTTTTAAATAATAATAATGTAAATAAGAAACAAAATATTTGTATTAAATATAATTAAATTATTTGTAGGGTTCCACGCGAAAGTAATCGCTATGTAGCGTAGGGTAAATCGGGGTTAGTTGATCATAGAGGCAAGTTGTGTAATATCTCGAAAACTAAGCAACTTACAACAAAATTGTTGTAAGCGAAAAGAAGGGGTTATGGGAGGGGAATACATAGCGCGACTGTAAATTGCTGTTCGGTACTTCGATAAAATAAGAGAACGCTTTTTTTTTCGGCGTAAAAAATATATTACAAGTCATCATAATTTTTTTACTATGCTCGTAAAAAACCCTTAATAAAGACCACGTGAGTATTTAAAGATTATTTAATTATTATTCTTTCGATTATAGATGGTTATTTATTTATTATATATATATATATATATATATATATATATATATATATATATATATATATATATATATATATATATATATATATATATATCATCATCATCATCATCATCAGCCCGTATCGATCCACTGCAGGATGAAAGCCTCTTCAGCATGCTTCCAACCCTCACGGTCCTGGGCTTTCCTCTGCCACTCGGGTCTAATATACTTAACGATGTCATCAATCCATCATGCTTTCGGTCTTCTTCGCGGACGTTTGCGATCACTCGGTATCCACTCCAGGATTGCCTTGGTCCATCTGTCGTCCCATCGCCTCGCTATATGACCTGCCCATCTCCATTTCAATTGTTTTACTCTTCCAATGATGTCACAGACTTTTGTTTGTTCCCTGATCCATGCACAGGACTTTTTGTCTCGTCTTGTAATGCCAAGCATACATCTTTCCATTCCCCTCTGTGTCACCCGAAGTTTTTGAATTGATTGCGATGTGAGTGTCCAGGTTTCACTTCCGTATATTATAACGAGTAGATCGCACTGATCGAATACTTTTCTTTTCAGGCAAAGTGGGAGTCTGCTTTTAAACACTATGTTGAGCCTACCAAATGCCTGCCAACCACATTTAACACGCCGTTCCACCTCCCGGGCGGTATTCCCCTCAATTGAAATCCTCTGCCCAAGATATATAAAGCTGTCCACAATCTCTAAATCCTTTCCTAAAACTGAAATTCTTCTGTCCTGAGCGAAGTTATTGAATATAACCTGACTCTTTTCCAGGTTTATTTTCAAGCCAAATGGTTCGCCAGCCCTTTGCAGTTCTTGTATGCGTCTTTGCAACTCCTCTGGGTCTATATATATATATATATATATATATATATATATATATATATATATATATATATATATATATATATATATATATATATATATATATATATATATATATATATATATATATATATATATATATATATATATATATATATATGTCATCATCATCATCAGCCCGTATCGATCCACTGCAAGATGAAAGCCTCTTCAGCATGCTTCCAACCCTCACGGTCCTGGGCTCTCCTCTGCCACTCGGGTCTAATATACTTAACGATGTCATCAATCCATCGTGCTTTCGGTCTTCTTCGCGGACGTTTGCGATCAAGCGGTATCCACTCCAGGATTGCCTTGGCCCATCTGTCGTCCCATCGCCTCGCTATATACCTCGCTATATTGCGATGTGAGTGTCCAGGTTTCACTTCCGTATGTCATAACGGGTAGAACGCACTGATCGAATACTTTTCTTTTCAGGCAAAGTGGGAGTCTGCTCTTAAACACTATGTTGAGTACCAAATGCCTGCCAGCCACATTTAACACGCCGTTCCACCTCCCGGGCGGTATTCCCCTCAATTGAAATCCTCTGCTCACGATATATAAAGCTGTCCACAATCTCTAAATCCCTTCCTAAAACTGAAATTCTTCTGTCCTGAGCAAAGTTATTGAACAAAATCTGACACTTTTCCAGGTTTATTTTCAAGCCAAATGGTTCGCCAGCCCTTTGCAGTTCTTGTATGCGTCTTTGCAACTCCTCTGGGTCTATATATATATATATATATATATATATATATATATATATATATATATATATATATATATATATATATATATATATATATATATATGAATATACTCTTATGAGTATTGTATAATCTATTTTAATTTTGTGCATTTGATGATTCTACAGAAAGTATACTAACTAAAATTACTTATATTGATAATTGTATTAATGATTATTATTACATTTTAGGATGCGTACATATAAAAGAATTACAAAAATAATTCAATTGAGTGATGCAGCAAAAGCTGTAGAGAAGGAAATATTAAATGTAAATGCTGCAGTCAAGCAATTTAATATTTACAGGATGAATTTAAAGAGATATGAATATCTGAACAAAATTCTGAATAAACCCCAAGACAGGTATTTTTCCAAGAACAAGAAATCTCCTTGAGGAAATATCTGCTCCAAATTACGTCGATTTTCTATGGGTATACGCCTAATGATGTCCGCCGTCTTACCTACGAGTGTGCAGTTAAATTTTTAAGTTTAAATGCCAGCCACCTAGACCCAAAACAAAATGGCAGGCACGGAATGGATCAAAAAGATTTTGGCTAGGTACCCAGAGTTATCTATCGAGAAGCCTAAAGCTACTAGCCTTTGTAGAGCAACATCCTTCATTGCCGAAAATGTAAAAATCTATTTTGAGAAGCTGACTGAAGTAATGGAATAATATAAATTCACTGCCTCTCAAATATGGAACGTGGACGAGACTGGGGTATCGACAGTATTTAAACCTAATAAAATTATAACTGCAAAGGACAACGGTTAAATATATAATTTTCAATATTAAAAGTGTAATAATAAATTAAAGTATAATAATAATCCAAAGATTGGAAAGATTTAATTTTGTTTGATTTTAATTTTATTTGTTCAGATATATAATAACAATATGATTATGTAATAATCATAATAAATAAATATTTGCTTTTTGATTACAATTATTTTGTATTCAGATCATTCTATACAGTCATCAAGTATATTTTAGTCATTACTTTACTAGCCCCATACCCATGCTCAACTAGCCCCACTAGTCAGGTAGTTGAACAGCTTGGAGCGTTCTCGCATTTCCGACAATAACTTTTAAACTTGTACTCGGATCGTTTTTACACCGCTAGACGTTTTGGAGAAGAGAAAATTACGAACCTGATAGAGTAAGAATCAATTAAATCCGATACATATACTTAAAGTTATGGGAGATCAAACGAAAAGTTGCTCAACCAGCCCTGCTCTACTCTACGTAAAAGTTTTAAAATAATGTAGGACCGGTCAAATGTTATGTTTATTTTTTTTTATTCGTGCTAAACTCTGCATATAATTCAAAAAAACATTGTTTATAAAAACTGAAAGAAACCAATAGAAAATTAGTGAGTTCATGTTAATCATTACCAACTTGTCCTGTTGGTTGTACACATTTATAGGTCACATGGGTTTCATGATTAAATGAGAGCTTGACTGGCCGCAGTGGTCAGGGAGCCTAGTCACTCGCCTGGCGATCCAACTATCCTGGGGCCGATACCTCATTCGGGTCTGGATATTTGTACAGTCTACCCGACTATAATGAAGCTTTGTGAAAAAACTATGAAAAATAGACGCTAAATGATCAGAGCAGCCGATACGTTTATAACAGAAATAAAAAAATAATAATAAGCCTGTGTAGAAAGCTTGCGCTCAGAAAGATATACAGTTGGAATCTGTTACAAATTATTTGTTTGACCTTGAAACGTTCTATTTTTATACACCTAATACCCTTAGAAACGCAAATTTACCTAAATAATTGCCCCAACCTGTTATTTCGACGTTAATGTAAGATCTCGGCGAAATATAGCTCGGTCAACTTTTGATTTATTCTAATCCGGTTTGTACCGTTGCGTCGGTCAGACGACACTCAAGAAAGGTCGAAAAGTTCGAAAAGTATGTCCGCCTGTTCTTTTTTTTTGTTCTTTTGGTCGGGAAAAGCACGCGTGTACGTCAAGTACAAAGTAGCGACATCGGAGACCTTGGGTGGTCATAAATCTGATATACATCTTCATGGTGTCTGCATACAAAATGCCGTTTAAATAGTACAAAATTTCTTTCATAACGGACCGCGAACAATATTGTCTCTTAACGAATACTGAACTCTTTTCGCCGTAAGGGCTTTGTAGTTGCCACTGATATATCGATTGCATTTGGAACGTGTTACATTCTAAAATGTTGTTGTAATTAAATTAATAACAGAAAAGGATTCTAACAACTTTATATCATTTGGTTGATTGATTGGTATTGGTTGATCTTTACCGTTGTTTATTCCAAATACTTTCTTATTTCATTATGTGCATTCTAGGTATGTAAATATGAAACCGAAATTTTTGTCGATGCATATAAGTAGTAATCAGATGGAGCCAAGTCTGGTGAGTAAGCCGCATGCGCAAGTATTTCTCAACAAAACCCCTTAATCGTTTCCTTGATCATTTTTCCTGGTGTGATGGTGCATTATCATGAAGCAAAATCACTTTATGTTACCTTTTGTGATATTCTGGTCGTTTTTCACGTTAGGCTTGATTCAAATCGATCATTTGTTATCAGTAGCGTTTAATATTAACGGTTTAGTCTGATGCTCTCAGCTCATAATAGATCACACTCTTCTGATCCCACCAAACATAGAGCAATGTCTTCCTTCCGTAGCGATTTGGCCGAGGAGTTCGTTTAGTTATAGTTTAGTTATAGTTTAGTTATAGTTTAGTTATAGTTTAGTTATAGTTTAGTTATAGTTTAGTTATAGTTTAGTTATAGTTTAGTTATAGTTTAGTTATAGTTTAGTTATAGTTTAGTTATAGTTTAGTTATAGTTTAGTTATAGTTTAGTTATAGTTTAGTTATAGTTTAGTTATAGTTTAGTTATAGTTTAGTTATAGTTTAGTTATAGTTTAGTTATAGTTTAGTTATAGTTTAGTTATAGTTTAGTTATAGTTTAGTTATAGTTTAGTTATAGTTTAGTTATAGTTTAGTTATAGTTTAGTTATAGTTTAGTTTTAGTTTAGTTTTAGTTTAGTTATAGTTTAGTTATAGTTTAGTTATAGTTTAGTTATAGTTTAGTTATAGTTTAGTTATAGTTTAGTTATAGTTTAGTTATAGTTTAGTTATAGTTTAGTTATAGTTTAGTTATAGTTTAGTTATAGTTTAGTTATAGTTTAGTTATAGTTTAGTTATAGTTTAGTTATAGTTTAGTTATAGTTTAGTTATAGTTTAGTTATAGTTTAGTTATAGTTTAGTTATAGTTTAGTTATAGTTTAGTTATAGTTTAGTTATAGTTTAGTTATAGTTTAGTTATAGTTTAGTTATAGTTTAGTTATAGTTTAGTTATAGTTTAGTTATAGTTTAGTTATAGTTTAGTTATAGTTTAGTTATAGTTTAATTATAGTTTAGTTATAGTTTAGTTATAGTTTAGTTATAGTTTAGTTATAGTTTAGTTATAGTTTAGTTATAGTTTAGTTATAGTTTAGTTATAGTTTAGTTATAGTTTAGTTATAGTTTAGTTATAGTTTAGTTATAGTTTAGTTATAGTTTAGTTATAGTTTAGTTATAGTTTAGTTATAGTTTAGTTATAGCTTAGTTATAGTTTAGTTATAGTTTAGTTATAGTTTAGTTATAGTTTAGTTATAGTTTAGTTATAGTTTAGTTATAGTTTAGTTATAGTTTAGTTATAGTTTAGTTATAGTTTAGTTATAGTTTAGTTATAGTTTAGTTATAGTTTAGTTATAGTTTAGTTATAGTTTAGTTATAGTTTAGTTATAGTTTAGTTATAGTTTAGTTATAGTTTAGTTATAGCTTAGTTATAGTTTAGTTGTAGTTTAGTAATAGTTTAGTTGCTACCGTTGCTACCGTTTCTTGTCGACTGTTTTATTCTTCTCCAGCATTTTTCACTACTCGACACGCTCCCAGCCCCACTAAACACAGACTACGGTCTTTTTGGGACAAAGTTCTTGCTTAACTCTCGGCTTTGGCATGTCACTTTTGGCTATCCACTAGAGACACTCTTCTCCCGTAACGATTAACCATTTTTTTTAAACCGAGGATTTCCATTTCAAAAACTTAAAAGACAACTACAGTTATTATGGCACCATAATAGTTTTGTACAGTAAGAAAAGGGCTTTCGAATACATATACCATGTGATCAAAATAGACCGGGACATTGAGTCATTTCAACCGCGTGCGGTTTATGAATCGATAATTTTTTCTTTTTGTTGAGCAATCGTTTTTTTTTATGTACAATCGTATATGACATACGGTTTGAGTACAATATGTCAATTAGTGGGTTGTTGGTTTAGTGTTTTAGTTCGTGTGGAATCCCTATTCCCATCTTCTGGATTTTCTCCATGGCGTTAAAACATATAGAGATAGCTTCTTGTATTACATTTAATGGATCCGCGAGTTGTTGCATTTGAGCGTCATCCTCCCACAAAAATGCTTGCAATTCTCTGTCTTCAAACTTTTCGTTCTTTGTTACTCGCGTTAAAATCGCAACTTTTGAATTTTTTAAACCACTCAAAGATCTGTCATTCATCAAGAGAATGCCCACCGTTAGCTTCGACAAGTATTCGATGCGATTCTGTAGCAGTTTTCTTCAAATGGTAATAGAAAATCAATGCTGTTCGCAAATCGTAGTTTCCAGGCACAAAATTCGACATATTTAACGCTACTACAAACTATGCTGTAGTATGAAACTTTTATTGTGAGTTTTGAACATTTTTTATAAATATATTAAGTAAATATTCAATTTTTGTTCTTGCGTACACTGGGTATTTCCATATGTACCCACTGATTTTTTTCCTAAAATTTTTGTTAAAAAAAGCGACAATTAGAACAACAAATCGCACTCACCTCTCGACCAATTTTATGATACCGTTTCGCCAGAAATCACCTGGTGTGGCCTATTCGAAGAAGTTACTCAACCAATTTTTGAGATCGTCATCGTTGGCGATGGTTACGCTCTTGATTTGGTTGGACAGCGGGCAGAAAAGGTTATAATCGGTTGGCGCAAGATCTGGAGAGTCCATTGGCGAACCTTCCATTCAGGGCCTCCTTAACAAGATTTACTGTGTTAGGTCATGTACCTTCATTGAACAAGATGATTTGGCTTTGTCCTTCAGATCATTTCAGTTGAAAACCCTCATTTTTCCGGACCAGTACTGATACTTATTGGACGCACTGTGTATATATATTGCTCTTCTGTTATCTTCCACCGAATCAGTTTCTTAAAATTTTTGAATAATGCGATTGATAGTGCTTTCAGATAGACGATCGTGCAAACCGTAAATATCACGTAATTTTCTAAAAACTTTTTTCACTGAACACACCCATTTTCATAAAATAATTTAACAATTTAAAGAATTTAAAAAAAAAACGCTTAATTTGAAAGACCCGTTAAATGTCCTATTGCATTGAAATTGAAGTTTTTAGAAGAAAAGGGTTAGTTTTTAGAAATACAATGTCAGCGCCATCTATTGGAAAATTATCAGACTTTTAATTCTTCTTCGCACAACAAATATTATGGTCCATTATATCTAGTAATTTAAATTTAATACCTGGTTGATAATTAAAAAGCTATAATGAAATGACGTTACCGAATGATGTCATAAATATCAAAATATATGCTTTTTTTAAGTAGATATTGCAAAGCGCAGATTTATATTGCTTCAGGTATATGCTATAAAAAAAATGATATAAATGAGATATTACGAATTTAATTTCACATATGTATGTAGTAAATGTGCTGTAACAAATCAGGTAATGAGTATTTAAGGAAGAAATTCAGTTTTTACTAAATTGATTTTTCAGCAATTACAAAATATATTTCGGCAATTTTAGAAATTAAAGTATTATGAGATGCTGTTTTATGTTTCCTCTTAAAATCGGTATTTTTATTGTACTTGTGACCTTTGTATTTCAAGATGTAGGTGGGTTTCAAATAAACCTAATTATTTCTTACCTGCACAGTTTAATAATAATAATATTTATCTGAAAAGAGATGCACTAAAATCTTTCTTAAATGGAAAATGGGATTATAAAAAATTTTCGGTCCAAGGGAATAGTCCTTCCAACAAAAAATTGGATAAAATAAGTAGTTTATTAGTGGACCTACAAAAATTGTAAATAAAAACTTGAAGAAACCCCAATGGGGACAAAGAAACTATAAATAAATTTTAATGATAAAAAAGAGAAATTGAAAAAAATTATGGATCAAAAAAAGATGAAGATCACGAAAAACGAAAGGAAGTAAAGATAGAAGTGAAGAAAGTGAAGCAACAATCATGGATAAGATTTGGCGAAAAAATGGCTGAAAACTACAAAGAAAACCAAAAGTTATTCTACGGAACTGTAAAGCAGCTAAGACGGAAAAAATAGTACAGTATGACGAATATAAAAGACAAGAACGGAGATGAAATTACGGAAGAAGATAAAATAATGGAAAAATGGAGAAAACCTTTCGGAAAACTAACTGTGAGGGAAACTAGTATTCCAGAACAAGGAAACCATATCGAATATGGTAAAGCAGCTAAGACGGAAAAAATAGTACAGTATGACGAATATAAAAAACAAGAACGGAGATGAAATTACGGAAGAAGATAAAATAATGGAAAAATGGGGAAAACCCTTCAGAAAATTAACTGTGAGGGAAATTAGTATTCCAGAACAAGGAAACCATATGGAATATGGTAAAGCAGCTAAGACGGAAAAATAGTACAGTATGACGAATATAAAAGACAAGAACGGAGATGAAATTACGAAAGAAGATGAAATAATGGAAAAATGGAGAAAACCCTTCAGAAAATTAACTGTGAGGGAAAGTAGTATTCCAGAACAAGGAAACCATATGGAATATGGTAAAGCAGCTAAGACGGAAAAAATAGTACACTATGACGAATATAAAAGACAAGAACGGAGATGAAATTACGAAAGAAGATGAAATAATGGAAAAATGGAGAAAACCCTTCAGAAAACTAACTGTGAGGGAAACTAGTATTCCAGAACAAGGAAACCATATGGAATATGGTAAAGCAGCTAAGACGGAAAAAATAGTACAATATGACAATATGAAAGCAACAAATACCTGGGACAATCGAGAGCAAGAAAAACTAAAAACAATTTTACATGACGAAGACAACTTTCCTTGAAAGAAAAGAAATGCTGAATAAGATAAAAACGCCATTAAATAAAAAAAGTAATTCGACCAACAATAATATACAATAGCGAGACGGACTCTAATAGAAAAACCACGCAATGAAAATGAGGTTTCTGAGGAAAATAGAGAATAAAGCAAGAAGAGGCAGAATCAGAAATCAAATAATTAGAGAAAATACATTCAGATTGAATCCATAAATGATAAAAATAGCTGGACATGTAAGGTGGTTCGGGCATATGTGTCTCATGCCGAAAAACATACAGTGTACGAAGCACGAGTGCAAGAGAAGAATTGTAAAGGAAGACCAAGAAGAGCATGGACCGATGGGACTAGAGAGGAGGCTGGAAAAAGGGGCATAACATGGGGAGAAATTAAGAACGGACAAGCTAGGGAGATATGGAGAGTGGTGTATAGAAGACAACCTCAACTCTACATGCCTGACACCTAACGCTATAAAGGCATAGGATTAAGTAAATAAGTAAGTTTAATAGTAAAAAAATGGTAAAAGTACATAATAATGTAAAATACAACGAACTACATAATTTAATTGTTTATATAATATAATTACATTACATAATTTAATTATTTTTGAAAGAGTTTTTATACTCGACTTTTAATATTTCCTTTAAAATAGCCAGCGGGCCACATATATGGTGAATACGGCTTTTGTGTACTTCTTACCGAAGCATTAACAAATTCGGTGATTACTCACTATAAGATCGTGGACGTTATTGCTTCATTGCCGTTAAATTCTATTAATATTGCTTATATATCAGTGGTGGCTCGTGAGGGAGGGCGCTGTCCCTCCAGCATTTGTCACAGTAAACAATTTTTCAGGGCAAAACACCATATCTTATTTTCGATCAGTTTCTTTCCTTTAACTCATTTTCCCCGTTCACTTCCTGTATAGGGTTTCAACAGCACAAAAAGTAAAAGGGAAGAAGGGGAAGGGGAAAGCAAAAAAAATCTTCAGCAGTACTATTTTCTTCTATGTCCTTCCACTTTAAAAACCCACGAACCGCCACTGTTATATATGCTTCAGCATAAGAAATTTTGTTTTTTAGGCAAAATATAATGAAAATTCTTTAGATTAGATTAGAATTAGATTTCAAGGACGATCCAGTTAGGACAAGTCAAGGACTGTAAAGTGCACCAATGTTCAAAATAAAAGTTAGCTTACTTTTTGAACATAGAGAAATTTTACACGAATTTAATTACGTTATCAATTGTGCAATTGTGAAATATTAGGGTAATTATATATGAAAAGAAAAAAATTATTAATTGGAGTCAAAAATTTCCATATGAGCTTATCTTAAAACAGAATCTTACAATTCAAATTCCAAAAAATCTTTACATCTTATTAGAGATACAGCCATACAAATTATATGATAATCGGATTGAAATTAAATAAGTTGGTGTATCTCCACGTATGTGTAATCTTCGGATGTCCATTTGCATGCATGCCAGTAAATATGACTAGCGATAAGTCAGTACCTTATGCACTAAATTTAATATAATATATACATAATTGAGCATTAATTTAGATGTTGTTTATTAACGCGATTATTACGTTGAATTATGTATTAGGTACATTATTTTAACACTGACGAATACATGTTATGTGCTAAAAATAGATATGTTGATTAAAATATTTTCAGAATATATTTCATTTAACATCCTTTCATTGGACGACATATGTTTCATTTCTTGATGTTCAGACTCTTCAGGGCACCGATATGTGCTCTCTCGTCAAGAATAGGGAGAACCGATCCACAGTCAACAACCCCTACTTTTTGTCGACTTCCCATCGGATGGCGCATATATGTTGTGTTAGAATCCTTTGGACTGCGTCCAATGAGACAACAGTGCTGGATGTCATCAGACACTCAACTGCTGGGTTCCACAATCTCATATATATATATATATATATATATATATATATATATATATATATATATATATATATATATATATATATATATATATATATATATATATATATATATTATTATTATTTTATTATTATTTACGTATGGGCCCTGGTGGACCACGCGAAGTACAATTAGAGGCGTTTGTTGTTGTTAGCCTTCCTTTGAGCCCATACTAATTTCATTCTTTCGCTATGAGCTTTTCTCCTTTCGTCAGACCAAGCTGTTCCAGTCTTCCTACATTTTTCTCTCTGGCCAACCTTCCAAACGTTAACCTTGGGTCTGAAACAACCTCTATCCTGAATTTCACTTTGTGTAATATTTGCTGATCTTAGGTCCTCTTTAATTGCCGCAATCCATTTAATTATTTCTACTTTAGCTCTACTCCTATTTTCATAAAATTCGACTATTTGTCTAGTTAGCCTACTCGGATTCATCCGTTTGATGTGTCCGTAAAACTTAAGTCTTCTTTTTCTCATATCGCTATGTATATCTGTGTATTGTTTGATTTCTTGGTTTTCTCGAAGTCGGTATGTTGTGCTATTTATTTGTTTGGGGCCTAGGATTTTTCTTATGATTTTTCTTTCCTTCTTTTCAATGTCCTCGATGTCCCTCTTTCTATTCAAAATGAGCGTTTCTGCAGCATATAGACATTCTGGCTTAATGACCGTGTTGTAATGTCTCAGTTTTGTGTTTTTAGATAGGCATTTTTTGTTGTAAATGATGTTACCATATTTTGTTTTTAGAAATGATGTTCTTAGTCTGTTGCAGGTCATGTATTGTGTCTTTTCAAAGGAAATTTGTAGTCCTACTTTTTCTGCTGTTTCTTTTAGGATTTCAATCTGTTTTTGAGCCGTTAATACATCTTGAGCTAAAATCGCTAGATCATCACCAAATGCCAGACAATCAATTTTGATGTTGGTTCTCCCCAGTTTAATGGGCTGGTCAATATTCAGTGCCGACTTTTTTTCACGCCACTCCTGTATAACTTTTTCTAGAACACAGTTAAATAAGAGTGGCGAGAGTCCATCCCCTTGTCTCACACCCGTTTTAATTTCGAAGGGTTCTGAGAACTTTTGACCTCGTGTTAGTTAACGTTGCTTTAATAATTGCCAGCGTTTTCAGATCTAGTCCTTGTTCTTTCAAGATTCGGAATAAAGATTCGCGGTCAATAGAATCATATGCTTTTTTGAAATCCACAAATGTACAGAGGAGATTTTTATTGTACAGTTTTTGATGTCTTAGAATCAACTTTAGATTCAGGATCTGCCCGGTCGAAAACCTGCCTGATATTCACCAATGTTCGGTTCTAACTGTCCCTGTGCTCTGTCTAGTAGACATTGAGATAGAATCTTGTAACAAACTGGGAGAAGAGATATTCCTCTATAGTTGTTTACATCCGTTCTATCTCCTTGATTATGTAGTGGATGGATTAGAGCATCTTTCCAGTCTTCCGGAATCCGTTCGGTTCGCCAAACTTCTTGTAGAATTTTGGTTATTTCCTTGATTGTACCTGGACCAGCGGATTTCAAAAGTTCAGCAGTGATTCCATCTTCACCAGAAGCTTTGTTATTTCTAAGCCGCTTGATTTGCTTGGAATTTTAGAGATAGTCTTTTCCTGAATATCCCAGGACTTATTTACTTTTTCAAGATTAGATTTATTTTCTACGTTAACTGGGAGGTGTGCATTGATTAATGTATAGTTTTTGTTAGCACACTTGAGGGATAGTGTCATAAGTCGATTATTTAGTGGCTGGACATTTGTTATAGAACCAAGAATGTTTCTTGAGACAGCGAAAGCAACACCGAGATGTGGTGTATTTTTGAGTATTCTTTTGTCCGTTTTACTTTTAAAAAGTCTGTAGTTGCCGAATTCCAAGGTGTTATCATCTATCAATCTGGTTTTTTGTAAAGCTAAAATTTGGATTTTTTGCTGATTTAATGTTCGCCCCAATTCGTGTAGTTTTCCTGGGCGCAGGAGAGAATTGATATTTACCATTCCAAAGAAAGTTTTTATTTTCGGTTTCAAACGTTGGCCAGAGGTCTCCGACTCCCTCTGAAAGATTTTGCGTTTAAGCCCGGACGCTCCAGAATCCAAAAGTCCGGTTGTACCAGCAAAGCTGGCAGAGGATTGTCTACCTCCTGGGGTAATTTTGTAATTACTAAAACGCTTCATCTTGTACTTTGAATTAAAGGTTTGAACCATGACGGTTCAGAGGTTAAGACTGGAGGGGTTAGTTCCAGAATTTAAATATCAGCCGCACCACTGGTGAACAGACGCTGACCATTCAGCCACTTGATACAAGTCAGACGCTAAGTGGATTTAGGTTTCTTTTTGCCTTGGTTCGGGGCTGCTTATTTTGGGGTATTCGCAGCTGTCCATTAATATCTAATGGAACTTTCACTATCCACCATCCATATATATATATATATATATATATATATATATATATATATATATATATATATATATATATATATATATATATATATATATATATATATAAATATATATTTACTATTATTTTTTTTATTTATTGGGACTTTCGGTCAGTGTAAATAAGTTTTAATTTTTTATTGTTTTATTTACGTTTCGGTTCTACAACGAACCATCATCAGAATACTTCTAAGATAAAAATTTCTTTTATAAAAAAAAAATACAAACTTACATTTAAAAACCTACCAATATCAATTAAGCAATTATTTTTTTGAATTTTTTAACTAATATGTGTCAATTTTCTATAAAATTTTTAAATGACATATTTGATTTTTGACATATTTAACAATTCTTCCACCTTTTTTGTTTTTTATTATAACCTAATTTTTTATGTGGAATGATATTAGATGCAAAAATAAAAAATTATGAAAATTTATTATTTAATAATGTTATTATATATACAACCTAAATTATCTGTATCATTTCTGAAATTAATGGTATTATTTGTTTTTTTATATAAATCATTCCTTTTAGATTTCTTTTTTTTATATTGTTTATAGCGTTACCTAAAGCACTATTCAGAAACTAGTGGACAGATAAACTTATTTTATTTTCATAATAATGGCAATGTTGTCGTTTTGTTTCATTGTCTTCATTGTCCCCTTATGGTAATATTTATAAAAATATAAAATATATTTTGATAAGGTATTATTTGATTTAATATATTAAGATATTATTAAAATGTAATAATTATTCCATAGGTTTCAGCATACATTTCGTTTGTTTTAAAAAAGGGAACAGTTACACATTAATGTCGTTTAATATCAAAGTTGAAATTATAAGCTCTAATTTTCGCGTCATAAAACGTTTTAAACCAATCACGTCGCATTAAGAAACACATGATTAATTGTTTTATTAAAGTAAATGTTCAAAATCTCCACCATTTCAGTTCATGCAAGACTGGCACCGTTCTAATCTGTTTTCAGAACACTTTGACACTCCTGGTATATTTCTAGTCTGGATTTTCCATAAATAAGAAGCATATCATGATATGGGCACACAGAATACAATTTTGAATTTAAAGACAACTTAAATATAAGCACACACTGAAATAATTGTCGTGGGCATCATCTGAGTTCGTCAAAGCGACATTGTCACTTTCATTTTTTTGCTTTTTTATAGCTGATTCTTTATAAAAAACTGTTTTGACAAAGTTCATTAGTTTATTTGTTAAATAAATAAGTAACTATTATTTGCCCATATATATATATATATATATATATATATATATATATATATATATATATATATATATATATATATATATATATATATATATATATCATCATCATCTTTAGTCCGTGTCAATCCACTGCAGGATGAAGGCCTCTTCAGCATGTTTCAAACTTTCACGCTCCTGGGCTTTCCTCTGCCACTTTGGTCCGATATACTTAACGATGTCATCAATCCACCGTGCTTTCGGTCTTCTTCGCGGACGTTTGCGATCAAGCGGTATCCACTCCAGAATTGCCTTGGTCTATTTGTCATCCTATCGCCTCGCTATATGGCCTGCCCATCTCCATTTCAATTGCTTTACTCTTCCAATGATGTCACAAACTTTCGTTTGTTCCCTGATCCATGCGCAGGAGTTCCGGTTTCGTCTTGTAATGCCAAGCATACATCTTTCCATTCCCTTCTATGCTACCCGAAGTTTTTGAATTGACTGCGATGTTAGTGTCCAGGTCTCACTCCCGTATGCCATAATGGGTAGAACGCACTGATCGAAGACTTTTCTTTTCAGGCAAAGTGGGAGTCTGCTCTTAAACACTATGTTGAGCCGGCGAAATGCCTGCCAGCCACATTTAACCACCTCCCGCCACAGTTCCACCTCCCGGGCGGTATTCTCCACCATTGAAGTCCTCTTTCTAAGATATATAAAGCTGTCCACAATCTCCAAATCCCTTCCTAAAACTGAAATTCTTCTGTCCTGAGCGAAGTTATTATATGACATAAAACTTTACTGCCCAGGTAAGACGTGTCCTTTTTTTAATTTCAGATTCTGAAATATTTCACTATAGTGTAATATTTATACTTTGTAATCTTTAAATTGATTGAATACACTTGCTGCATTGAACTAGCACAATTATATATGGAATTCGCAGGAAAATGTTTTCGTATTTCAAGCTGAGAGATTATCTAGAAATCTCTGTTATTTATTTATTCAGTTACGCACAGAGTCAGATTCCTCTAATTTTACTGCGATATTTATTACAGTGATTATTTACGTGCATTTCATTGAAATTTCGTACTCCGTCTGCAAACATATCGATCGTGTTACTTCCAGCAGCATTTAAATATTAACATAAACATCATACTCTATACATACACAATATGTCGGAAAACTAAAGGAATAAATAAAAACAATTAGGTATTTTGCCAAAATTATTTCTTCTTATTTAAAATACATCCCTTTCGCATCAATACACTGTTGAACACGTTCAACCAATGCTAGCATAGATTTTTTTATGTTATTGTTTAGAATCGTCTCAATGACTCTTGTCATGGCTTCTTGGACTTAGTGTAACTGCCATAAAACATTCCTTTAATGACCAGTTTGAGTTGCGGGAACAAGAAATAGTCACACGGAGATAAATCAGGCGAATATAGAGAATGTTGAAGCACACAGACTTGTTTTCTCGTCAAATATTCACGAACAATGACGTAAACAACGGCGTGAGGAAGAAATCAATCACAGACTTTCCGTTTGTTCACGCTTAATAACAAAAAGGAGCAAAGAACTATATTAAGCAAACGGTAAGAGGCACTCAACTGGAAAACCCACTTATAGGCCAACTGATATCAACAACATTTCAGACCTCCTGGATTTCTTTATTTCAAGAAAAATCGCCATTAATTATATGCAAATTGAAGAAGGAGAGAGGCCATCATCAGATCACTCACCAATCCTGCTGACGCTTAGTTATAACATAATAACGAAACACCCAAATCCGGCACTACTAAATAAGGGCACTGACTGGGAAAGCTTTAAACTACAACTCAGTGAGAGAATCAAGTTGAGTGTACCTATCAAGATAATAGAGCAATTGGAACTGAATCGGAGAAAATCATGACAGACATTTAACAGGTAGCATGGAACAACACCACAGAAATAAAAAGAAAAACTATCCCAAGGAAATACGTGATCTGGTGAAAGACGAGAAAAGCGAGAAAAAAGATCCAAAACAAGAGACAACAAAAATAGACTAAATAACTTGACTCAACAGCTTAAAAGGAAAATCCAGGAAATTATAAATGAATCAATCAACAGCTACCTTAGAGAACTAAAGATCTCAGATTATTCACTCCATATTCATTCAGATATTCAACCAATCCCTCCCATACGAGAAGCAAACGGTACTTGGGCCAGAAACAGCAAACAAAAAGCAAACCTGTTTGCTACACACCTAGAAAACATCTTCAAACCCAACGAGAAACTTGAAGCTATTGATCAACCAGATATAATTCTGTATTTATTAAATGGGTAATTTTAACAATGCCTTATCTATGCAGTTGCTTTAGTATTTCCCCCGAAACAAAATCAAATCCTGGTGCTTTTTTGAAATTTATATTTTCCATAATTTCCTTAGCTGCTTCTTTAGATGTAACTGAGTCTATTTCTTGGTTTTCCGGTTTTATATCTGGTTGATCAATTACTTCAAGTTCCTCGTTAGGTTTGAAGATATTTTCTAAATGTGCAGCAAACAGGTTCGCTTTTTGTTTGCTACAGTTAAAGAGAAATTTAAAAAATTGCCAGGAGTAATGAGGAGAGGGTCCCCAAACACCCAAACGTTGAAGTACTTCAACTCTTGAACAATCAAGACCTAGTTCAACGGCTCAAAAGAATCAAACCTTTTGAGCTTGCGTAAGAGTGCAGTGATCAGTGAAAAGCAGAGCACAGTGCAGTGTAGCCACATCAGATAAGTTTGCAAAATATGTCAAAAACTAGGATGAACCGACGGGAATATCTAGACTCAAGTAACTGTCGTAATTTAAGTTATATTTAAAATGCTTGAGACTAGATTAGATGCAACTAATTATATTTCCTGGTTTTCTTGTATTATATCTGGTTGATCAATAGCTTCAAGTTTCTCGTTGGGTTTGAAGATGTTTTCTAGGTGTGTAGCAAACAGGTTCGCCTTTTGTTTGTTGTCTCTGGTTCAAGTACCGTTTGCTTCTCGTATGGGAGGGATTGGTTTAACTGGTCTATTCAACCTCTTTGTAGCTTTCCAGAGTGAATAATCTGAGAATCTGATCATCATTTAGTTCTCTAAGGTAGATGCTGATTGATTCATTTTAAATATTCTGGATAGTCCTTTTAAGCTGTTGGGTCAGGTTATTTAGTCTATTTTTGTTGTCTCTTGTTTTGGATCTTTTTTTTGGGTTTTCTCTTGTCTTTCACCAGATCACATAGTTCCATGGGATAGTTTGCTCCGGTCGTTTTTCTTTTTATTTCTGGGGTGTTGTTCATTGCTACCTGTTGAATGTCTGTCATGATTTTGTCTGATTCATGTTCCAATTGCTCTATTGTCTTGACCAGGTATATTCAACTTGATTCTCTCACTAAGTTGCAGTTTAAAGCTTTCCCAGTCAGTGCCCTTATTTGTTAGTGCCGAATTTGGTTGTTTCGTTATTACGTTTTTACTAAGCGTCAGCAGAATTAGTGAGTGATCTGATGATGGCCCTCTCGTTCTTCAATTTGCATATAATTAATGGCGATTTTTCTTGAAATAAAGAAATCCAGGAGGTCTGAAATGTTGTTGATATCAGTTGGTCTATAAGTGGGTTTTCCAGTTGAGTGCCTCTTACCGTTTGCTTAATAGAGTTCTTTACTCTTTTTTGTTATTAAGCGTGAGCACCAGTGCTTGTGCTTAGCATTGAAGTATCCTCCCACTATGAATTTTTCCTTTAGCATATTCATAAAAGTTAAATATTCATCTTTTTATATTCTGTCTTGGTGGTGAATATATAGCTGCCACAGTAATTTCATATTTTTTTGTTTTGATGCTTACGCTAGCAGCTTGAATTTTCGCTGTCTCATATTTTCCTACTCATAATGAATTATGTTATTTATAACTATGATTGCTTCTCCACCCCTTGCGGAGTTTTGTGGATGTAGTGCATGATAAACTTGATATCCCTTAAACCTGACATACATTTGATTCGTGAAATGAGTTTCCGAAATCAAACATACATCAATATTTTGGATTTCTAGAATAACTTGTAATTCCTCCAGATATTGTAGGAGTCCATTTGCATTCCATTCTAATATTCTTAAATCACTAGTTATTAAGACTAGTACGACGGCTCTACTGTGTTTCAAGTTTGGTTAGTCTGTCCAGGATGTTAAACTCTTCTTGTGTTTTTTCTTGCTGTTCCGTTTGTTTCATCATTTTTTGTACCATTAATGTTATTGGATCAGCGCTTATATCAGCACTATGTTGCGATCCGCCTGTGGCTTGAGCGAATTATATATCGTCTTCTACTTGTCTGGATTCTACGTTTCAGGAATTCCTTGTTTCAGTGTTTTGATTTACTGGAAGCTTTTTGTTGGTAGTTTTGTTTCTCAATTCCTGTAATGCTATTGCCGTGCTGCATCCTCTGTAGTTTGCAGGATGTGCCTCTCCGTCATTGATACACTTAACTGGAGTGCTTTTAGGTTTTTTACAATCCTTAGTATGGTGTTTTCCAGCATATTTGACGCATCTTGCTTCTCTTCCACAATACGTATGTGTATGTCCATATTATTGACAGTTCTTGCATTGCGGTATGAGTTTGTGTTGTTTAAATGCCTCGATTGTCACCCCCATGTGAATGAATTCCTTAATTTTGTAAGTCTTTTTAATGTTTGCAGAATGCGCCTCTCCGTAATTGATACACTTAGCTGGAGTGCTTTCAGGTTTTTTTACAATCCTTAGTATGGTGTTTTCCAGCATATTTGACGCATCTTGCTTCTCTTCCACAATACGTATGTGTATGTCCATATTATTGACAGTTCTTGCATTGCGGTATGAGTTTGTGTTGTTTAAATGCCTCGATTGTCACCCCCATGTGAATGAATTCCTTAATTTTGTAAGCCTTTTTAATGTTTGCAGAATGCGCCTCTCTGTAATTGATACACTTAGTTGGAGTGCTTTCAGGTTTTTTTACAATCCTTAGTATGGTGTTTTCCAGCATATTTGACGCATCTTGCTTCTCTTCCACAATACGTATGTGTATGTCCATATTATTGACAGTTCTTGCATTGCGGTATGAGTTTGTGTTGTTTAAATGCCTCGATTGTCACCCCCATGTGAATGATTTCCTTAATTTTATAAGTCTTTTTAATGTTTGCAGAATGCGCCTCTCCGTAATTGATACACTTAGTTGGAGGCTTTCAGGTTTTTTTACAATCCTTAGTATGGTGTTTTCCAGCATATTTGACGCATCTTGCTTCTCTTCCACAATACGTATGTGTATGTCCATGTTATTGACAGTTCTTGCATTGCGGTATGAGTTATTGATACACTTAGCTAGAGTGCTTTTAGGTTTTTTACAATCCTTAGTATGGTGTTTTCTAGCATATTTGACGCATCTTGCTTCTCTTCCATAATACTTATGTGTATGTCCATATTCTTGACAGTTCTTGCATTGCGGTATGAGTTTGTGTTGTTTAAATGCCTCGATTGTCACCCCCATGTGAATGAATTCCTTAATTTTGTAAGTCTTTTTAATGTTTGCAGAATGCGCCTCTCCGTAATTGATACACTTAGTTGGAGTGCTTTTAGGTTTTTTTACAATCCTTAGTATGGTGTTTTCCAGCATATTTGACGCATCTTGCTTCTCTTCTACAATATTTATGTGTATGTCCATATTATTGACAGTTCTTGCATTGCGGTATGAGTTTGTGTTGTTTAAATGCCTCGATTGTCACCCCCATGTGAATGAATTCCTTAATTTTGTAAGTCTTTTTAATGTTTGCAGAATGCGCCTCTCCGTAATTGGTACACTTAGTTGGAGTGCTTTTAGGTTTTTTTACAATCCTTAGTATGGTGTTTTCCATCATATTTGACGCATCTTGCTTCTCTTCTACAATATTTATGTGTATGTCCATATTATTGACAGTTCTTGCATTGCGGTATGAGTTTGTGTTGTTTAAATGCCTCGATTGTCACCCCCATGTGAATGAATTCCTTAATTTTGTAAGTATTTTAATGTTTGCAGAATGCGCCTCTCCGTAATTGATACACTTAGCTGGAGTGCTTTTAGGTTTTTTTACAATCCTTAGTATGGTGTTTTCCAGCATATTTGACGCATCTTGCTTCTCTTCTACAATATTTATGTGTATGTCCATATTATTGACAGTTCTTGCATTGCGGTATGAGTTTGTGTTGTTTAAATGCCTCGATTGTCACCCCCATGTGAATGATTTCCTTCATTTTGTAAGTCTTTTTAATGTTTGCAGAATGCGCGTCTCCGTAATATACACTTAGCTGGAGTGCTTTTAGGTTTTTTTACAATCCTTAGTATGGTGTTTTCCAGCATATTTGACGCATCTTGCTTCTCTTCTACAATATTTATGTGTATGTCCATATTATTGACAGTTCTTGCATTGCGGTATGAGTTTGTGTTGTTTAAATGCCTCGATTGTCACCCCCAGGTGAATGATTTCCTTCATTTTGTAAGTCTTTTTAATGTTTGCAGAATGCGCGTCTCCGTAATATACACTTAGCTGGAGTGCTTTTAGGTTTTTTTACAATCCTTAGTATGGTGTTTTCCAGCATATTTGACGCATCTTGCTTCTCTTCTACAATATTTATGTGTATGTCCATATTATTGACAGTTCTTGCATTGCGGTATGAGTTTGTGTTGTTTAAATGCCTCGATTGTCACCCCCATGTGAATGAATTCCTTAATTTTGTAAGTCTTTTTAATGTTTGCAGAATGCGCCTCTCCGTAATTGATACACTTAGCTAGAGTGCTTTTAGGTTTTTTACAATCCTTAGTATGGTATTTTCTAGCATATTTGACGCATCTTGCTTCTCTTCCATAATACTTATGTGTATGTCCATATTCTTGACAGTTCTTGCATGGCGGTATGAGTTTGTGTTGTTTAAATGCCTCGATTGTAAATATTTTTAATGTCTTCGTCTTTGCTGAAGATTAACACAAATATGGATAGCGGAATTTTATCCCTCCTTCTGATAATCTGATGCACTTGATGCATTATCTGATGCACTTGATGAAATTTTTCTCTGTTGAATCAGTTTTGATAAATTCTGGTTTACATTTATTGTGCAGATTTTTTACGACTACTTTAATTAGTCTACTCTGTTTATCTTCAAACGTGTACCATTCTAATTTAATATCTTTAACAACACTTTTGAGGTTTCTGTATGCTTTTTCATCATTAGTATGTAGTTTGACGTTTCCTCCAGCAAGCATCGTGGCCTGGTAATCTATTCCTTTTTTTATATAATTGACCCATTAGATTTTTGTAGTTCTCTATCTTATTGATTATTACCGAGGGAGGTTTACTTTTCACTTGAGTATTTTGATGTGACTGTAGCTTAATTTTGTTGCTGCTCGAGGGTTGCACTGCTTCTCGGGGTGAGGACTTTGCTTTTCTCTTTTTTGAATTTCTTACTCTGACCAATTCAGTGTCTCTACTTAGTTCCTCCTCTTCTATAAAGAATCCATCTTGCGTTTTCTGCGCTTTTTCTTTTCTTTTTCAGTACAATATTTATTCTCTACATTATGTTGTATCAGTTGCATTTGCCTTCTTAACTGCTGTATAATATTCTGTAATTTTTCTCGTTCTTGCTTTCTATAAGTCATGCATTATACAATGCTTGCTCACTTTGGCTTCTTACTTGATTTTCATTGAAGAGCGCCTGATTTTGTTGACCTAACAATACATCGGCTGTTTGATTTTTTTTGTTGTTTAAAATTTGTATTATTTTAACTTTAATTATTGTAGATCAACTCTTCTGTTGGAACCTTTGGTGTGAAATACTAAACTTGAAGAGATTTACCACTAAATACCAAAACGCTTTTTTGAACTGCTCGACGCACGTTTCGCTAACCATGTTAGCATCATCAGGAGATGATTTAACACTCACAGATTAAATCATCTCCTGATGATGCTAATATGGTTAGCGAAACGTGCGTCGAGCAGTTCAAAAAGGCGTTTTGGTGTTTAGTGGTAAATCTCTTCAAGTTTATTTATTGTAATTATTGTCGCGATGTCCTAGTGGCCGTAAATACAGTTGCCGAATACAGTCGCCGGACATCGCTCGCGAGACTTTCGGGAATTCGAAAGCACAAATACACGTGTTTATAGTTCGAAGGTAGAGCGAATATTGTGTTGTTTAGTGATTTGAAAATTTTTCTCAAGTCTTTAGACTCTCTCAAGACTCAAGACTCTTTATCTCAATCAAAAAATGGAATTAAGTCGTGGGAATTTTCGACGAATCAACGTTCGAATTACGACTTTCGACGTGGATTATCTCAGCAACAGTGCATCGATCAACTCACTTCGACTTTTGGCGATAATGCACCATCTAAAACTATTATAAATCACTGGTCTAGTGAATTAAAGCGTGGCCGTCGTTTGCTCAAGGACGAATTTAAAGAAGATCGTATAAAATGAGTTGTTGTGCCAGAAAGCATCGATACTATGCGTGAACTGATTAAACAACATCTTTATGTGATATACCATGAGACTGAGGCACCCCTGGGCAGTATAACAAACATATACAATATTTTACATGAACATTTAGTTGTGATAAAGGTTTGTGCGCGTTGAATTCCGCATAATTTGTGAAACACTCAAAAAACGGCTCTTGTTAATTGGTGCAAAGAAATTCTCAAAACAAAACATCGTGGTACGTTAAAAGCCGTGATGACACAGATGACGAATCCTGAATCTGTGCGTATGAGCTCGAAAGTAAACAGCAGTCGATTGTATGGATCTTATGACCCATTGCAAGACGCTTGTGGGCGTTGGTATAGACGATTCAAAAGTGGCGATTTCGATTTGAAAAGCAAAAACCGCCCAGGTAAACCAAAAAAGTTTGAAGCTGCCGAATTACAAGCATTGTTGGAAAAAGACGGTATGTAAACTCAACAACAAATAGCAGAGAGTTTATATGTTGGTCGCTGAACCATTTGTAATCATTTGCATGCATTGGGAAAGATCCAGAAAGCAGGAAAATGGGTATCACATCAGCTGGACGACAGAAAGATGGAAAAATGGCTTTCTCGGCTTAAAAGGCAGTTTTTTTGCATCGGGTTATAACTGGAGGCGAAAAATGAATATGTATCAACGACTCAAAGCGCAGAAAATCATAGGTTGACCCAGAACAACCATCAACAACGACCGCAAGATCAAATCGTTTTGGAAAGAAGACAATGTTGTGTATTTGATGGGATCAGAAGTGTGTCGTCAATCAGGAACTTCTGAAACAAGACGAAAAAGTTAATACCATCCGCTATGGTCCAACAATCGATCAATTTGAAATAAGCATTGAACGAAAAACTACCAGAATGGGCAACAAGACACGAAAAAGTGAGTTTAACAACGCTTCAAGACACGACAACGCTTCAACACATACAGCAAAAGCGGTCAGTGACACCATTTCTGCACTTGGTTGGAAACTCGTACCGCCGTATTTACCAGACTTGGTTCCTTTCGGACCTTATTTTCATTGATGTTTCACGCACTTTCCATGAAACGCTTCAACAATTACGGAGATGTCGATGGCGCGCCATCGTAAACCATTTTTTACCGTTCTCCCAAATTAAACGTTTTTTTTTTGAGAAAAAAATTAAGAACTATTAAGGGCCATACATGGTAAGCTCTGTATAGAGTATTTGATATTTGTAAGACACTGAGAATTGAATGACTAGTTATAAAATTGAATTAACCTTAATCTATATAGATAAGAATTAAATGCTGTTCCTTGGTAAGCGAATTACTTGAGAACGGCTGGACCGATTTAGCTTTTTTTTTAATGTTCGTAATAGTCCGTAGCGTATTCTTAAAGAATAGAGCGACGACTGCGGCGAGCGGCGAGCGCCGTTGTTCTGTTATCTTAGCAGTCAGAAAAGTCTACCTCGTATGAGATGCCTGGGATCGATAATTCCGCTGCCAAATTCCAGATTTGTTTACAGAGGTTGCCATGGTAACGCGCGAAGCCGTCTTCTAAATACGTGAGCTAAAGATAGAAAATGGCGCGGCGCGTGGATGCTGCTGCAGCAGGCTTTATTGCACGCGTTTCGTTTCCTTAAGAATAAAATTCAGTGAATTTACATCGTATCGCGCCGTGCGGGTGGCTGTTAAAGTTTTTGAAAATGTTTCCATTGTACGATCCGGTGTGCATTTTGCTGGAAACACCATTTTCCTGATGGAAAAACGATGACAAAAAAGACTTTCTGCATACAGAGGGACCTAACACCAAACCTTTTCTTGAAATAGAAAAACAAGGCAAATCAAAAGACAGAGTTTTCGTTCGAAAGTTTAGCAATCAGTGGTATGCTGATTATAAGTGGTTGTGTGGAAGTGTTTATTTGAAGAAACTGTTTTGTATGCCCTGTTTGACAGTAGGTGTAAAATCAAGTGTGTGGAATAAAGAGGGTTTTTAACAATTTTGGAAACGTAACAAGGAGTTGTAGTAGATATGAAGCTTCTTCAGATCACATTCACTATGCATTATCGTTTGCCAAATTAAAGAAAAACCTCAGCACAATTGAAGACGCGTTGAAGGAAAATTCCAGCTTGTATTTAAAAATGTTCAATGACAATGTGCTTTTAAATAGAAGATTCATGCAGTTACCTATTCGCGCCACTGTTTATTTAGGAAAACAAGAGTTAGCATTTCGAGGGCACAACGAATCTGATTCCTCGGATAATCGGGGGAATTTCAAAGAACTTTTGGATTCTTATATATCAGTGAGCAGTGTGGACATTCAAGAACACTATAAGAAGATATCCCCCATTTTTTCTGCAAATTCAAAAACAATCCAGAACGAATTGATAGACTATTTCGGATTACATCGATGAACATGTGGATCGTGAAATAAAAGACAGTGATTTTTTCTCTACTCAAGTCGACGACTCAACGGACATTCTTCAGAAATCTCAGTGCAACATTATACTTCGATACGTTAATAGTGCGGGAAAGTTAGTTGAGCGGTTTTTGGGCTTCTTTGATGTTAGTATCGACCGAACAGCGGATGCTCTTTTTGATTTGGTGACTAAACATATTGAAAAATACGATTTCCGTTCAAAATTAGTAGGACAATGCTACGACGGCGCTAGTGTCATGTCAGGACATATAAATGGTCTCCAATCAAAAATAAAAACCGAAGCTCGACAAGCCATTTTTGTACATTGTGCAGCTCACCGTTTCAATTTAGTGCTTCAGCAGAGTTGCAGTACTATACCACAGTGCCGTATTTTTTTCGAATAGTTTCCCGACTTTTTTTCATCATTCTACAAAGAGAACTCAAGTAGCTGACACAATAATGAAAAAAAGGGTACCCACATCTGTTTCAACCCGTTGGACATCGAATTCTAAGATAGTGAATGTGATCGATAATGAATGGGACAGTTTAAAAACAGTTTTTACTGAAATTAGAGACGACAAAACTTCGGATCAAAGTTCAATAACTCAAAGTGTGGGCTTCTTAAATCATCTCAATAATTTTGAATTTGCTCTACTCAGTGCTATTTTAGTGACGTTTTCAAAATGACTGATATTCTGTTTGATGTGTTACAGAAACGTTCACTTAACATTAATCTTTGTATAACACAAGTTAGGAATACTCAACGTCTTTTAAATTGAAAAAGAAATGAGGAAAATGTCCAAAAACGTTTTGATTCAATCAGTGTAAAAGTGTCAGTACCAACTAATTATCGTGAGGGACGAAAAAATTTAACGACTGAAGAAATCTTTGAAAAATACAAAGTGTATTACGAAATTTTAGATACTATCTCTGGACAAATTGAGTCACGATTTCAAGACATGGATAAACTTATTTTCGTTACACTCATGGACACAGCACAGTTTGTAGAGTATGCAAAAACCTTTCCTTTAGAGTCAGTGAATAATTTAAAAGCATTTTTTCCCGACCTATTTCCCGATATATCAAGGCTGAAAAATTAATTAACCTTCATTTATAATGATGAAAATTACCACAAAATTCAATTGGATCGAATGTTGGAACTTTTACACGAGAATAGAGATATCTTCAAGGAAGCTTCCAGATTATTACGCCTGATTGTAACGATTCCCTCGACTAGTGTCTCAGTTGAACGTAGTTTTTCCTGTTTGAAAAGAATCAAGACATTTTTACGAAATTCAATGACAGAAAACAGACTAAGTAATTTGGCGAAAATTTCTATTGAAAAAGGACTTTTGAACGAACTTTTAAGTGTGGAACCATTTTATGAGGACATTATTGAAATATTTGCAGCTTTAAAGGACCGAAGGATTGACCTTACATTTAAAAAATAGAAACATTATGTGCGGTTGCAGATTTTGCAGTGCCCCTACGTTAGTCGCTGTTGAAGTGCGGGTGAGTAAGCTATTTTTTTTTATGTTATTGTTATGTTTTTATGCATTTTTGGATTTGCTGCTTATGATATACCTATTATTTTTCGTGCTGCGCTTCACCTCCTATTTAGACCACGAGCCGCCATTGACTCAAACAGGGAATTTGTAACTTTAAACTAATTCTTATGTTATAACAAAATTTCCCTCCAGTGTCATTGATTCACATATTCCGACGATGCTCCCGCGTTTATGTATTCAGACGTCAGTGAACTGCGCCGATGGAATTTTTTCAAAACACGCTGGAATTTTTCTTCCTAGTATCGAACACTAACACCAATTTAAAATGTTCTCATTAGCCGCACGGTCAGTCAATTCCCATTCTCGTCCTGTACGCGTTCCGCTCGCAAAACCATCGCGCGCACCGTCTCTCTCCAACACACGACCAGGTCGCGTTCCCTACGGTCGATTTACGTCCAGCGCATTTTAACGAATCGTCGTGAGAGCAAAATTTTGATTTCCGATTTTGCATTTGATATTCCAGTCCGGGTCTGATCAACACTGCCAATATTGATAGGATCGGTCAGTCTAACTTGGTACCATTGACACGAAAAGTAATAAGACGTATAGGAAGTATATAAAAAACAAATATTTATATATAAGTAATCTGTATTTTAAGCTTACCCATTTCTTATATTGTATTTTTATTAATCTTCATACAGGATCCGTCTCTCGAAGTGTTATCAACTTCACGCTGCTGTAGCTGCTGAACAGCTGATTATACCGCTCCCAAAACTATACGGATTTTACCTTATAATATTGTTTACAAGTATACGAAACCATATCGTTCTACGTCGCAATTAAAAAGAAATATTCGTAGTGGAATTCAAACGTAATGGTGTGATTTTCTGTATTTGGTAGGAAAATCGCAACCTGCTAGTGTTCTTGAGTTACAGACAAGTTGGACAACCGAGTTACTATGCGTAAACAAGCGCCTGCTTCTGTGATGGTTTGGGCTGCTGTGCAAATGTCTCCGCTCGTTTTCATCGATCTGGGCGTTAAGATGCACCAGCAAGTGTACGAACCAAAGGTATTAAACGATGCGTTGATTCCTTGGACACACAAACAATTTGGTTCCAATTGTTGGATATTTCTACAGGACTCTACATACCATAAAGCTAATTTGACACAACAATTTTTATAAAATGACGTTCAACAGTTCATTTCTTCCCAACAAGGGCATCCATACTCACCAGACTTAATCCAATGGACTTTTTCATATGGTCCTTTTTCGAGGCTAAGGTGTCAACAATAAAATATCAGACTTTGAACACATTGAAGTCAACGCTTCGTCGGGAATGGCTATGAATTTCACATACTTACATTTATGCAGCGTGTGATGCATTAGTGGGAAGATGTGATGCCATCATCCGCGCCAAAGGTGACCATATTGAACAGTGACATTTTGTTCATAAAATTAAATGTATTTTCAACATTGGTCTAAAAATATTAAACAAAAATATTCATAATTGAAAAAACCACAGCTTTTTTTATTGGTAAAACTTGAAATGACGGATCCTGTATATATAAACTAATACAAACATATAAACTAATTTAAAACCAATCAATTTATTTATAATTTATGTGCGGGTAGGACTGAGACGATCGAGAAGCAGTGATAAGAATTATTATTTTAAGTAAGTTTGTGTAAAAGCTTATTTGGAAATAACAATGGGTTCTTATTTAACAAATAAATTACAAATAAACTAATGAACATTGTTTAAAAAAAACATTGAAAATTATGAAAGTTTCTATTGTAAAAATACTTTACAACGAGATAAAAACAAAAATGTTCCTTTTTTGTTTGCTTTTTTTTTGCAATTGCGTACACAAACCTAAATATACACAAGCAAAAAGTGAATCAGATTTAAATAAGCGAACTAAGATTAATATCTAATTTCCACTATATTTACAACTTGTATTACAATAGTTTCGACTCGCAGTGCCTTTTTCAAATACCAACACTATATTGCACTGCATACTATCGCTATATGCAATATTGCTATGCTCCTACTGCTGCAATATTACAAGCAGACCCCTTTCCATGTATGTAAATCCTAGTCTTAGTTAAAATGAATTTTCATGAAATATCAGCTGCATATGTTAAATATGCATTAGTTTTTTTTATATAGTGAGTCTTACATATTTTCTTTCCCCGTATAAATCAGTGCATACTTTTCATCATTCTTCATTTGTTACATAACACATCCCACTGTTATATTGTATTAAATATCTTTTGTTTTTTAGAACTCCTTTTATAACTTTAATTACCCCGAAAATGTACTCTAACTAGAGATTTCCATATATGTTGCTGTATTATACATTCACACTAACTGCATAGGAAGGTACAAATATTATTAAGAAGATAACGAGATGTATTTCAAGTCCCATAAAAGGAATATTTTAATTATAAAACAAAGATTATTCCGTCTTATTAAGTTTTAAATTTAGTTTTTCTTTCCATCAATTAAACTAATATACAAAACAAAAAATCTAAATAAGAAATTAGAATGTTGTTACCAATGGATCAGACTGTTTTTAAATAGGAAATTAAAGTAGAAATTTATTACAATAATTAAATTGTCCTCTGGCCCAAAATATTTAAAGTTATAATTTTCAAGTTGTGCACTGGACCGATCGTTTCACTCTCTGCTCTAGTGGAAACAACAAAAATTAAGTATCCTTCGAAAACCTTCTTCGCTTTTAAGTAGTTTGTTGGATGAGTCTAATCCCGGACCGCAACCAGTATACTTTCAATTTATTTTATAATTGTGCCTCTCTACAGCCAGTTCCAGGTCAACTCATTTACATTTTCCTTCGATTGTTCGTAAACAGTGTTCATGCAGTTGGTTTCTGTCCAGGTGATTATCCCCTTGTCCAGCTGACCTCTTCTGTTGCTCCTTCCACCTTCAGAGTACCTTCCTGCCTGACTGCTTGCAGCAGTGTCTCTGCACTCCTATTAATGTACTCCATCAGGCAACAGTTTTCTTCTTCCAACAGTTTGTTGAATTTGCAGTAAATCACGTCTACATATTCTGCTCGACTGGTAAAGTCTATGGATGTCGCTTTTAAGATGGTGACAGTGATCAATTCTTCTGTTGGAACCTTTGGTGTGAAATACTAAACTTGAAGAGATTTACCACTAAACACCAAAACGCTTTTTGAACTGCTCGACGCACGTTTCGCTAACCATGTTCGAACCAGCATCATCAGGAGATGATTTAATCATGATCAATTAAAGAGATTAAATCATCTCCTGATGATGCTAACATGGTTAGCGAAACGTGCGTCGAACAGTTCAAAAAAACGTTTTGGTGTTTAGTGGTAAATCTCTTCAAGTTTATGGTGACAGTGGTACATTGTTAAAAGTTTGCGTGTTTCGTACTAGTGGAATTTCCACCTTTTAGCATCGATTTGAAGATTTTTCGAAGTCTTTTGGTATATTCTCTTCTCACTGCCTCTTTTACTTCGGCATTAAGTAAAGTATTTGCCTTGAGGATTCCAATATATTTATTCCCTTATATATATATATATATATATATATATATATATATATATATATATATATATATATATATATATATATATATATATATATATATATATATCGAGTTTTTTGACTTCTTTGGACTGCGTCCAACGAGACAACAGTAGTCAGGAGGTATACACCCCCGACCGTTGGATTCCACAATCTCATGTGGAACGCACACCACACGAGAAAGCATGATTGAAAGAATTCAAAATTCAATAACCACCATTTCAAGAGCGGAAATTGAAGCTGCCGTTTTTAGTACTCGTCGAAAAATAAATCTTTGCATTTATAAGGATGGAAGGCATTTTGAACATTTAGAAAGGCGTTAAAGTTCAGATTCTGTTAATTATTAGACTGTTGTGCTGTTAATTTTATTTGACTGTTGTTATTATTATTATTATCTTCGTTATTGGCCCGTTGGCTTTTAAACACGCTCCAAATTAATATGGCACGAAGAATTTGGACCAGTCCTAAGCCTGGGTAAAGCGTGAAGGAAGGCAAACATTAGGTTAATATTTTTTTAACTTAATGCAGGTAGTAGTGTAATAATAACTGATTTTTTCAGAAAAATCGAAATATCTCTTGATATGTCAGAGATATCGATTTCGGGTTTTTACTAGATGATTCTTCTTTAAATTACCTTTCTATCCATGTAATAAAAGCTGTACCATTCCATTTGAAAAAACTGAACAAAACTTCAAAAAATCTATTGTCGAATGTAACGCCACCTCGCGGTTTCATTTATAAACTAAATAATGTATTTCCCAAATTATCTGATTGTCCCAGCAATTGCCTTTTAAATGAATCCAAATTGAGGAAAATCGGTTTAGGCAAACGGACATTAGACGACTTTTTATCTAAATAGGTAAAACTCCCCCCCACTTCTTTATTCGCGAAGTTGCGACAAAATGTCATAAAACAAAGTTGGAGGAGACAGTTTGCTAATTATAACTGAGAATTTTTCTTACTCGGTTAACACTTGGAAATACACAAAAAAAATTATTTTTAAAAATGTTTAGCTCGTCACGCCCTCTTGCGGTCGTTTTAGAAGCTTAAAAATATTTTTGGTGAATATCTCATGATCATTTTTAGTACAATTTTTTTTTCCCCAAAGGTGTGGGATAAATAGTTTTCAAGATACGGCCGCGATACATCCTTAATGGAACATGAGGTATCCATTTCAGAATAGTTTTGGTCCACCTGTTGTCACATCTTCTTGCTATATGGCCTGCATATCTCCATTTCAACTTCTTTACTCTTTAACTGAAGTAATATACCTCCGTTTGTTTTCTGATCCATAATGTTTTGTCCTATTTTGAACCATTTCATTCTTCTCTGCCAGTCGAAGTTTTTGAATCGATTGTGATATGGATATCCAGGTTTCACTTTCGTATTTTAGAACGAGCAGGGCGCAATGAATTGTTGAGCCTGCCCATCAAATTTTAAACTCCGTTCTACTTACCGAAATCAAGAAAATGTTACGTCGAAGAGATAAACTAGTGGGTACCGAATTGGACACGAAATTGACACAGTTCGGTTAGTAAAATGACAGATAACTGAGTAGTTAAGATAGCCAGAGATAAGTCATCGATAGGCAGAAGTGTGAATGGACTACATAAAAGATGGAGTGATAAGTTGAGACAGTGTTTTTGCCCGAGCTCGGGTCAAGTAACTACTTATCAGTGTATCTGTAGAAAAGAAGAATTAATACTAACTTTGACTTTCTTAAACTTGAAGAGATTTGCCACTAAACATCAAAACATTTTTTTTAACTGCTTGACGCACGTTTCGCTAACAATGTTAGCATCATCAGGAGATGATTTAATCTAATCCCGATTAAATCATTTCCTGATGATGCTAACATGGTTAGCGAAACGTGCATCGAGCAGTTTAAAAAATTGTTTTAGTGTTTAGTGGTAAATCTCTTCAAGTTTAGTATTTCACACCAAAGGTTCCAATAGAAGATATTTTTTAGATATTTTTTTAACATACATACAACATGAATAAACGAAACAATCCGAATGTCCTCTCAAACAATAATTTAAATTAATTTTTAAACATTTTAGGGATACAGATATTTTTATTACGCTATATTTTATTACAGATATTATGCGCCATTGCATGAAATGATTTATTCATTTATCTTATTTAACAAGTCCGATTAAAAATGTAATAACCTCGTTACATAAGTCCTGTAATATACAAGTGATACTGAATATTCCAAGTATTAATGGCAAAATACTTTAAAAGATAAACTTCTTACCGGAAGTTTTTCATTTAAAAATATTCTAAAGTATTAATTAATTCTCTTAACGAAAAGATTAGTAATAATGAAATATATTTTTTATTAGTACGTCAATATAAAATAAGGAATGGAAAAATGTTAATTAACAAAAAGGATACGGCAAAATTCAGTGCATAACACTAATATATAAACCCAATTTAGTTACTATAATATCGCGTCTTTTACAAGACGCCAATATCCATTACTTTTTTATTTAATAGTACTTTCAAAAGGCAAAATTCGTCACGGTGCTCTGATGTAACACCTTTTTAACAGATAAGTACTTGTAGATGTAGATTGGACCTGTCCAAAAATAGACTGCCTTGGTGCCCCGTTTGAAAATGAGTAAACCTAGTTGACGATGTAGAAAAAAAGAAGCAAGATCCAACAGAGGGTCTAAAAACATTGATTGATTCGTTAAAATGTTCGAATGTTATTCGGTTTGACGTGTGTTAATTGGGCTTAGTTATTATCTTTCTTTTTTTTTAGCTTAAAATGAATTTCCATGTCAATTTCAAACGTTGTATTTGTCAGTCTGAATCACACAATGAATTTTGCAGATAACACCGATAAACAATGTTTCTATCATCTAACGAAATAGCTACTTAGATGTCATTCAAAATGGTTGTCGAAGAATTTTTGGGAAATAAAAAAAGTGAAAATTATAAAGGTATTGTTACTGATTTATTGAAAAATTTTCAACAGATGGGAGTGAACATGATAGAATTTTATATACATTACCGTATGATTCTACATCATTTGATTCCCAACCTGACCCAAGAAGACCTTTAGAGACGGTTCCTGCAGTTGACATATTTCATGTTATATTTTATAACATTATTTTAGAATCTAGTCATTATTATAATGTTAATAAAAATTGTGTTAATAAATTAAATTAATTTATGGCAAATACTTTGTCTGTCATTTCTCAGTTTATTATAAGTATTTTTTAGATTTAACAATAAAAAAAATATGGGATAAATTTTCTTTATTTTAGTAATATGTACTTTTCTTTTTGTCTGATAATAAGAATTCTACTTTACCGATCATGATTATTATTCTGTAATTTTATGAAATTTTACTATATCAACTTTTTTACATTACTATAGTAATAGCGTAATTTCTCTTGCAGTGAATAAGACTGTGTGTTATATTCAACCGTATAATCTGTTTAATAAGATCGCATAAATTTAATTTTTTTCTTTCTGGTCCGGCACTGCAATGTTCAATACTAAAAATTACGATGTTTTGATAGTTATTTTTAGCATAATTTTTTTTCATGTAGTTTCACAATAGATGTGTTTTTTTCCTCGATTCAAAATATGTTTTCTTAAAACATAGTAAGTTAAATTGGTATATAACAAGTCGTGTTATGTGAATTTTTGAAAAAGCAATTAAATTGTCCCTAGTTAACGCTTCACTTTTTTTTAATCAACATTAAGTCGGTTCCATTTACTGTCGGCCTTTGACTGTTCTTGTTTACTTTCCTGGAAACCGTCCAGCATGCACACCCCACATTTCCCAGAACGAATGTTATGTCTTCCAGGCTTTTTGCCGAGGGGTGAGAGCGTATTGTATCTACTCACATCAAAAGATGTTTAGGAAACATCTCTCTGTCATTGTATAATTCTTAACGTTTTGAAATCGAAGAGCTCAGAGTCGTAAATGTAACACGTGTGGCGCGGACAAGTTCAAGAGTTGCCGTCTATATACAGAACAGACTCTTTTTTTGGTTAAACTTGCGTTAAAGAAACGTTTTAAAGCCCATAAATTTTAAAACGAGATGACTTAGTATGAAAAACTGGACTGGTGATATTCTATCCCATTTTGAGATAATCATTTTATAACAGGAATCAAGCTGAAACACGACTGATGGAAAAGAGACGTGAGAAAATATTTGTAGTTGATTTACAGGCAAACTATGTCTAGTCTGTGACTAGAATAATCAAAACCAAATTAAAGGTATAAAAAGATAAATTAATAAAAAAGGAATAAAACAATTTTATACTTTGTTATCTATCATTTTTATTTTTAAAATTTGTGTGACTAGTTTCCTAAAACGATTTTACATTCTCAAACACTACTTTAAAACTTGTAATGAGTGTAACGTTTGAATGTAAAGTCGTTTTATGCAACTATAGTCACACAAATTTTATTTACAAATAAAAGTGACAGATAACAAAGCAAAAAATTGTTTTTTTCCTTTTCTAAAAAATGAACTATCACAAAGTAATGGACAAATCAATCAATAATAAGATAATTTGTTACTATGAAAATAATGTAAAAAACTTTTAGTAATTAGGATTAATTATATAGGTCGATAATTTTTGTAATCTTGATGAAATTGATCTTTGACATTTCTTATTACCTTCATCATTTAGTACAATAATACTTATAGGCAAACAAATCTATATTTTATTTAATATTTTGTTTTATCACCCTTAGCCTCTAAGATTGCGCGTACTCGTCGAGGCATACCTCGAATGCAATTAATACACATTTCTTTAAGGTGTTCATTATGATTCCAACGGAATACGGGTGTAGTCAAGGGGGCTGTTTTGGGGGTTCAAAGCCCCCCCCCCCCCCCCCCCCGCCCCCCGAAATAAGCCAAATATTACCTAATATTATACCGAAAATATACGAGGAGTGAAGAGAATTAAATTATTACATTTGAATTGAATACACATCCGAACTAGTGGACGTTGCGCACAGTAACGCCATCTCTTGTCGAGTAGTCGAACTATTTTGTATCGTATGGAAACTTTGCGTTGTTCCTCGATTATTCGCCACGCCCGTCGGTCGGAATGAGCGGAGCTTTATGAAAGTTTGTGGTAGTTTCTGGACGGCTACTACTGGGCTGCTATATAAGCGGCGCGTAACCGCGCTTACGGCAGTATTGTTCCATGCGAACTCGAAGCGAATATAAGTGAAAAGTGATGAACGAATAGTGAAGAGAATAAGTGTACCGTGTAAGTGAGTAATTTTAGTGCAGTGTTTTTCGGCGACCTTGTTAAGGATAGATACATGAATCATTATTACTGTCGAAAAATGGAGGGCAAAAAAAGGAAGGGTGATAAACTCAAAGGTATGGACTACTGGAAAAAGTGGTGTAGTCAAGGGGTTTCTAATAAAGAAACAAATTTGGATTTAGCTATCAAAGCTTCAGCTACCTTGTATGCTGATAAGAAGACTGTGATGACAAGCGGGCCCTCGACCTCGACCTCAATCACAATACCGAATGTCGAAATCGATGCCATGTCGCTGGTGCCCTGTTCGATACCTTCAACTGCCGAATCTACATCTAGTCTACAACAGGCCAGCTTGCCTGTTACCTCATCTTTTACAACTGTAGCTAAGTTGGATGTTGGTTTTTACGCGAATCAAGAAAAAATCTTGGATGAATATTTTAAAGTCCAAATTTTAAAAACGCCATGGAACCCACCCAGAGATTATAAGTTTCCTATTTCCACAAAACGAAACTTGTGCTTTCAATTGAAATGGTTGGAGAGATTCCCCTGGTTGTCATATTCGAAATATAAAAGTGGAGCATACTGCAGAGTTTGCGTAGTAATGGGACGTTCGCTTGATGAAGGTAAAGGCAGGCAAAAATCGGCCAGTTGGTAACCGAACCTTTTTGTAAGTGGAAAAATGCCCTAGAAATATTTGAAGTTCATGCGAAATCGGGATACCACAAGCGAAATTCAGAACGGGCAGATAACTTTCTAAAAGTAATGTCTTTGCAGGCTTTTTCGGTCACTGAACAGCTGTCTTCTGAAAGAAAGAGAACAAGAGGAGAATCGAAAGAAACTAATCCCTATCGTAAAAGCAATAATTTTTTGCGGCAAACAAGGCATCTCCTTGAGAGGTAAAATCGATTCAGGGCGCATACAAATTACACCAGAATCACCAGAACCTGAACAACCACTACAGAATGATGGTAATTTTAGAGCCCTGTTGCGGTTTGCGGTTGAGTCTGGAGATAAAGATCTGGCTGAGCATTTGAATACTTCACAGAAGAATGCCCTGTACACAAGCCCTCAGATCCAAAACGAAACAATTTACATTTGTGGTGAATTAATTCAACATAAAATAATTGAAGAAGTAAAAAAAACCAAACTATTTGGGATTCTGGCTGACGAAACCACCGACATCGGACGTGTAGAACAAGTCTCGCTATGTCTTCGATATGTTGATTTTACAGATAATAAACACCATATACTTAAAGAGATGTTCCTTGAGTACATTCCGACGGTCGATGTTTCAGGATCCGGTCTCGCAAATCTTATTATTACAGCTCTGAAAAAGCATGTACTTGAATGTTCTCATGTGGTTGGTCAAGGTTACGATGGGGCTGCAGCTATGAGTGGGTATTTGCACGGTGCCCAAGCTTATGTTCGCCAAGAATGTCCTCTTGCTCTTTATGTTCACACTCTAGTGCACACTCTCTCAACCTTGCTATTGCTGATTCATGTTCATTAGCAAATGTCCGAAATTGCATTGAGATTGTGCAGTCTGTTGGTTCCTACTTTCGACATTCTGCTCAAAGCACTGCTTTGTTGCTGCAATGCACTGCAATGTGTGAAATACGGTGCGTCCACAAACATGAAGCTATTATAAGATTCAGGGAAATTTATTCAGCGATTGTGAATGCTCTCGAAGAACTCCAATTTAATCACAATAAGGAAACATCGCAACAAACCGCCCAATTGCTAAGTACGCTTCGATCTTCGGATTTTGTGATGTGTTTAGTGATTCTTCAAAAAGTTATGAGCTATACATTGTCGCTATCAAAACAATTAAAGACATTATTATCAGATGTTATTAATGTCTTACAACTCCTGAGAAACAACACTGACGTCGAATTTCTTCATCTCTATGAAGACGCAAAGGTTTTACTGGAAGAAAATGGTGGTATACTGCAAATGCCTCGCGTCGTCGGAGGACAATTAAATAGATCGAACATTCCTGCATTGGATGTATGTACGTATTACAAAATTAATTTGTTCATTCCATTTCTTGATCATACAATTCAACAATTGGTTGAAAGGTTTACCAAACATCGTAAAGTAGTATCAGCATTATCTGGTGTGCTACCTTCAAATTTTACTGCCAGTTCTGAAATTGAAGAAGCAATTTCCATGTACTCGTCACTGCTTCCCGAAAGCAACATATCAGTGGTTAAAGCAGAACTTGACGTATGGAAAACAGTGATGACAAGTATCTCGCCTACCCCGAAATCTAATTTGGAATGCCTAGATATGTGCGATAAAAACCTTTATCCTAATATTTACACATTACTACAAATCTTGGCTACCATTCCTGTATCCACTGCTACCCCAGAAAGGTCTTTCTCGAGCCTAAGGAGACTGAAAAACTATTTACGAAACACTACAAGTGAAAACAGACTTAATGGTTTGACTCTTATGAACATTCACTATGGAACAGAAATTCATGCAGATGAAGTAGTGGATATATTTAAAAGAAAAAGCCGACGATTTCTTCTTTAAGGTTTTAGATTTAGCGCAGAGGAACGAAATTAATGTAACCATTTCATTTAAACTTAAGAACTTTATAAATATGTCGTAATTTTTCCGATGAATATATAGATATTAAATTTCATGTAAGTATATTTTTGTTGTTTTATTTACTTCAAACTACCCCCCCCCCCTCGCCCCCCCCCCCCCCCCAAAACTAAAAAGTTTTGTGATATATGCAGACGATTTATTTTAAAGTCACAAGCTAGATCTATATTTAAGGAAGTCAAAAAATTGGAGATCAAGATAAAAGTTAGGCTCCTCATGTTCTAATTCCAATGATTCTAATTCTCCAATATTCTAATTCTTTATCCGGATCTAATCCACAACTTCTTGAGAATATCAGAATGAACATCAGAATGAATTAAATGATTTGGTACGTGACCTGAAATTGTTAAAACAAAAATCGGAATTTCTTGGGTCCTGACATCAGCAGTGGAACCTGTTAGATAAAATGGAAGGATTGCTATATGTCTGTTGTGATATTGATGGTTTAACAAACAAGCTCAATATAGAACATATACTTTCCGAGTGGCGTATTTTTACAGATTTGTCAAAATAGAGCCTAAAAACGCTCTTGCTTTATAACAGAAACAAAAACCCATCTATTTATTTAACCCATTCAGTTATAATTAAAGAACAAAACTATGACAACTTACAAATCATGCTAAATCACGCTTAATATGAACAGTATAAGTGGGATATTTGTGGGACTAATAGGTATGTAGTTAGGAGTTCAAGAGGTTTTACAAATTTTGTGTCTATGGAATAGTAGGGCAATAAAAGAAAATTATAGTAAGAAAGATTGGCTTCATAGAACTTCTTTTGATCCTGGTACTTCAAACATAAAATATGTCCCTCTTGTTCCTACAAGAACGGTGCTTCTTTCGCCTCTCCATATTAAGCTTGGACTAATGAAAAACTTTGTCAAAGCCAAGGACAAAGAAAGTAATCGTTTCAAGTCCCTAAAAGAAATATTTTCTCAATTAAGTGATGCAAAACTACAAGAAGACATTTTTATTCGATCTCAAATAAGGAAGCTACTAGATGATTTTCGTTTTCAAAAAAAAAATTCAATTTTCAAAAAAATGAAAACAAATTGGTAGCTTGGAAGTATTTTGTGGAAGTGTAGTGAAATGATTTCTTGACAACAAGAAAGATGAAAATTATAATTATATTATAATTTTATATATATATATATATATATATATATATATATATATATATATATATATATATATATATATATATACTATACTGCTGGTTTTTATAAAGAAATGATGCTACAATACATAAAAGGAAAACTCAGAAACTCATTTCTGGTGGTGAGTTCTGGCACGTTTTTCTATTCTTGCCTTATTCGATCCTATTGTTTGTCCTTGCTTCTTCCGTTATTTTCTTCCATACATCTCGGTCCAGTATCTTTTCTCACCATGCTTGTATTTCCAATTTCCTTATGTCTTCCCGCACCTGATCTTTCCACCTACTTTTCGGTCTCCCTCTTCTTCTGTTAGTATCTGGTCTCCACATTGTAATTTTCTTTACTACTTTGTTGTCGTCCATTCTTCTTATATGACCAAACCAACGGAGTCTTTGCACTTTTATGATCTTCACTATATCTTCTCCTTTCAAAATCATTTTTATTTCAAAATTCATTAACCTTATGTGTTCATCTTCAGCAACTTTCTTTAATCCATGTATTCTTCTTACTATGTTTCTTTCGAATATTCGTAACTTTTCCTGTTCCAAGCTTGTTAAATTCATTATCTCCGCCCCATGGATCACCACCGGTCTAATAGCTACTTTATATACCTTCATTTTTGTATTTATACTTATGTTTTTGCTTTTCATAATGCTTTTGAATTTATAATAGTAATAGTAATCAATCTCTATGTTTCTGTCACTTTTGCTATTTATTGCAAAAAAATTGAAAACTTTTGTTACACCTTAATATTTACGAACTTTATTGCAAATTTATCGTTGTGTCCTAAATAAATCCCGTAAAACTCATTATCAGTTCAATAATAGCAACTGGACGGTCTGCTTCCTTATTCACAGACAATTTGACATGCCACACATCGTCTTCAAGTGGACGTGTCTCAGATCATCGGTTTCCAGTGCAATTGTGCTCAGGCTTCTATCAAATTTGCGTGTGTTGACTGCGAACCGTTTGTAAATATGTTGCGATCTCGATAACTTTATCTAGAATGAATTGTCTCTCGGTTCAAGTTATAATGACGTTCACGTATTACGCAGAAAAAAAAGCCTTTTGTTTAATGAAGTAGAAATGTGTATATCACTAATAAGTCATGATGTCATTAGCAGAGACCGTTAGGATGATTTATTTCTATTACACAGGTGGAATGGTTTCAAGTACCTAACCGAAATATTTCCCGAATTAAGTGATGCAAAAATAAAAGCCTATGAAATATTAGAGTGTCGCATGTCCATAAAAAAATATTTTTTTACACTCAAATTTGGATTTTTTTCCGGAAAATTTGGGTGACAAACAAGGAGACAGGTTTCCCCAGAACATCAAGATGATGGAAGTAAGATACCAGGGACACTGGAACCCATCTATGTTGAGCTACTATTGTTGTTTCTTAAAAAGAGATGATGCTACAGAATACAAGAAGAAAAAGTGAAAGTCATCGATAAATTAAACTAGGAGAAATAGTTGAGGTCACAGGCTTATTACAAGGCACCATTTTGCATGAAAAATTGGGTGTGAAAAAAATTTCTGCAAGATAGATGCCGCCTTTTCCCTCAGTGGAGAATTAACGTAATTTTGTGGTCGATTCTGAAGCTGTTCTGGCATTTTTTCGTCGCAATCCTGATGAGTTTCCGCATCGATATATAACTTTGGACGAAACATGGACTACTCTACTCCAGAGAGAAAGGAACAATCAAAATAGTGATTCGATCCGCTTACCACTTGTTTTGATCAATGTCTTAACGCACTTATTCGAAAAATGACTGTAAGAAATCGAAAAATGACTTGATGACTGGACCTCAAAAGAGGTACGACATCCAAAAATTGCCAGACAGATGAGAAGAAGGAGCAGGTTTTCTAATTTAAGATTTATTAATTAGCCACACCTAGTGTTATGTAATTAAATACATTAAACATTTAAATAGTCAATGTAAAGAAAACAAATTTTATTAAATGAAACATTTATGTTTAATGTAAAATTTAAAAATATTGTGAAACTCAAATGTGAAATATTGTGAAATTTAAAATTAATATACTTATACTAAATCAGGCCCTAAATTTATGTTATTCATTAATAAACAACAAAACGAATGAATAATATACATTGACATTGGTTTGCTTAAAAATACTAGTACGTTTTGTTTTAGATAAACATTCATCCCGGCAACGTAAACATCCTTCTGAAATTTAACACCCGATTTTATAGTCATAAAAAGCCCTCCTAAAAGTAGATGGTTTTCGTGCCCATCTAAAATGATTTACTCACGAATTCGTTCGTTTAAAATAGTTCAAGCGAAACATCTAAACAGAAAACAAAGTTTATTGCTGTCAAATGTATTTAGTGCTGTTTCGTCCGGTAAAAAAATACCACCCATCTAAAATACAGATCCTTGTGATTTATTTAAACTTAGCAACTTTCATTTAAAATATTACTAAAATTTAGATTAATTTGTCCCCTAGATCTGTCATAAAGAAACAACGTGTAAGACTTATTAGTTCCTAAATTTCTCGAGCAACAAAAAAACATTTTAAAACCACCTGTTAAATACATTAGATTATTAAAAGAAATGATTTTTGTCATTTGCTTTTCATCAAGAATATTGTCCAAAAAAATCTACGACATGATATCTGTTACGATGGAGTTGTTTTAACTTTTTTTTTACTACAAAATAATACAGGACTGGTCAAACGTTATGTTTATTTTCGTTATTATTGGCAAACTGTGTATTTAATTTAAAGAAAAAGATTATTCATAAAAACTGAAAAAAGGAACAATAAGCATATGTCGTAATTTAAGAAAATTAGTGAGTTCGTGTTCTAGGTCTATGTTTTTTACATAAAACGGTGACCAGTTTCCATAAGCTCTATAGTCAAGTTATAGGGATAGAATGCCGCCGTTTGTATCAATATTTTCCGCCCAGTTCTTCTCTCGCGTTTCGATCCATCCGTTATTCCCAGCTCTTGCAGATCCTTCCTCACTCCCTCCTCCTATCTTTTCCTTGGTCTTTCCCCTCGATCTTAATTTCTCCAAACTCCCTGCCAGCATTCTCTTGGCTGGTCTTTCACTGCCCATCCTCTCCACCAACTCAGTCGTTTGTTCCCTATTTCGTTGACCAACACTGGACTATTAAAAATGGTTGCTAGTTCTTCACTCGTTCTAATCCTCCAGCCTCTTTCCGTTTGAATAGGGCGATATATTTTCCTCACTATTTTTCTCTCCCATGTACTGAACAATAGTTTATCTATTTTTGTCAGAGTTCACGTTTTTGACCCATATAATTCTATTATACTAGTATCAAAGGCAGTACCCAGGAAAAATATTGGAAAGGAAAGGACAGACATAAAACCAGTATTAATAGCTGATGCTCCAAATAAGCTTGAAATTCAAGAACAAAACAAAAGAAAGCTTAGAGTCAAAGAAGTTAAGAAACCCATTTTGCAGAATGCTAAAGAGACAAAAAAGCCAACGGTTTCAGTTGTTAAGAAAACTATAAAAAAAGAAAATAAAACACAAAAGAAGAAAAAAGATGCTAACATAACTAAGGATAGTGATAATTCAGGCAGCGAAGAATGCTTACGTTTAGTTTGTATGGAATCTTATTCAAATACCAGGTCAAAGGAAAACTGGGTACAATGCCTAAATTGTCAGCTGTGGGTTCATGTAAACTGCACTAATAACGAAATAAGTTATGTGTTCCATAACTGTTTGTGTGATTGAGATCTCATTCTTAAATAATGTTGATTATTTTAGAAGATTGTTATGTTTCCTAAAAATGTTATTTTTTTGATAATTGTGATAATTGTGATAATCGTAGTATAGTGCGGTTCAAGATATCTCATTGACCGATTGAATGCAATAAACTCTTAACAACCCCTGTCGTATTGAAACCGGGCAAAGTTGCAACAAACGTATAAATAGGACAGGGCCTAATAAAATAACAGGTAAAAAGACAAAATTAATTTTATACCTGGTAAAAGCAAATATATTGACGAAAGCGACAAAGATTTAACTCGAAGCAAAATGTATGCTATGTATGAAGAGCAAATTGTGCCTACAGTGCATTCATTGCAACGGCGACTAAGGAAAAATGAAACCAATATTCTTTGCAGGAGAATTAGCCTCCGGAGAATATTATGGGTTTTGCATATCGGACTATTAATAAAAGACAAATATTAATGGAATCACAACGACTATGACGATGGCGGTTTGACTACTTAAACTCTATAAAAAAATACAGATTAGAAAATCGTCCCATTACCTACATGGTTTGATACACATAAGACGCCAACAAAAGGATGGGTAGATACATCTCGAAAATGCCAAACTCCCCAAAAAAAGGAGGATAAATTCGATTAACCATGTTATTAAAATAGAATTGTATGTATCATTTACTAATAATGTAGAACAAAGTGACAGTAAGAGCGAAACCAAATTAAATGGATAATTAAATTTAAATTATAATTTTTATTGTATTAATAGATAAATTTATTTATTTGTTTTTATTTTACTAGTAAATTCAAAATATACAAACCAATAAACAATGTTTCATAGTAGTCATACATAGTAATAATAATAATAATTTATTTTTAAATCAGTTAAACAACTCTGGCGCTGGCGCCTTTTTGGAAACTAGGAATATTTTTATTAAGATTTATTGGGGCAATTAATATTTTGTCGAAGGGCAACGAAATATCTTGAACCGGACTATACTAAACCTAAAAGGCTGATTATAAATAAATATGTTGATTATGAAAGTAATTTTGTTTTTATCTACAATGTTACAACCATCCCCTTACACTATTACAACCTACCCTAGGGGTAGTGTGGTTATAACAAATCACACTTTTTTTATTTGGTCGTTTTTCTCAAAATCTCTATCAGTTGCATTTAAGCTGATGTTAAAAGAAAGCTGAAAAACCAATCTATCATATGTATTGATTAGAATTTTAATATTCAAAAAGCTCTGTGAGATATTACGAGAAAATTGAAAATTGTTACGTTCATCCCTGGCCTCCCCTACTATATTTATGTAGTATGACGTGAATCATTTCTCCAAGGGGAGGGGAAAAAATCGACAAATATACCAGAACTGCTCAAAATTCCGTTCTTTCACCAATTGTGAAAAATGTCAGGTTTATTTATGCTACAATGAAAGACGAAACTGCTTCAAAGATTTCCACAAAACATGATTGTGTTTTTAATTTAACGCATATGAAACCATATATGACTTCGTACAGTAATTTCTACAGTAGTAATTGTATTTTTTTTTTTAATTTGGACTGATTATTTAAGACAAATAAAAGAGATTTTCACTAAAAAAATATATATATATATTCAATTTCCTTCATAATTAATTCAATAAGGGGTTAAGAAAGTCCTTACCAAATTTCGAACAACCAGATATCTACTTTTAAGCCACTCTGTATTATTCAAGAGTGTATACGTTTAGAATTCCATAAATGCAACATATAAACAATAACAGGGTTTATTGCTGTCGAATGTATTTATTGCCGTTCCATCCTGTAAAAATATACCACCCACCCAAAAATATAAGACCCTTGATAAATGCGGCTAGTGTACAGTTAGCGCATTCCTTTATGGTGATATGTTTAATGTTTCGGTACGTCTGCGATCAGCAATAACGAACTAAATAAAGAAAGCCGCCATAAATCTGCTCAATTAGTAGATGTAGTAAGAACTGTTTTACTGTTTGATGCATTTTTATTAAATACAGTGTTTATCGTATTTTATGACGATAGATCATGTTTCATGCCTCCTGGTTATATAAGACAAAAGATATTCACGGAAAGCGTTTTTATTTTCCGTTAAAGTATATATCCAGTTTCAATAATGACATAAATAATAGTCAAGCCAATAAAAAAAAAGATAAAGTTGAAAAAAACTAAATATAGAAAAAGAATGATTATAAATTATCGTACGAGGTGAATAAATAAAGTATTTTTTATTATTATTTTAACTATAAGTATTTATTTACTGATAGTTTCGAAATCTATTAAATCTGGCCAAAAAGACAAACCATGATTTTTTTTCAAACAAAAACGTTTAACAAATTAACAAGTTTAACAAATATTAACCGAAATACTTATTAGCTAAAGTCAATCCAACGATGTCCTTTAGATTGTTCTAATGATTATGTTACTCCATTCCCGCACTGTACTCTACTTTTACACACAACATAAGGACACAACACAACGACACTACACGAGGTCACGAGGTTTAATTTTCTTCAGTCTTAGAACATGATTTTGGTTGTTCAGTAATTGAACAGCTTCTGCATTAACATGAAGGCGTAGCCTGGCCTCGTGCTTGTCAAATAAAGTAATAAATTTTTTTTTTATTGAATTGAAATGTCAGTTCCACATTATCTCATTTAAAGTAGTTGCTTTAGGAAGACACACAGCGCTTCAGACGGGTTGTCCGCTTTTCATAGCAGGGCTGTAACTCATAGACTGGAATCACCTTCAGCTGATCAGTTACGGTCTTTCCAATGTTCTCCAATGTCCCAAAATGATCAGAACTCAAGTCTGGTGATTAAGGGGGTTGCGGAGCCACAGTGACGTTTTATTTTGCCAAAAACTGGTTAATTAAAATCCCTGAACTCTAGTCAGCATCCTCAATGTCCTAAAATGATATCCATTGAGGTAAATTTTCAATCATACAGAAAGGAAAAAATTCTAAAAAGTCAAGCCTGGTGTATAAGAGGGTTGCGGAGCCACAGTGATGTTTTTACGTGCCAAAAACTGGTTAATAAAAATCGCTGAACTCTGGTCAGCATCCTCAATGACCCAAAATGATGTCCATTGAGGTGAATTTTCAATCTTGCAAAAAGGAAAAGTCTTAAGGACTCAAGTCTGGAGAATAAAAGGGTTGAGAAACCACAGTGTTTTTACTTGCCAAAAACTGATTAATTAAAATCGTTGAATTGCGGTCAACATCCTCAATGTCCCAAAATGATGTCCACTGAGGTAAATTTTCAATCTTTCAAAAAAGAAAAATGTCTAAAGACACAAGTCTGGTGAATAAAGGGGTTACGCAGCCACAGTGATGTTTTTACTTGCCAAAAACTAGTTAATTAAAATCGCTAAATTTCGGTCAACATCCTCAATGTCATAAAATTATGTCTATTAAGGTGAATTTTCAATCTTGCAAAAAGGAAAAAGTTCTAGGGACTCAAGTTTGGTGAATAAGGGGGTTGCAGAGCCACAGTGATGTTTTTACTTGCCAAAAACTAAAAGTAATTAAAATCGTTGAACTCTGGTCAACATACTTAATGTCCCAAATTGATGTCCACTGACGTGAATTTTCAATCTTACAAAAAGGAAAAGCCCTAAGGACTCAAGTCTGGTGAATTAAAGGGTTGCGAAACCAAAGTGATGTTTTTACTTGCTATAAACTGGTTAATTAAAATCGCTGAACTCTGGTCAGCATCCTCAATGTCCCAAAATGATGTCCAATGAGGTAAATTTTCAATTTTGCAAACATGGAAAAGTCCTATGAACTCAAGTCTGGTGTATAAGGGGGTTTTGGAACCACAGTGATGTTTTTACTTGCCAAAAACTGGTTAATTAAAATCGCTGAACTATTGTCGGCAGTCTCAATGTCCCAAGATAATGTCCATTTAGGTTTTTAATTTTCAATCTTGCAAAAAGAAAAAAATCCTAAGGACTCAAGTCTGGTGAATAAAGAGGCTGCGGATATGTAGTGATGTTTTTACTTTCCAGAAACTCGTTAATTCAAATCGCTGTGTGGCAAGATGAGCATTATCGTGATGAAACATCTAAGTGTATTTGATGTTGGGTCTTACACGATAGAAAGAGAAGTGAAGTTTTTATCAATTCATGCAGTTGAAAACCTTCCACTACGCGGTTCATCTTTAACCAAATCTTGGCCTTCCATAGGCCTATTGAAAATGCTGCCTCACTGTGAAATAAAACTTGATAAGTCACCGTTACTCGAAATTTTTGTCCCTCATTTTCTGAACGCACTAGGAAAATTCGGTTCACGAAAAAAATTGCTATGGACCACTAAGTAACTGTAGGAAATTCCCATTCAAAAGGGAAGACAACACTGTATCCCTATCGATCACCAGTTACCACTGTATCCCTATCGACCACCACTCGTTACTTTATTAATATACCTCTCGTATTGGTCGTTACGTAGATAGATATTTTTTTGCTGGAGACCTAACAGTTTCTTTGGTTTCTTCTTATAGTTTAATGTGACCTTCAGACTACTGTCAACAACTATCAATGGGCTTTGGTCAGCATCATCATTAAGCTATCAATCATTTTAGCTTTTTTTTAGAAAAATATTCTTACATGGGGTATGTTTAACGTAGAAGGCGTCAAGCTTGAGTCAATCATGGAAGAAACTAGCCCAACTATAGAACGATATCTTGTCGATTTTCACGTGGGTATGATGATCGTTCAGATATTTTTAAAGGAAATATCTTTTGTTTTTAATCGAAAATCAATTTACTTTTCATCATAGTTTCCATTAAACTTGATACACTTTATCACACAATGTTCCAATGTTTTTGTTTCTTCCAAAAAGTACGACTAGTCGAGCTCTGCGACAGAGAGCTTTTTTGCGATAATCTCTTCAGTTGATGTGAATTACATTCTAGCCAGTTAACAATCTCTTCAAGTTTGGAAGGAGAAAGATGTCGTAAGGGCGGAGAATAGGGTGGATGTAGAATCTATTCGTAGCACAGATTGATCAATCTCGCGGTCTCAACGGCGGACGAGGCTAATCATGGCGAACAAATATATTTTCGTTTGTGAAGCGATAGTGTTTCTTTATAGTGATTGACAATTCTATCTCTGGCAATTTGTGGATACCCTCCCAGAAAAACCGTTCATCTTTTGATGTGATCCAGTCATCAAGCCATATTTCAATATCTCCGTAAATGTTGAAGTGCTTCATGGAAAGTGCATGAGACATTGATGAAAACACGTAGTAATCGGAAGGGGCCAAGCCGAGTAAGTACGGCGGGTAGGGCAAGAATTTCTAGCCAAGTACAGAAATGTTGTGTCAGACCGTTTTCGGTGTGGAGGCGTTGTCGTGCTGCAAACTCACTTTTCAATGTCTTGTAGTCAATTCTAGTCGCTTTTCGATCATAGCATGGTTCAAATAGATCATTTGTTAATGATAGCGAATGGTATTAACTATTTCGTCTGGTTTCAAAAGCTTATGGTCCACGACACCCCTCTGATCCCACCAAATGCACAGACTTGTCTTCTTTCCAGAGCGATTTGATCTTGCGGTGGATGTTGATGGTTATTCTGGGTCAAGTAATAATTTTCTGCGCTTTGAGTTCTCGAAATATATCATTTTTTTGTCTCCAGTTACGAAGCAAAACTTCGCACACCGTTTTTCGCTTTACCATCTGTTTGTTGTTCAGCTGATGTAGTACTCATTTTCCTGCCTTCTGGATCTTTCCCATGACGACCACAAATGGTTTGGCGACCAACATTTAATTCATCTGCCATTTGTTGTTGAGTTTGCATATCGTGTTCTTCCAACAATGCTTGAAATTAGGCAATTTCAACTTTTTTGGTTTGAATTCGAAATCACCACATTTCGAAGCAGTACGTGAGAGCGTTGGTGAAAGTGCAGGAACGTCGATTCGGTGTCGTGGACAAGAACTGTAAATTTCAAGAAGCTCTCTACTGCGTATACTCACTAAAGACCTACGTCTCTATGCTTACAAAGTTCAATTGATACAAAAACTGCTAATGGCCATGCACAGCGAAGAGAGTTTGTTGAATGGTTAGGTTAAATTAGGTTGATTTAGTTGAATAGCTAGGTTAATTTAATACTGATTTTTCTAGGAAAATCATCCTAAACGATGAAGCTTATTTTCACTTTGATGACTGCGTTAGTCGTCAAAAATGCCGCATTTGGGATTCAATGAACCCACATGTGATTGTCGAAAAACAAATACATTTACTAAAAATACATTGTTGCTGCGGATTTTGGACTGGAGGCGTCATTGGACCATAATTTCTTGAAAATGAGGCTCATCAAGCAGTTGGTGTTACTGGTGCTCTATATTGTGACATGATAACCAAGTTCTTCCTGCCTAAATTGGATAATATTAATGTGAACGACATGTGGTTTCAATAAGTCGGTACGACATTCCATACAGACCGTGGAATAATCCAATTACAGCATGGGACATTTCCTGGTCGTGTACTCTCTCGTTTCGATAATCAGAATTGGGCCCCTAGATCATTTGATTTAACACCACTGGATTTCCTTCTAGTTGATGTCAAAGGTCTATGTCAACAAGCCCACATCCACCCGTGAATTAAAGGCGAAGATTCAACATTGCATCAACGCCTTTCAATTCGAAATCACCACTATCGAATGATATAAACCAACGCCCACAAGCACCTTGCATTGGGTCATTGTCATCGTAAGTTTTCACAAGTATACGATGACTTTCACTCGCCTTTTTCTTTTGATTGAACAAGCAAAGCAGTACATGCCTCAAATGCTCTCTATTTGGGTCGAAATTCGACATGTTTACCAATCGAAAAAATTATGCCGATAACTCGATATCGTTTAAATTTCAATGGCGTTTTATAATGGATACTGTCGTAGAAACAAAATGACATAAGAGATTACACTGTAAATCGACTCATGTTTCCAGCACTGTAAAGCCGATACGAGTATGACTTCAGTCATGGTTATTAGTTTTGCCGAGCCATTATTGAAGAATTGTGGGTTTTATAGTAGCTTAGATAACCCAGTTCAGATCTACATGTTAGATAGATATAGCAGATCAGATATTTTGGCTTTTAACAAAATTTAAAGCAAATTAGTTGCCCTGTTAACAAGTGAAATATTTTAAAATTCTGTGACAAGGGCAAGAGTTTAGTTTGTAAACCGACCTTTGTTTCTAAAAATGATGTCCAATGAGGTAAATTTTCAATTTTGCAAACATGGAAAAGTCCTATGAACTCAAGTCTGGTGTATAAGGGGGTTTTGGAACCACAGTGATGTTTTTACTTGCCAAAAACTGGTTAATTAAAATCGCTGAACTATTGTCGGCAGTCTCAATGTCCCAAGATAATGTCCATTTAGGTTTTTAATTTTCAATCTTGCAAAAAGAAAAAAATCCTAAGGACTCAAGTCTGGTGAATAAAGAGGCTGCGGAGATGTAGTGATGTTTTTACTTTCCAGAAACTCGTTAATTCAAATCGCTGTGTGGCAAGATGAGCATTATCGTGATGAAACATCTAAGTGTATTTGATGTTGGGTCTTACACGATAGAAAGAGAAGTGAAGTTTTTATCAATTCATGCAGTTGAAAACCTTCCACTACGCGGTTCATCTTTAACCAAATCTTGGCCTTCCATAGGCCTATTGAAAATGCTGCCTCACTGTGAAATAAAACTTGATAAGTCACCGTTACTCGAAATTTTTGTCCCTCATTTTCTGAACGCACTAGGAAAATTCGGTTCACGAAAAAAATTGCTATGGACCACTAAGTAACTGTAGGAAATTCCCATTCAAAAGGGAAGACAACACTGTATCCCTATCGACCACCACTCGTTACTTTATTAATATACCTCTCGTATTGGTCGTTACGTAGATAGATATTTTTTTGCTGGAGACCTAACAGTTTCTTTGGTTTCTTCTTATAGTTTAATGTGACCTTCAGACTACTGTCAACAACTATCAATGGGCTTTGGTCAGCATCATCATTAAGCTATCAATCATTTTAGCTTTTTTTTAGAAAAATATTCTTACATGGGGTATGTTTAACGTAGAAGGCGTCAAGCTTGAGTCAATCATGGAAGAAACTAGCCCAACTATAGAACGATATCTTGTCGATTTTCACGTGGGTATGATGATCGTTCAGATATTTTTAAAGGAAATATCTTTTGTTTTTAATCGAAAATCAATTTACTTTTCATCATAGTTTCCATTAAACTTGATACACTTTATCACACAATGTTCCAATGTTTTTGTTTCTTCCAAAAAGTACGACTAGTCGAGCTCTGCGACAGAGAGCTTTTTTGCGATAATCTCTTCAGTTGATGTGAATTACATTCTAGCCAGTTAACAATCTCTTCAAGTTTGGAAGGAGAAAGATGTCGTAAGGGCGGAGAATAGGGTGGATGTAGAATCTATTCGTAGCACAGATTGATCAATCTCGCGGTCTCAACGGCGGACGAGGCTAATCATGGCGAACAAATATATTTTCGTTTGTGAAGCGATAGTGTTTCTTTATAGTGATTGACAATTCTATCTCTGGCAATTTGTGGATACCCTCCCAGAAAAACCGTTCATCTTTTGATGTGATCCAGTCATCAAGCCATATTTCAATATCTCCGTAAATGTTGAAGTGCTTCATGGAAAGTGCATGAGACATTGATGAAAACACGTAGTAATCGGAAGGGGCCAAGCCGAGTAAGTACGGCGGGTAGGGCAAGAATTTCTAGCCAAGTACAGAAATGTTGTGTCAGACCGTTTTCGGTGTGGAGGCGTTGTCGTGCTGCAAACTCACTTTTCAATGTCTTGTAGTCAATTCTAGTCGCTTTTCGATCATAGCATGGTTCAAATAGATCATTTGTTAATGATAGCGAATGGTATTAACTATTTCGTCTGGTTTCAAAAGCTTATGGTCCACGACACCCCTCTGATCCCACCAAATGCACAGACTTGTCTTCTTTCCAGAGCGATTTGATCTTGCGGTGGATGTTGATGGTTATTCTGGGTCAAGTAATAATTTTCTGCGCTTTGAGTTCTCGAAATATATCATTTTTTTGTCTCCAGTTACGAAGCAAAACTTCGCACACCGTTTTTCGCTTTACCATCTGTTTGTTGTTCAGCTGATGTAGTACTCATTTTCCTGCCTTCTGGATCTTTCCCATGACGACCACAAATGGTTTGGCGACCAACATTTAATTCATCTGCCATTTGTTGTTGAGTTTGCATATCGTGTTCTTCCAACAATGCTTGAAATTAGGCAATTTCAACTTTTTTGGTTTGAATTCGAAATCACCACATTTCGAAGCAGTACGTGAGAGCGTTGGTGAAAGTGCAGGAACGTCGATTCGGTGTCGTGGACAAGAACTGTAAATTTCAAGAAGCTCTCTACTGCGTATACTCACTAAAGACCTACGTCTCTATGCTTACAAAGTTCAATTGATACAAAAACTGCTAATGGCCATGCACAGCGAAGAGAGTTTGTTGAATGGTTAGGTTAAATTAGGTTGATTTAGTTGAATAGCTAGGTTAATTTAATACTGATTTTTCTAGGAAAATCATCCTAAACGATGAAGCTTATTTTCACTTTGATGACTGCGTTAGTCGTCAAAAATGCCGCATTTGGGATTCAATGAACCCACATGTGATTGTCGAAAAACAAATACATTTACTAAAAATACATTGTTGCTGCGGATTTTGGACTGGAGGCGTCATTGGACCATAATTTCTTGAAAATGAGGCTCATCAAGCAGTTGGTGTTACTGGTGCTCTATATTGTGACATGATAACCAAGTTCTTCCTGCCTAAATTGGATAATATTAATGTGAACGACATGTGGTTTCAATAAGTCGGTACGACATTCCATACAGACCGTGGAATAATCCAATTACAGCATGGGACATTTCCTGGTCGTGTACTCTCTCGTTTCGATAATCAGAATTGGGCCCCTAGATCATTTGATTTAACACCACTGGATTTCCTTCTAGTTGATGTCAAAGGTCTATGTCAACAAGCCCACATCCACCCGTGAATTAAAGGCGAAGATTCAACATTGCATCAACGCCTTTCAATTCGAAATCACCACTATCGAATGATATAAACCAACGCCCACAAGCACCTTGCATTGGGTCATTGTCATCGTAAGTTTTCACAAGTATACGATGACTTTCACTCGCCTTTTTCTTTTGATTGAACAAGCAAAGCAGTACATGCCTCAAATGCTCTCTATTTGGGTCGAAATTCGACATGTTTACCAATCGAAAAAATTATGCCGATAACTCGATATCGTTTAAATTTCAATGGCGTTTTATAATGGATACTGTCGTAGAAACAAAATGACATAAGAGATTACACTGTAAATCGACTCATGTTTCCAGCACTGTAAAGCCGATACGAGTATGACTTCAGTCATGGTTATTAGTTTTGCCGAGCCATTATTGAAGAATTGTGGGTTTTATAGTAGCTTAGATAACCCAGTTCAGATCTACATGTTAGATAGATATAGCAGATCAGATATTTTGGCTTTTAACAAAATTTAAAGCAAATTAGTTGCCCTGTTAACAAGTGAAATATTTTAAAATTCTGTGACAAGGGCAAGAGTTTAGTTTGTAAACCGACCTTTGTTTCTAGAGCCATCTCTTAAAAAAAATAAGAATTGTTAACCGCCACACATGGCAAACTTCTCATAAAATACATTGGAGCATAATAGCATCCAGTGAGGAGCGTTTTTCCTTTTCCAAATAGTCGCTGAAGATATCACCTGGTGGATCCCAGACGCCTAAACAACCAGAATTGTTGCAATTTTTAAAGTGATCTATATAGTAACTATTTCCAAACAAATTATTCAATACAATTTCACGAATATGTAAAGGGTTTAAAGACAACAATTTGACAGCTGACAGTTTAGGGTTAGTAATAATGGAGCACTACACGAAAGAACAACGCATATCCTTTGTTGAACGATATTTCAAAAATAATGAAAGTTTTGGCTGGTACTGTTCGCAAATTTCGTACAATATATGGTCGGAATATTGATTTATCTTTGTCAACTGTGAAGAGAAGTCAGGGAGACTGTATCAATAGGGAAGGCTAAACACACTATAATAATGATAATATTGAAACAGTGCGTGAGAGCGTTGGTGAAAGCGCAGGAACGTCGATTCGGTGTCGTGGACAAGAACTGCAAATTTCGAGAAGCTCTCTACTGCGTATACTCACTAAAGATCTACGTCTCTATGCTTACAAAGTTCAATTGATATAAAAACTGCAGCCTAATGGTCATGCACAGCGAAGAGAGTTTGTTGAATGGTTAGGTTAAGTTAAGTTGATCATCCTAAATCATCCTAAACAATGAAGCTCGTTTTCACTTTAATGACTGCGTTAGTCGTCAAAAATGCCGCATTTGAGATTCAAAGAACCCACATGTGATTGTCGAAAAACAAATACATTTACTAAAAATACATTGTTGGTGCGGATTTTGGACTGGAGGCGTCATTGGACCATAATTTTTTGAAAATGAGGCTGGTCAAGCAGTTAGTGTTACTGGTGCTCCAGATTGTGACATGATAACCAAGTTCTTCCTGCTTAAATTGGATGACATTAATGTTGACGACATGTGGTTTCAATAAGTCGGTACGACATTCCATACAGACCGTGGAATAATCCAATTACAGCATGGGACATTTCCTGGTCGTGTACTCTCTCGTTTCGATAATCAGAATTGGCCCCCTAGATCATTTGAATTAACACCACTGGATTTCCTTCTATTTGAAGTCAAAGGTCTATGTCAACAAGCCCACATCCACCCGTGCATTAAAGGCGAAGATTCAACATTGCATCAACGAAATTCACCCACATTTATGCAAAAGGATCATGGAAAAATTCGATAAAAGAGTACGTATGTGCCAGTAAAATACGTATGTGACATTCCATACACAATCTTATCCTATGTACTTTATGTTTCAATAAAAAAAACTGCGTTTTCTATTCAAGCTTTGTGTAAATTTTGTGACACCCTTTATAAAAAAACATCTTTTAGAGATGTAAGAATGTTATGTCTGCTTATTTATAATGATTTAGTAGGATATAAGTAGACTTAAAATAGCACAAGTGCAACATGTATTCAGTTAGAAGTTTATTGCTGTGCAATATATTTACTACAAGTTCGTTCAGTGAAAAATAATTTCTACCCACCCGAAATATCGGGCCCTTGTGGTTTACGTACAGTTACTGCATTATATTACAGTGGCATGTTTAGCGTCGTAGTACGTCTAAGATCAACAATGACGCACTAAATAAAACATAACTGCTATAAATCTGGTTAATTGATAAATGCAGTAAAAAATAATATTTAACTTTTTTATATTATTTTATGTAGTATGGTGTTTATCGTACCTTATGGCGATAGATCATTTTCCATTTCACAGAGGTAAATATTTTTGAATTCATACTTTGATATTAAATAAAACCATAATTTTTCAACTATAACTTTTTGCTTGCACAGACTGAAACAATTTTTTTCGCAGTAATATAGAAGATTTTTTTTGCATAGAGTTATTGCAAAAATCCCAATGAGTTCCTCTATATATAAGTGTGAAATACTAAACTCCAAGAGATTTACCACCAAAAGTGCTATCGCCACATACACATACAGTATAAGTTTCCTACTCGGGTGGTCCCTCGGTTTTCTGCGCGTTATCTTTAGAAATATTTTCTGCATTCTCTCAATCGACTCAAGGTGGCTGTATATGTGCCACTCCAGGCCACAATTCGATATGTTAAAATATAATTAGCAAGAGCGTAGTATATATGTCTTAATATATCAAATGGCATACACTCTGATACTTTCCTAAAGTGGGCCATCACAACAAAAAGCCTTTTCTTTAAATTAACTATAAGAGGTTTCCAAGAAAGTAACTCATCCAAAGTAACACCAAGATACTTAACTGCAGCAAACTGTTTCACCTGTATACAATTACATGATGCATCTTTCCAGTTTAAACGATGCCATTTAACAGGCTCATCGAAGTGCCAGGGTTTCTGAAGTGCAAAATTAATCATACTACTCTTACCCATGTTAACGATCATTTTATTTCCACACCAGCTCTTCAATATTGTTAATCGCTTGAATCGCTTTGTATATTTTGCAGCACTTTTAATTTTGTATCCCCTGCGTACACTAGGGCTGTGTCATCAGTAAAACAGAGGCCTTTTATTCTTAAGGAATTCAGGTCATTTATAAAAATTATAAATAATATTGGACCTAACACGATACCTTGATGGACTCCACACACCACTGGTCTCTCGGTGCTTTTATACCCATTTACTTTAACAATCTGAGTTCTTCCAGATAAATAACTACGGAACCACTTGCAGATACTTAAATTGCGACTCAGTATCAAACACCTTACTAATATCCAAAAATAATCTACTTCATATTTCCCATCATTAAGGTTTTTATACAAATAACAGGCAAGCCGAAACAAGGATGGATTCCCAGACCCATCTTAAAGTCGTATTGAGTTTCTGCAACAAACTTTATTTTATCTAAATAATTAGTTAACTGTTGTACTATTAATGTTTCAAAAACTTTTGATATCACCGACAAAATCGCAATACGCCGACAACTCTCACAGTACTGTTACTGCCTTTAAAAATTGGGACAAGTTCAGCTTCAAGTTCTTTATAAATTGACTGGGATATTCTCCTTGTTGAAATTGTTATATAAAAACATATAGGCCACTACTGGAGCAACCTGATTTTTAATATTTTTTAGCATTTGAGTTCCAAGCTCATCGTTGCCATTGACAGAGATGTGGGAAAAATGTGTACCAACATATGCGCTCCCGTCAATAATAGGAAGATCCTATCCACAATCAAACACATCAAACAATCCATGTTCTTGACGGAAGAGCATACCTCAGTACTCCGAAGAGTCTAACCATCAAGAGACGAAACATGTGCCCTCCCATTAAAGGAATGGATGGGGCTCATCCTCAGTGAGGCTCACTTAGAAAGAGACGCAGATTGTTTTGTGTTCCACATGAGATTGTGGAACCAAACAGTGTATGATGACACTCAGCTACTGCTTGGACGCAGTCCAAAGAAGTCCAACACTGGATATATGAACATAAAAAAAGCATTAGAAAACTAGAACTAAACGTAACTGCCCCTTCAAAACATGCCATACATAATGACCACAACTTTAATTTTAACAACATAACATTTTAGATTTTGAAAAACAATATAAAAAAAAATAAAATAAATAACTTACAATTATAAAATACAAAAAAAAACAAATAATACCATTAATTTCAGAAATGATACTTATAATTTAAGTTATGTATATAATGACATCGTTAAATAATACATTTTTATTAATATTTTTTTTGTATCTAATACCATCACAAGTAAAAAATCCAAAATTGTTACGTTATAATTAAAAAACCAAAAATATAGAGATAAACAATTTGTTAAATGTGTCAAAGTTAAAAATGTGTCAACTGTAGGTTAGACAAAGAATGTCATATTTCATGTAAAAAATGAAGAAATTTTATTATTCAACAAGATATAGTTGGTAGATTATAGTATATATTTGAGTTCCAAGAGTGTCTTTAAGTGTTTGTAAATGTAATGTAAACCAAGAGTGTTTTAATTTTACACTGCTTCTTGATGGGAAAAAATACCGTTCAAGCGGAGCAATGGCTTGAAAAGTGTTATGGGGTTATGGGGACTCCGCTCCATCAGAAACAACAATAAAACGATGATTTGCTGACTTCAAACGTGGTCGTAGAGACAACGATGATGCAGAACGCAGTGGACGTCCAAATGAGGAATAACACCAGAAAACACCAGAATAACACCAGAAAACATAAAAAAAAATCCACAAAATCGTTTTGAATAATCGAAAAGTGAAGTTGCGTGAGTTAGCTGATATCGTAAAGATATCAAAAGAACATGTTGGCTTTATGTTGCATAAGCATTTGACTGTGAGAAAGCTCTGTTCAAAGTGGGTGCCGCGTTTGCTCACTGTTGACCAAAAACGAGAACGTGTTGATGATTCTGAGCAGTGTTTGGCCAAGTTTAAACGTAACAAACCCGAATTTTTGCGTCGATTTGTGACAATGGATAAAACATGGATCCATCACTTCACTCCGGAATCAAAACGATCGTCATCTCAGTGGACAGCAACTGGTGAACCTCGTCCAAAGCGCCCGAAAGCACAACAATCGGCTGGAAAGGTTATGGCCTCGGTATTTTGGGATGTGCGTGGTGTAATATTCATCGACTATCTTTAGAAAGGAAATACCATTAACAGTGAATATTATATAGCGTTATTGGAGCGTTTGAAGGCCAAAATTGCAAAACAACCACCGCATATGGCAAAGAAAAAAAATTTGTTTCATCAAGACAACGCACCGTGTCACAAGTCAATCAGAACAATGGCAAAACTACATGAATTAAACTTCGAATTGCTCCCACATCTACCGTATTCGCCAGATTTGGCTCCCAGCGACTACTGGCTGTTCGCAGACCTGAAAAAAATGCTCGCCGGTAAGAAATTTCGCACGAATGAAGAGGTTATCGCTGAAACTGATGCCTATTTTGAGGCAAAAGATAAATCATTCTACAAAAGCGGTATTGAAATGTTAGAGCGGCGCTGGAATGATTGCGTTGCTCTTGATGGAGATTACGTTGATGAATAAAGCTAATTTTGAACCAAAAAAACTGTGTTTTCTTTGTTAGGTCCGGGACTTTTCAGCCCATGTATTATGTAAACCTGTTAGGATCGATATATGGAGCTACAGTCACAATTCACCTTGATGATCTTGAAGTGGGAATACATGTAGAACGAGGTGTACGGCAGGGTGACGCAATATCGCCTATTCTTTTCTCGGCTGGCATTGAAGAAGTATTCCGTAAACTGGATTGGGAACATGATAGTGTAAAGATCAATGGTGCAAACTTAAACCATCTTAGATTTGCAGATGATATCTGCAAAGACTGGAAGGGGCTGGCGTACCATTTGGCTTAAAAATAAACCTGAAAAAGAGTCAGGTTATGTTCAAATAACTTTGATCAGGACAGAAGAATTTCAGTTTTAGGAAGGGATTTGGAGATTGTGGACAGCTTTATATATCTATACCGCCCGGGAGGTGGAACGGCGTATTAAATGTGGCTGCCTGGCATTTGGCAGGCTTAACATTGTGTTTAATAGCAGACTCCCACTTCGTCTGAAAAGAAAGTCTTCGGTGAGTGCGTTCTACCCGTTATGAAATACGGAAGTGAAACCTGGACATTCACTTCGCAATCAATTCAAAAACTTCGGGTAGCACAGAGGGGAATGGAAAGATTTATGCTTGGCATTACAAGATGAGGCAGAAGGTCCTGCGCATGAATCAGGGAACAAACGAAAGTCTGTGACATCATTGGAAGAGTAAAGCAATTGAAATCGAGATGGGCATGCCATATAGCGAAGCGATGGGATGACAGATAGACCAAGGCAATCCTGGAGTGGAGACCACTTTATCGCAAACGTCCGCGAAGAAGACCGAAAGCACGATGGATTGATGACATCGTTAAGTATATTGGACCAGAGTGGCAGAGGAAGGCCAAGGCCCGTGGAAGTTGGAAACATGCTGAAGGGGCCTTCATCCTGCAGTGGATCGACACGGGCTGATGATTATGATGATAATGAGTATATATATATCATTTTTATCAAATCGAATCGATCATTTTTATGCAAATCGTATTTAATTTTTACTAAAAACGTTTGGTACTTAAAATATAATCGAAATCTATATTCACCATACTAATCGAAATATTAAGTTAAAATTGCTTATTAATAGATCACTTAAATAAAAATGAAATCAATCTGCAGCCATGTTATATAAAAATCAACATATTGTATCACCGGGTGGTAATTGTTTTTTTTTTTATTTTGACAGTGATGTTTCAAAAAGAACTTGAGTTACGTGACAAGCGACATGCAGGACAATAACCTTTTAAAATTGTTTTTTTTTTCTTCAATGAAGCTAAATGTGGAATCTTTCACATGTACAACTTATCCAGGATTGGATCTATACCAAATTTTCTCTTGTATTTATATATTCAAAAAATATTTTCATTTTACCTTTAGTGCCAAAATTAAATACCATTTTTTATAAATATAGCCATATATATATATATATATATATATATATATATATATATATATATATATATATATATATATATATATATATATATATATATATATGTATATATAGTGTTAGATTTTCTTGGACTGCGTCCAATGAGACAGCAGGAGTTGAGTGTCATCAGACACCCAACCGTTGGGTTCCACAATCTCATGTGGAACACACAACAACCTGCGTCTCCGCCTAAATGAACACTTTTGTTGGTTGATTGACCGGGAAGGAGCCCCACCTATACCTTCAACTGGATGACATATGTTTCGTCTCTCGAGGTTCAGACTCTTCAGGGCGCCGACATATACCATACCATCAAAAATAGGGAGACCCTATCCACAGCCAACAACCCATGTTTTTCGCCGACCTCCCGTCGGATGGCGTATATATGTAGTGTTAGATTTTCTTGGACTGCGTCCAATGAGACAGCGGAGACGCAGGTTGTTGTGTGTTGCACAGTCTGAACCTCGAGAGACGAAACATATGTCATCCAGTTGAAGGGATAGGTGGGGCTCCTTCCCGGTCAATCAACCAACAAAAGTGTTCATATATATGTTCATATATACTTTTATTTACATTAATGATTTCAACAAATATCGAATATGGTTGTCGCAAATTTTGTTCACCCTGTATCTTCGAAACAAAGGGGTTTTTCAAAAATCATCATAGGGCAAGGAATAACCCCTTGCATTTTTGCCGCATGTTTACCTAACACCCTGTATATATATATATATATATATATATATATATATATATATATATATATATATATATATATATATATATATATATATATATATATATATATATATTTTAAATGTAAAAGTGTTTAAAACTGTTTTAAAGTAGTGTTTGAGAATGTAAAAATTATTTGACGAAACTATAGTCACACAAATTTTGTTTAAAAATAAAAGTGATAGATAACCAAGTAAAAAATTGTTTTATTCCTTTTTAAAAAATTAACTATCATAAAGTATCGGACAAATCAATCAATAATTTGATAAAAATATTGTTTAAAAGACAATTAGATCCTTAATACGGACCTCGAAAAACTCAACTGAAAAAACATTTCATTTTTCACGTCCATCAGGATCTAAGCCAACATAAGGACAGAAATAAATAGATGTCATTCTATTATTAGCTGAGCTGGCCCTTAAAGAAAACACTCAACACTTCTAATTATATCCGAATATTTATTAATAACACCAAACAGTCCAGACGCAGACCAAATTTTGACAGCTCACGACGACGTAACAAATGTCTATCGGCCAGATGTCGACCCGACAAACTCGCCGCCTTAGCTTTGGGTATCGATAACCATTATGGACTGGTTCATTAATCAACATTTTTAACGGTCACAATATGTGGGAACAGAACGAATGGTAATTTTTGCATACGAAGTCAGTAGCACTATTAGTTTATTGTTATTTTTTCCTGTCTATTGTCTGCTGTAAATGTTGTTCTGAATGTTATATGGCTTGATTGAATCTTGATAAAATTTTGTTCTGCGTTCATTGAAATGCCAGTTATTAACTTGACAGCAGATCGCGAACTGATATGTTGTGAAAGTCACAACTAGACATATGAAGATGTAACTAAGATTGATATAGTTTCAACGTTGAGTATACTTACTGGCATAATGTATTATGTTTTCTATTGAGACAAATAGGAGGATTAGTAATATGTAAATTGTACCTTTGTTATCTCATATCTACTTTTAGTGATTTTTTCTAAAGGCACGTTTTAAACCATTAGTGCATAGAGTCCCCCATAAGGAACCCCCAATATTTTTAGTATGCAGTGTATACTAAATTTAATTTTAGGCTACTTCATGTATTTAAGGATTTAGTAAGCTACGTGTAGTGAAAAATAAATGGCAAGTTTTTATTTCTTATATGGAAGCTTCATGTCACTTCATGACACATTGATATGAGGGATTACTGAATCCCACGCGCTATCACGCGGAGTCCCACATCTTTGAAATTATGTTATAAAATCAAATTGAAACTACAGATTTTTGTGTAAAAATCAACTTTTATTAAACATTTCTTACATTAAGCAATAGAAATTATTTATTTTCTATTAATTAAGTATAAGTAATTAGTAATCTATTTTCTTAGATTTTTAAATGTTTGGCATAGTTTACTAGTTTTGTTTGATTTTACCCTTACTCCTAATAACAGGTTTATATTTTTAATTCAGTCTTATTCATATAATGACTAATAATTAAATTACAACTTTCTCTTAGATGCTATTAATTACTATGATATCAACCTATGGTGATAACTTTTGAAAATACGCTCTTAAGAAGCAAATGGCATTTATTGTATCATCTCCGAGCCTGCTTCTGAGCCTATCCTGAATCGTCAGGATATATTCATGGAGGAGCGTCAGGTCCTCTAATACCATCGGACCCAAAGAACGTCATTTCTTTCTTCAATATTTTCTCAAAGTCCTTTTGCTTGTTGTCTGGCTTTTTCTTAAATATTTCTTTTTCTTGTTAAAGCTGTTTTTCTAATTCTTCTTTTAGCGTTAGAGTAGGATCTTTATCAGTAGCAGATGTTCCAGTTATAGGTGTATTTTCCAAGACGTCATCTGCATATGTTTCATCGTCTTGAACTACGACTTTTTCTATTATTTTCTTTATTTCTTGGCGTATTGCAACTTTTCTTGGCATGAAGAATGAATAAGTATGACCTGTATTTTTGGCTTCTTCGTCGTACTTTTTCGGATTTTGCAAAAAAATCAAAACTCCTGTTAAATCAATGCGGCGTTCTTGAATACGTTCATGTAAAGACTGTTACAACTGGTTACTCAATACCGTGTTTTGTAGTTGCAATTTATCCAAAATAAATCATTTTAGATAAATTCATTTTATCTATGGGGTTTTCTGTGATAAGAAAACTGTCCATTGTTTTGGGTTTCTTCTTTGGTACTACTGTTAAGGATTCTTCTCCAGTGTCATCATTTGGAGAACCGATATCGATATTGTGTTTAGTCTTCAAATGTATTTTCAAGCCTTTGGTAGACTAATTTTTAGTTCTACTGAACACAGACGACTTTTGCCACCTTTGTCATTTTTCTTGAAATAACGCCACAGACCTTTTCCAAATTGGCTGATATCGCCATCGCCGTCGCCTTTATTCTCTTTCTCTCAAATAATAAATAAAGTTTAATGTAAGTATAGATTTTGATTCATTTATTTGATTTTTACACAGTGCTCTGCTACATTCTCACACCCCACACTAGTAATCCGCTTCACTATCATCGATAACCATATCTAAAAAACATTATTAACAAAAACTACTTTAAATCACAATGTTTTACGCAACATTACGACATTATATTGTTATTTACGACACACACAATCTGATTTTAAAATAGCACAAAACAAAACTAAATCAAAAACATTAAAATTTAGGTACTTGCGTTAAACGCCGGACGGTGAATACGAAAACACTCGTGACCTATACAGAAAGACGTGCGCAGGCTGCGCAGCGCAGTACCTTTTATGAACAACTGACAGGACAGCCCGCCAACCGTCCGCTAGTCGCCGGCGTGGCGCGCTGTGTGGAACGGCAACGTCGCTCTCATGCTACTCGCGATTTACGCCGCGAAAGTTTTAACGCCAAATTTTTAAGTTGCGGGATCTGCGCTTTGAAGGTGCGGGATCCAGTAGATTAATAAAAGCAGCGGAAATGCGTGATTGCAATCCCTAACTAGGCCTTTCATATTTTGGCAAAAGATCGTTACTACTAGTAGTTTGGTCCCACAAATTTTATACGCAATTTACACAACTTGTTATAATAATATTAGTGTATATTTGTATCGTTCCTGATTAGGGACTCAATGCAGAGTGACCAAATCCAAAACTCAACAATTATATATTTGCTTTGCGGATGCGAGCACGAGCTGCTTTCTTTGATTGAAGATGATGATGATTTTAATAACCAAACTGATCTAGATGTATATGTTGGAATTTCCGACAACCAGGGGGTAGACACCGAGGAAGATAGTGACAAATCAGACGACAAACACATTAGTGATGCAAATCACCTGCGCCGTGCAATACTACAGCCAAACTGTGAAATAAATAAGAGTTTGATGAAGAAGATCTGATACCTCTCGCACCACTATTTCCACAGGCTGGAACGAGTGGTGACCCCAAAGTAAATACAAGTCAAAAACGTAAATTGATAGAAAATCACCCCCCCCCCCCCTTATCCTCCCTTTTCTATCTACTCACAACTTGGCCCACGACCCCAGAATCCTTTTTCAACAATTATTAATAGAGTCAAATATACAACTGCATGTCCCTATTCCAATTCGTCCTATTTCTTCTCCTCCTTGGTTGCTTCATCCAATTCAGGTAGACTTCTCCCTATTAAAATATGATAAAGAATCCACCATATATAAGAGTTCCTCCATATATAAATCCATTATAAACACTTTACTCGATACTCATTCCCCATGCCAATCAATTTTTACAGACGGATCTAAGATGGACCAAGGAGTTGACTGCGGTTTTGTACACAATAGAACCACTTCAGGATTCAAACTGCCGACTTCAACCAGTATACTTACTGCTGAATTAGTGGCAATAGAAAAATGTCTCTCATATATCAGATTAAATTGTATTTTCTGATTCCAAAAATGCTCTGCTCATGATTCAAACAAATTGCACAAATTACAGTCTTTACAAATTACAGTCACAAATTACGGTCTACAGGCCAGTAGATTGCTTGTAATGTTTTAATTGTCGGAATCGCACTTAAATGGGTATCTTTACTCTGAATTTGAGACTGTAATTTCTATATATAACAGAAATGTAAACGTTGTGAATGGTACTGTCGTAGCAATAAAATGACATAAAAGATTAGACTATGACCCGACTCTTTTTTCCAGTGCAATCTCTTAAAAATAAATAATTATTAACGGTCATAAGTCTAAAAAAAGTCAACAAAAACTTTTGAAATTTTATAATACGATCTAAATTTAAGATGGACAGAGATTTTTTGCAAAATGCTTTTTTTTTAAACATTATTAACCGAAAAAATGGAGATGTAGAAGTGAATATGCCGGCCACGACGTTCAATACAATTTTTTCAATGTCTCGGTTCGAGTTCGTTTTGTGGTTTCATTCAGTTTGTACAAAGAAACAAAAATGATTTCTATTTTGTAATCGATTATAATAAATAAACTTCAATGACGCTGTCTAAAAAGAACTATACCGTTTTATAAAATAACTGGTTGACTTTTGAGGCGGCCCGTACATCCAAACTGAATAGAATCGAAAAACACAAAGAGTTGATGGCATTTTTTGTTAATGTCGAGACCCTTTATGGTGTATTGTTGGTGCTTCGTGGAATGGGATCGGTTTTAGCGGTTTTCTAATCGGAATTTGACCTATATCAATGTCAAGTATTTAATAACTGTTTCTGATTTTCAAAAAATAGTCATATTTTATTTTTATAAACAATTAGTCCTAGTATTATTTCATCATAGCAACAAAATCGTCCCATTATTGCACTGTTTTTAAAATCATACATTAATAAATTTAGAAATATTGGATGAATGCAAAAGTTCGTCTCGTTTTTGGCATCACAAAACCGAAGTGCGGTTGTACCAGATGTCGCGGTTAATAATACTTAATTTTTTAAGAGCCAGTCTTATGCAATTTCGTCACCATTAATGTTTAAACGATTTTGAAATAGCATCATATTTTTCGTATAAAACCATTTCCTGAACGTACTGCTTTGCTTGTTCAATGAAAAGAAAGATATACGGGAGTGGAAACCGTAGTATACTTGTGGAAACTTACGGTGATAATGCCCCAGCGCAAGGCGCTTGTGGGCGTTACTTTAGACGACTTAAAGGTGGTTATTTTGTCTTGAAAGATGAAGAACGCCCGGATCATTAGAAAAAAATTGAAGATACCAAATTACAAGCATTGTTGGAAGAAGATGTAGCGTTTACAAGTTATCCTCCGCTACTGGTAAGATTATCTTGGGCGAATTGTATTTAAAAACGCACCTGTATCGTTCAAGACAGGGCCAAGACAGTCTAACTCCAAATCTCGAGGTGAGTGGGCGTCTTACCGCCTTTCCCACAGAAACCCCCTTTACCCTTCCGACAGAGATATGTAGGTTAGCCGGCCATGCCATGCTTAAGCTTATTTTTTTCTGATATTCTTGTAGAGGGTTTTACTGAGAGTCCTCAGATTACTCCTTATTTAGGAGATTAATCTTTTTTTTTTTATTTATGGAAATGTCTGCTCAACAATTACAATTGTTCTACAAGACAGTGTTGTAATGAAAGTTTTAACATTAACATCACAAATCTATTCTAAATACATATCTTGAGGTAGTTTCCTCTGCAGTCTTGTATGTATGTTTCTGCGTCCTAGTAGATAATGTTCAGTGCTGGGAGATTGCTCTAGTCTCTGATGAAAGATGATCATTCGCTTTTTAATATACTCTGACACTGTTAGTAGACCGAGTTCTTGGTGCAGTTGTCGATTAGTTACGTACCATTCGGCATTCACAGCTATTCGTAATATTTTGTTTTGAAGAACCTGCATTTTATGTACATTGGTAGGCGATGCGTTGCCCCAGATAACGCATCCATAAAGGATTAAAGGCCGAATTAGTGATTTGTGTAGCAATAAGGTACATTCTGTTTTTAATGAGGATCTCCTATTGATAAGCGGGTAGAGTTCAGAGAGTCTGGCATACCCTTCGTTAAGTTTGCGGATTATGTGTATTCTCCACGTTAATCTGGTATCCAGGTGTACACCCAGATATTTAACATATTCTTCGTTTGTTTTCCAAGCGACTGGGTGTTGATTTATGTGAATAATCGGAGGGTTATTGATTCTCCTTAAAGTAAAAATTTTTGCTGCGCACTTTTCTGTATTGATTTTTAAATTCCATTTATTGAGCCATTTTACAATGGTATTTGTAGCTTCTTGAAGTTTGGTTACCCCAAGTTCAAGATTCTGTTCCTTGATTAGAATAGCTGTGTCATCTGCAAACATTAGAAGAGAGGCTTCTGTTTCTGGTATGTCGTGTGTATATAGGTTAAAAAGAATTGGGCCAAGTATACTCCCCTGTGGCACGCCGGTTTTAATTTTTCTAATAGTTGATGTTGCGTTGTGTATGGATGTTTGGAAGGATCTGTCGTTTATATATGAAAAAAGGATGGCTTTTAAATATTCTGGAATCTTAGCCGATGTTATTTTATGTTTTAGTCCGTCATGCCATACACTATCAAAGGCTTGGGCCAAATCTAAGAATATGGTTAGAGTGTACTCCTTGTTCTCAAACCCCTCTTCTATAGTTTCTGTTAAGCGTTGAAGTTGATGACACGTAGAATGCCCTTGTTTGAAACCAAATTGGAAGGCTGGAATTATGTTCTCGTTGACAATCGCTTGGTTTAATCTGTCGTATATAATTTTTTCAAAGAGTTTAGCCATTGTAGATCGGAGGCTTATTGCCCTATAACTTGAAATAAGTTTGTGATCTTTTCCTGGCTTTGGGAAAAGCAAAATGTATGAGTGCTTCCATGTTTGTGGAAAATATCCCAATTTTAGACAAGAGTTAAAAAGTGAACTTAGGTAGGCAATCAGCTTTTTGCTTGCATTTTTGAGTATTAAATTCGGTATTTGGTCATGGCCCGGTGCTTTTTTAATCGATAGGGTTTTAATTACTGACATTATCTCCTGTGGCGATGTAGGTTTGATGTCTACACCAGCTAGTGGTCTGTGGGTTTTCACTTCATTTTGTACCAAATTTGCAAAGGCCTGTTGTGTATGCTGTTGATCAAACAGTGTTTCCAAGTGGTCACCAAAAGCAGTACATTTCTCTTCATCGCTATGTAGTAATATATTTTTAACCAGAAGAGATGGGATTTCTTCCGATTTTCGTAGGATTTTCTTAGTAGATCTCCACAATCCTGGATCTTGCGGCTCTAGATCACTTATACGTTTTTGGTATTCAATTATTCTAAGAGTATCTAGTTCTCGCTTAATGCGATGCGACAAGTTATTAACTAGATTTTTGGTTGCAGGATCTCTTGTTCTCTGCCATTCTCGTCTGGCCCGATTCTTTTGCTTAATTAGTTGATTTGTAGAGGTAGGAGGGGTTTTGTTTTTAAATATTTTTCTTGTTTTTTGGTGGCGTTGTTGAGAGGCGTATGCTTTCTTGAATTGTTGTTGTAATATGTGTAACTTGTTTATCGATATTTGTTTTCGTTGTGAGAGGTATTTGTACCAGTTTGGAGTCCATTCTGTTCTTGAAGAGTTCCCAGTTTACCTTGCCATTGATGAGTTTTGCCTGGCCTGCCTTTTGAGGAGATTAATCTTAGATTAATCCTTAAATACTAACCGTTGTAACGACCGTTGTAGAACTAATTATATCGGAGCCCAACCAGTACTGAAACCAAACCTTTTTGTGACACCGGCAAGAAGTAGGCAATTTATAAAAAAAAACGTGAAGCATTAACTCAATAAGAAAATATATTAAAAATTATTATCTGGCCTTATTTTTCCTTTGTTCCCCTCTTATCTATCCAGTACCGGGGTATCCAAATACCAGTGAGTGTGCCTACTGGCAATTCTGTACCCCAAGCTGTTTTCTACAGTAGGATTTAGTGGATCACAGCACTAAACCTCCCTGTGTTTTCCTTATTCTTTTATTTTCTTACCTTTTTATGTACTTGGTGTTGTTCTTTTTGATTGTGCTTACGTTTATTAAATGTAAAAAATAACTTCAATAGTTTTTTTTTAAATATAGACCACATCCTAGTTCCAGAGACTACTATTACATAAGATAATTTAATAAACTGGGTGGGGCCCTTTCGACGTGCCGCATCATGTCGTCCAGGCGCTTCTCCCCGGTACCTCCGGCGAACGACTGCCGTCGCAGTAGCCAAGATTTTTCGATTGGTTTAACCAAAAGAAAAATTGAGGTTACATAGACAATATGCAAACTCAACAACAAATGGCAGAGTGGTTAAATGCTGTTCGCTGAATGATTTGTGGTCGTCATCATGACCATGGAAAAGTCCATAAAGGAAGCAAAATTAATGGTAGCACATCAGCTGAACTACAGACATATGGACAAGCAAAAAGCGGTGTGCGAAGTTTTGCTTTTTCGGCATGAAAGCAAGACTTTTTGCATCGGATCGTGACTGGAGATGAAAAATATATATATTTCGAGAACCCAAAAGACAGAAAAGTATGGGTTGGCCCAGAAAAACTAGGAAGGAACTGGAACTAATGCAACAACAAGGCCTTATATACAAAAACAAAGTTCCACTATTAGACTGGCAAAGAACCTTAATATTCTAAATGAAGAAGTTCTTCCAGAAACAGGCAATATGCTTAACTCATTCAAAAACCTGCACACAGTTGTCTATTGCGCGGCTCAACCTGTAGCAGTTAGAAATGGATCTAAAATAATCAAGCAACATTATGAAAAAATACCATCACAACAGAACGCTAAACAGGTATGGCAAAAAAGATTAGAAAGCAAGATTGAAAGTATACGGGCAGATACAGACAGACTTCTGGAATTCAGTCGAGACAATCCCAGCAAAAAATTGACGATAAAGATTTAGAATGCATGCTAAATATAACAAAACGAATCAGCATGTCAAAGAGGTCATCGATACCCTAAAAAAAACTTAAAGAATACTTTGTTCCCTCCTAGATCGATATAAAAAAGCAATGAGGTGTAAGCAACAGAACTCTCTTTTTAGAAAAGATGAGTGGAAATTTTATAGAAACCTAATAGATAGAAGTAATAACACAAATCTTGTGGGGAGTTCTAGTACACCATAGATCTAGTACAGTCATTTTGGTCCTCGATTTGGTCAACTAACGGCCAATATAACAATCATCTCAGCTGGCTGCGTGAGGAAGAAGCAAATACGAACGCAGTTGAACAAATTTCCTATCCTGAAATTACTATAACTGTACTACAGAATATAACAAACAACCTGCATAATTGGAAGGGTACTGATAACATTTATAATGACTGGTATAAAAAGCTCACATATCTTCACCCTTTCATAGTAAGATACTTCAATGGGTTTATAAGAAAACCAAAAGATATTCCTGGATTTCTTACTCAAGGCAAAACATATTTACTCCCGAAAGGAACCGTCTCTAATAACCCAACGAAATACCGAGCAATTACCTGCCTTCAAACGATATATAAACTACTAACACCATGTTTCACAGTACTACTCACAGGACATATAGACAAACATGATATACTAAATGAGGAGCAAAAGGGTTGTCGAAAGGGAATCTAGGAATGTAAAGAACAACTTATTATAGATTCAGTTATATTGAAACACGCTCGGAAGAAGAATCGAAATTTATCATGCTGTTTTATTGATTATCAGAAAGCCTTCGACTCGATTCAACACTCTTGGCTAATTAAGATACTAACACTATACAAAGTTCACTCAGCTTTAATAAGCAGACTTCAAAAGTTGATAAAAGAGTGGCGCACCACTATACGTTTATCGTAAAATGGAAGTACCACCAAGACTGAGGGAATCAGAGTGACAAGCGGCATATTTCAGGGGGACTGGCTGAGCCCTCTGGGGTTTTGCCTGGTACTGAATCCACTCTCTAATCTGATTAAAAGGACGCAAATCGGATATAAACTCCAAAATGAAAATGTATCGCACATGCTGTATATGGATGATTTAAAATTGTATGCATGATCGCTGCCGAAATTACAAGAACACAGTCAGTTGGTAGAGAAATTTACAATTGATATTAACATGCACTTTGGATTATATAAATGCAGAACTATTAACATAAAGGGAGGATCTAAGTTAGAGACGACAGGGTTTGTCACTGCAGAACAAGAATTTATAGAACATATGCAGGAGCGCGAAGTATATAAATATCTGGGAATAAAACAGTCCAAGAGAGTTGAGCATAAACTCATTAAGGAAACATTAACTAAAGAATTCACGTCCAGACTTGAAAGCATATTCAGGTCTGACCTAGACAGTAGATATATAGTAAAAGCTATAAACACTTTTGCTATACCAGCCTTGACATATTCTTTTGGAATTACATCTTGGTCAAACACAGATATCGAAAGGCTACAACGAATAATTAGAACTCAGTCCAGTCTGGTAATGCCAAGCTTTCCAATTTTTTTTACTTTCTATATTTTCACATGGGTGCTGTAAGAATTAAAGATTCTATTAGAGGGTGGTTGCCTGGTAAACTATCTTATTAATAATCAAGTTTGGTCTGTTTCGTACCAGTAAAATATTATACCTATAATCTCTTAAGAGTACGCTATTATCCAACCCTCCCTTATAATTTTGTTTAGTTGTAAAAAAAACATTATGGGCATTGGCTTAAGCAGCTAGAGAAGAAACAGCTCCTTAGCAACAATCATATCTACAGCTGAAAATCATAATAAAAATTATGATTTTAATCTATTTTACGTCTCAATTGTCCATCAATATATCACAAAGATTCCATAAGTGTTCTTAGTTGTTCATCTAACCTTTCAAAATCCTTCAAAAAAAATCTGATCTTCAGTCGTTGATAGAAAATGGAGATCGAAAAATTCCGATGGAACTGCGTCCTTGACCGTGTTTTCTGGGTTAAATCGTCCATGTAACCCAATAATATTTTTGATAGGTAAACAAACATTAATTAATGAACAGTTAGGTACGAAACTCGATCGTAATAGATTACGGCACATGAGAAAGCGCGGAAGATTTCGGTTTTCAGCACTGCCGTCGGCTAGATCGTAAACGGCCTCATGCAAGACAAAAAAAAACGAAATAAACGAGGACATGGTAAGGAAAAAAAAGAAGCCAAGACAATTATACAAAAATTTAAAACATCCCAAAAAAGGACAAAAAACTGTCTTAGTGTAATTATATCTGAACGGAAAAAAAGTTGGGAGTAATTTTGAGAAAATAATCCCATTCAATTTGTACCATAACATTAAGTTTAATTTCGAAAAAGGAGATAAGATAAAATGTAAAGATGTAACGGTTGTTATATTTTCTTTTTTATAACAATGTCGTTATGTTTCGTTTCTTAACTAGATCAAATCAAAAGATGTGAGTATAGTATTCGGTCGAATGTTTGAAATATGTATTTTTTTTTGTGGTTTAATATTGGGTTGTCCGAAAAGTTCGCAAGGATTTTCTGGTTCTGGTTTTTCCTTATAATCATTTTTGGTTTAGCATCTGCTATAATCATTAGTCTTAAAAACAAAAGTTAACGCAAAAATCAAATACAGTAATCCCTAGTTAACCGTAGGGGTTTCTTTCCGGATAAAGGGCCGCGGTTGGAGAGGGAGTTTCGGGGTTACACTTGAACATATGTACACTAGGGTGTCCCATATTTCTCAAAGTTTTCATTTTCTAACGCATAGGTTCTAGTTTTATTTATTTGACCCAAAAAACCTTTTTTTTACCTATTTTGGTGCACTGCAACCCGTGCGGGGTAAACATGTTCACACAAGCTGCGCTATAGGAATCGCGCACTCTAGCCACTTATCGTTTACTCTGTACTTGACGGGTGATTATTATTACATAGCTGTATCTAACTGCATGAAGAAGCTTGTGGATCTCTATCAATTCGGGCGAGAGCTGCAAAAAAAACTACAAAAAACACAGAATGTTTACAGACTCCCAAAAGGGTTTAAATAATTTATTTGATACCGCACACGCTGATTCTCTTGATAGAATGAACATAGATGAAGATCAAATTTTCTTACAAAAACAAAGAGAGTCCAGGTTGTTTGGCGGACGTAGACAAAATATTAGCTGAGAAAGAAGAAAGAGCGAGGCAGAGAAAACTAGACGAAGAAGAAAAGAGAGCCACGTAAATGTCTTCAGAAAACTTATTGTCATCTTTTACTTTACGTGACTGTATACCATCTCAAGATGAAACTATCAGCTCTGAAGAAAGTCCTGAGGAACCTATACCTTCGACATCACGAACTGTAAATTTTTGTTTGTACTACGAAGAGAGCAAGGAAAATTTCATCACTGGAAAGTTAGTTGCATGTTTAGATAGATGTCAGCTAAGCGTAAGGGATTAAATTTATATATTTCGGGCTGCAGTAGAAGCACTAGGTCTAAGCACTAAGATCCACTAAGTCACTTGCAGTCCCGATATTACACTATTTAATAAGTTTAGAGAGCACCGGAAGAACAATAATCCTAATGATACTGTAAAACAGCATCTTTGTGATACGAAAGTTAACGAATTGGTGACATTTTTTAGTCATAAATTGCAAAAATCCATCGTACGTAATGATTATCAGGAACTAATCGAATTATCCATTATTTTTTTGGATAAATCTCCCATTCCTCATGAGCAGCATCTTTTAGTTCTCGCAGGGTAAGAGGAGGATTGTTTCGTTTCTTAATGAATATTTTGTTCAATGACATTTATATCAGGGGAATTTGCTGACCGCCCTAACTTGGTTATTCTATCCTCATCTTATATCTTATTATATCCATCACAATTTTGAGAGTATCACAGACGTAGATATCTTATTTGTAAATATTCCAAACTTTTAGACATATATGTATATAATAATAATTAAGACTAGGTATGAATTCTATTTTATAAATATGTAGGTACATATTAATTTTGTAATAAAGGTAAAACTTATTTTCGAAAATAATGCAAAATTATTGGTTGTTTATTTTGTGAGCTGTTTTTTTCTTTTTGTGAGCTCCTTTTGGATCTAACTATAAGGTTGTAGTCCCATTGAAACCATTTGGAAATTTTAGCCTTCTATCTAGTAAAGGGTCTTCATCACAGACCAAATCTTGCACCTGTTGCGCAATTAATCATTTTTTTTGTAAACTACTTAACGTTAAGGATGTAGTAGTCATCTTAGTAGTCGTTGCATCGTCGGGGATCTCAGGGTTTGTATTGTCTTCGACATCCGATGTATTTTCCAGAATTTCAAGCACTTCTGATTCTGATAGTTCATTGTCTCGAGAAGCTATAACTTCTTCAACGTCACTTTATGGTAACTCGTCGAAATTATCACCATGAATTTGGTGAAAGATTCTTACAATGTCTTTGTTTTTTTGTTACTTTGCCAGGAACTGCTGATGTATCGGCCACAACTTCTGGCCATAACTTTCTCCAACAAGAATTTATTGTTGATGAACATAAATCATTCACTGCTTCTTTAATAAATGTTATGCAATAGGCGATATCAAAACCTTTCCAACTTTCAGTAACAGTGAGAACAGGATTTTGTTCCATTATATTCAATACAAAACTGATAATTCGCTTGACTTAATATCTTGTAAACGCTGCTATTATTCCCTGATCTAATGGTTGTATCTGTAATGCAGTATTAGGAGGTAGGAAGCAAGCTTCTATGTTTGAATTAGCAAACTTTAGGGATTCAGAATGGCCGGGAGCATTATCAATAAGAAGTAAAGCTTTAAATTGCAACGATTTTGATGCCAAATATTGCCTAACACTGGGTACGAAAAAGTTCAGTTTGTAAATAATGTTGCAGTCACCCACCCTTTTTGATATGCTCTCCAAAAGACCGGTAGATCATTTTGTTTTTATTTTCTAGAGCACGGGGGTTAAGCGATTTGTATACGAGCAGTGGTTTTATCATGTAGCTACCTGAAGCACTAGAACATAAGAGAAGGGTAACTTTATCCTTTGCAGCTTTAAATCATTGTGCGGATCTTTCGGTTTAAGACATAAAAGTTCGAGCAGGCATCCTCTTCCAATATAAACCTGTCTCGTTGACGTTAAATACCCGATCTGGTTGATAACCCTTGCTTTCATTCCGATAAGGATTAGTCGCCTCGTGATCTGCAGAAGCCAACTTCCCAGTAATTTAGACGTTGTGTAACAAAACGCGCTTTTTAAAATGTTTAACCTAACCGACATCTTTAGAGGTAGCGAAAAACCCTTAACTTTATGGCGGGAACTAGTACCGTACGAAACACTGGCCCGAATGGATTGCTCATTCTTTTTTATTGTTTTTACTGTGGATTCATTCGCTTTAACCTTTTTTGCGGCAGTCGCATACGTTTTACCTGCAGCAAGACAGTCTAACAATCGATTTATTGTATCCAAAGTCATTAGATCTCGCTTCCTTTTAACAAAATCTTGGCCTGTTGGTGCCATTAGATTTTAAAATTAGGACAAGTACATATAACTACGTATTTATACTCACGAAAATGACAAGATTCTCCCTAATTACCAGCATTGTTGGAATAATGATACATACAAACTATGTAAATGCGAAAGCAACGGCCGTGCATCATGCTGAAAAGGCCATAAAACAATTCCTGGAAAATTAGAGTAGCAGTTCGCACGAGATTGTGACGAAAACGTACCGCTGCTATATAGTTCGATCGAAAATTTAATCTAGACTATTTCGTAAGACAAAACCGCGGATAATCAAAACTGCGGATGAAGAAACCATCATAATTGATGAGGGATTACTGTATAAACGTTTCAGATTTTTCGACGAAAAACAATTTTGTCTATACTGTTTGGACATAATGGCATGTTATGGACATAATGAAACACAGTTCACATACAATTTTCTTTATTTTCTTTGATAAGTCGCCACATGATGAGTGTGCCCAGTGAAAATAACATGCATCACAGCGAGCCTTCACCGAACTTAGACGATGTTAATTGCGTAAACGTCATTGTCTGTGTCATCTTCGGCGTCAAAATGTTCTTTAGTTAATTTGCGTTTTCTTTTTTTAGTGAGATCTTTAATTCACTGACGATCTTTGATTTCTTCCATATTAAGAGTTGAAGTCAATAGCAAGGAAGAATTTCAATTCTTAGGTTTTCTTTTTCCTTGACCGCTAACAATCGTTTGTTTTGGAAGAGGCATTAGAGTTTCTAACAGAGCAGATAAAGAATTATCGAGAAGGGCTAGATATTTCAGCAGCAGACAATGAGTTTTCAGTTATGTCAGGTAATTCTGGAGTAGTGCTTTGCGTAGGCTTTGTAAGTGGTTTGATTTTGAGTTTCTGGATTAGCTTCTACGGTTAATGATATATTCGTTGTTTCTACTGGCTCAAATAAGTGGCCTAGAAAGATACCAATATTAACGGGCTAGAGAATATTAACCCTGGCTTCAGAAGTAGGTTCTGGCTTTCGAACAGAGATATTTTTATTTTTCTTAAGAAATCCTGTTAACCATTCTTACTCAGCTCTTCCTTTTACAGCGTTAAAGTTATGTGCGAAGCCATTTTTCTTGTACTTCTGTGCGGGGCAATCCAAATATGCAAATTTCTAATAATATTAAATGGTCCTGTATGTCGACGATCGGGAGGAATATTAACTTAAATCTCCGTAAACCTTCAGTATGAGTCGTTAATATTTTATTCAAACCCAATGCGTAACGTCTCAAAGTAGCTTGTGGGACACTGAAAGTTTTTGAAGCAAAAGTCATCCAATTTTATTTTCTTTTGCAGCTTTAAGGTTTCTTCCATTGATTTTTGGTTGCATGATTACCGATCGGTCTTGTTCATTCTTGATGTTCTGTTTTCGTCTAGAACACTCTAATTTGTTTTAAACAAGGCATATTATTATTTGATTATTGATAAGGTACCCATCTAAGTTCAAAGAACGAAGTATAATTGTCAAAAACTTACCAATATCATAAAATAAAATTCAATAAAAACAAAACATTTGTAAGCCTGTAATATATCGACGAGTGAGAGTGTAGCGGAGTCAGTTCGGCTGGTTTGTAGAGGTTGCTTCAGGGACTTTTTGGGTAAGAAAGCAAATTGCTAAGGCCCGCGAATTTATTAATAGATATTTAATATAATAATTATATTAATTATATATTCATTATAATAATAACTATATGAACTATAGCAAAAAAAGTTATTTTTTGCTATAATTAATTCAGCATTAATACTAAACTATTCGCTTTGAAAAATGAATTAATATGGTTCAAAGCAGGAGAAAATATCCATCCTATGAAATCAAGATATTCCAAAAGGAAAATAAACAGTGGCATTAACAATATCTTTTATTCTCGATGTTTCATGCCTGTAACTTGCACTCTTAATCGGATCATAAAGTATATTTTATTAGTGGATTCTCTGAAATCATTTTAGTACTCGTAAATGATTTTTAATGGCTTTGTAGAACTTAAGACCAATTTGCTTGTGTCGAAGAACGTATTTGGAGGAGATGGATTAAACACGGACATAAAGACGGAATGGATTTTCTTTTTATTGTTAATTAAGTTGAGGCAGAAAAATCTTTTTAAACATATATTATTGAAATATAGAGATATTTAAATAATCATATATATATATATATATATATATATATATATATATATATATATATATATATATATATATATATATATATATATATATATATATATGATTGTTTAAATATATATATTTATATATATATATATATATATATATATATATATATATATATATATATAAACAATCATAGCCATCCCAAGTGTGACCTTGGCGAAACGTCTGCACGTTCCCAACAAACGGGACACAAATGATCGGATATACTCCCGGATTAATAGTCTAGCGTACTCTTCTATCCGCGAAACACTACGAACTAACATATATATATATACATATATATATATATATATATATATATATATATATATATATATATATATATATATATATATATATATATATATATATATATATATATATATATATATATATATATAAGCATCGGTTTGTAGATAGTTAATTTCAACCTTTTAAGTGTTGCACAATATCGATTATGCACAATAACAACTAAATCATTTGACCACAATTCGTTTTATAACATGAAATATAATGGATGTCTCGTGATTCTATAGCTATACATATTACTCCCATAATCTAGCTCCGTCTGATTTATTTTTGTCACTGTCACTTCAAAATTCAGTAAAACAAACTTACTAAAAACAACATTCTACCAGATTGCATCAATCGTCATCGCAATACTGAATCATCCAGAAATGGCTGGGCCTGGACTCGCAGAAGTTTTAAGCCAGTTTCCAAGGTTCTCATCGTTGGCGAACGTTACGCCCCTCACTTGGATGAGGGGCGTAATGTTCAAAATGTGATAATCGGTTGGAGCAAAATCTGGTAAGTACGGCAGATGCCGAAATATCTCCCATTCATTGATGCTTTTTGCTATGCGAGGTCGTATATTGTCGTGGAGCAGTCGTGTATTGTCGATGGAGTCGTTTCAGTTGAATAACCTCGTTTACACGGTTGTATTCCTTGTCGACTCTCTTGTTCTTCTCCAGCATTTCCTAGTAATCTAGACCCTTCCAATCCCACCAAACGTAGATCATGATCTTCTTGGGATGGAGATCTGGCTTAACTCTTTGCTTTGTCTTCTGCGGCCATCCACTTGTTCCTTTGCGTAATATTGACGTAAAGACGCTATTTCTCTGAGTTTATGAGTAAATCCCATAGATGGAAGATGTCGGGAGATTGTCACAAGGCCGCATTTCATCTTCTGAGCCAATTCCTTGCATGTCCGACGGTCGTCTTCCTTGAAAAGCACTTTAAGATGGTCCCGGCTGTCCGAAGGTTAACCAGAGCGGCACGTGTGGTCCAGGTCGATATTGTTACATTTAAACTTAGCAAACCAATCTCGAGCAGTGGAATCGCCTATAGCGTCCTTCCCATATAATGCGCAAAAGTTTCGAACTGCTTCTGTAGCTTTTTGCCAAGACGCAAGGCGAAATATAAGGGGTCTTTCAAATTGAGTTAAAATTTTGGATAATATCTTGGCATAACCGTGGCTCTATCTTATCAATGACCAAAGAAAATAGTCCAACATTCACTCGTTTAGGATGTAAAAGTTTCTCGTGAATCCATCGCAGATGCTCCTCAACCCAAATGCGGCAATTTTGTCTTCAGCAACACTTTCTTGAAATTTTTGAATAATTCGAAAATTTTAAATTTAACTTTTAAATTTTTCAGAAAAATGATGGCAATAGTTTTGTAGAGTAAGAAAAGCGAATGTTTATATTCTAGTGGTTGCTCGTGAGGGAGGGCGTTGGAGCGCCGCTCCTTCAGCATTTATCACAGTGAACAATTTTTCACAGCAAAACACCATATTTTATTTCCGTTCAGTTTACTTCCTTTAACTCATTTTAAAATATTTTTAAAAATTAAAATCTCCAAATATAGAAGAACGTCTGTCGACCAATCATACCAAATAATGCGGAAAAAAAATCCATCTTCTCGCAGTAATTTTTACATCGTTGGTCGGACGTTTACCTCCAACGACCGTACTCCACGTCATCTTAGCTCGTCGTTAGCGTTACATGTTTTGTTTGGTTACCACAATGGGGGGGTTTAACTGTTTTCTAAAACATGTGACTTGGACGTAGATTCCCTGCGACCGAGGGTATTGGTAATTAGTTTTAAACCCTGATTTGACGGGTACGAAGCGTCTGATTTGTCTCACGTCGCGTATTTTATTCGCCTCGCGAATACTTGTTGTGATTTGGGATTTTATACGTGTGTACACAGTAAGTAGTGCTTTTTAAATAAAAATAATCAACTATTAATTGCAAACATAAAGATTTCCGATTTAAAACAATTAATAATGACTAATTTTCCCTCGCCCGTCCCACGCCCGTGCTGAAATTGAAGTTCCTTTTTGATGTTCCAAAAAGAAAGTCAAAATAGGGCAAGTTTTACGCGAAAATTTGACTGTAAACTATATGTGAAAGTTTCCCGGCGATAGAAAAAAAAATTTGAAGACCAAATTAGAACTTTTCCTCCGAGAGGCCCGAGATTTGACAAAATGAAGACATTAAAGGCTGTTTAAAGCGGAAAAATTTTGGAACAACCCATTATAACGAATTTTCGTCAAATAGAAAGTTTATTTGTATTTGAAACAATAAGAATACACTAAAAAGTGATAATCAAAGTGAATTATCTTGGATTTTTTTGAAATTTTCATTGTCTATCTAATATTTTCAATATACAAACAATTTCCTCAACATATATTTTATGTTATGCAGTAACGCCAATGAACATTTCGATGAACTGAAAACTAGTTCATCCATAAAATGTCCTAGAGCATCCCCGACTTGCAATGCAGTGGTCCATCTAATGCATATCGGTTGAAATTCCGATTAAGGTCAGTAGCCTGCAGCTCACTGAGTGAGGCAATATTGTTTCCCGTCTAACGGCACCGACTGGGTAAAAACGTCTCTCGGCCGCCAAAAAGTTGTTAACTCGAAAACGAAACGCATTGTGAAAAAAAAAAACGATCGCGAGCTGATGAAATTACAACTATAAATTAGCTCACGTACGTCCGACGCTTTTTGTGGCAGCAGCTCTCTTTTACGATGAATAGAAGTTACAGTTAGCTTTTTAAGTTGGAAATAGATTGGAATATTGTCAGGAATGCCATCCGTTTTGCCTTTTGGCCAAATCAGCCGGTAAAAACAATTATTTTTTATCCCGCGCCGTGATACGGTCAAGTTCTGATCTTTCAACTAATTTTACAACATTAACAGAAAAATTATTTACAACAATTTGTGTGCTGTATCGGTCAAAATAGGTGGTAGTCTGAAGGGGCTAAGTCTGGCGAATATGACGGATGGGGTAGGAGGTCCCATTTATCGTTTTCCAAATAGATTTTTACATATTTTGCAACATGGGGCCGTGCATTGCCATGTTGAAAAATGACTTTATCATGTCTTTGGGGGTATTCTAGTCGTTTTTCCTTCAATACTCGGTTCAATTTTATCAATTGTTGTCGATATCGACCAGGTTTTATAAGTTCGTAACACACAACTCCCTTAATATCCCATAAAATCCACAGCTAAGCCTTCTCTCCATGTATATTGCGTGATGTTGAAGGGATTGTCAAAATATATTCACTTTTCATCACCTCTCATGACTGGTAAGTTAAATTTTATAAGTGGTTTCTCGCCTTTCAATGTCTCTTTCCTTCAATTCATATAAAACCAATTTTTCTTTCTTCTGGGCCTTTCCCAATGCTTGTAAATGTTCGAAAATGGTGGATTGGGCAATATTCAATACTTCTGTCATTTGTTTCAAAGTATGGTTTGAGTCTTCATTCAATAATGCTTGCAAATAATAATTATAAGTTTATGTGCTGTATCAATGATTATAATATAATAACTAAAAATATACAATAATACAATTATAACAATATTAGATTGTTATCAATTATTGTTATTCGTAGTATCAATAGTGGATAAAATTATAAGTATCTTGGTATGATGTAGTTGTTAGGAATATCTCATATAACAGTTAGGATGATGTGATTATAAGATGAATGATTATAAATAGGGTCATAACTAGAGTTAGCATATTGGCAATCAACACTTTTTGGTGGTGGTGGTTTCAGTGGTAGTTTGGTGTAATAAAGTGGGTCTGACACCTCTCTTAAAGCATTTGATCAGACAATAAGAACCAAATTAACAAAACATCGTATGCATCACCCTAGAAGTTCAATCGAGCGGCTATATTTGTCTCGACATATAGGAGGAAGAGGCTTACAAAATGTGGACGTAATGTGCCGTCAACAGGGGGATCGACTAAGATCCTATTTTCTCAGCAAAGAGAGTAATCTTCATAAAGTGGTCTGTACACTAGATAGTGCCCTCCATATGGCACAAACAACTAAGGAGGCAAGCCATATAGCTCCCCAGGGGTGTATTTAAGTTTGGAAAGGAAAGGAGGTCTATGGTCGCTTTGCATCTTTCCTCGATCCTGAACACATCTATAAAAAATATCCTACATAATGGCTCCGGACATCGGGACTTTATGGAGAGACAGAAGGTTTCCTATGTGATATCCAAGATCAGGTCGTAAGTACCAGGGCATATAATATCTTATTATAAGTAGAACCCAGAACAGGTAAATAGAAGTAAAACTGCAAAGATTTTGTGGGATACGGCAATGATTATTCGGACAGTGGAGGAGGGTTCGGTCCAATTTTGTTATAATCGACACAAAGGCTCTCAAAGGACTTATTATCGAATGGCGATACCGTTGAACCACGACTTGACCAACACCATTGCCGAGAAAAAACGAAAATATCAACCATTAGCTGTAGAACTAGCAGACATCTACCTACTCAGATATCTACCTACGTCGACACAATACCAGCAGTAATATATACAAATTATTAGAAAATTTTTAAGCTCCCATTGATCCTCGGCTGAACCTTCGTGGTTAGTGCAAACATTGTAGTCTTGGGTTACAAACCCCGACTACCGTGGAGATTAATAAAAATATAAAATGAACATATATCCATTATACACCAACATCTATTAATGACACTCAAAATAGAACTGAAAGCAATTAAAAAAATCTAGTCTAGATCCAGTTTTTTTTAAATTAAAATATATATATGAAATAACCGAGTATATACAATGTATCTTATATATTCTAATAATTTCTAAAAGAATATTCAAAAAACTGAATGACGCACAACCAAAAGAACAAGCAGGATTCAGAAATGGATTCAGTATAATGGATCACATCCAGGTTGTAGAGCAGGTCATAGACAGGCACAACGAATACACCATGCCACTGTGCTTGGCTTTTATCGACTACGAAAAAGCATTTGATTCCATCTCAAAGCATGCGATAATGGATGCACTGCTTAGCCAAAGTGTAGAGAAAGCCTATGTAAACCTATTAGAATCGATATATGATGGAGCTACAGCCACAATTCACCTTGATGATCTTGAAGTGGGAATTAATATAGAACGAGGTGTACGGCAGGGTGACGCAATATCGCCTATTCTTTTTTCGGTTGGCCTTGAAGAAGTATTCCGTAAACTGGATTGGGAACAGGATGGTGTAAAGATCAATGGTGCAAACTTAAACCATTTTAGATTTGCAGATGATATTATTCTCATTTTACAAGACACAGAGGAGCTGCAAAGACACATACAAGAACTGCAAAGGGCTGGCGAACCGTTTGGCTTAAAAATAAACCTGAAAAAGTGTCAGGTTATGTTCAATAACTTCGTTCAGGACAGAAGAATTTCAGTTTTAGGAAGGGATTTAGAGATTGTGGACAGCTTTATATATCTTGGACAGAGGATTTCAATGGAGGGAAATACCGCACGGGCGGTGGAACGGCGTGTTAAATGTGGCTGACAGGCATTTGTAGGCTCAACATAGTGTTTAAGAGCAGACTCCCACTTTGCCTGAAAAGAAAAGTCTTCGATCAGTGCGTTCTACCAGTTATAACATACGGAAATGAAACCTGGACACTCACATCGCAATAAATTCAAAAACTTCGGGTGGCACAGAGGGGAATGGAAAGATGTATGCTTGGCATTACAAGACGAGACAGAAAGTCCTGCGCATGGATCAGGAAACAAACAAAAGTCTGTGACACTATTGGAAGAGTAAAGCAATTGAAATGGAGATGGGCAGGCCATATAGCGAGGCGATGGGACGACAGATGAACTAAGGCAATCCTGGAGTGGATACCGCTTGATCGCAAACGTCTGCGAAGAAGACCGAAAGCACGATGCATTGATGACATCGTTAAGTATATTGGACCCGAGTGGCAGAGGAAAGCCTAGGACCGTGAAAGTTGGAAGCATGCTGAAGAGGCCTTCATCCTGCAGTGGATCGATACAGGCTGATGATGATGATTCAATGTATCTATAATTTTTTACAATTTATTGATCAATATAATACCAATAAATGAGGAAACAGTAACAGTGACAAAATAGGAAAAAAATCACCATCCGCTCAGAAACAGAAAAAAGAAACCAAAAAGTCCATTTCTCCATTTCTAGCCCGTTATACACTTTATACATTTTTGATGCTGGAGGATACATTATCCAATGTTCATTTTATAATAATACTTAAACAAGTCCGGTGATAATTTTTTAGTTTGCACGAAATATTGTTATAAAATTTATAAATATTATACATAAACGATCTCTTAAACATTTGTAATCGATGTGAAGGAGGCGATATGAGACCACCAAACCTAAGATTCAAATTATGGACATCGGTTCGGTACGTTAGTTTGTCAATGAGATATGGGGGGCATTTGCAACACGTTATTTTATGAAATAAAACGACCGTGTGCTCTCTTCGTATGTATGTATATATATATATATATATATATATATATATATATATATATATATATATATATATATATATATATATATATATATATATATATATATATGCCCACAAGGTAGCGTAACTGAACCGTGCCGATCGCCTTCGCCGAACTGTCAACCATGCGACGTCACGTGTCTCTCGGGATCGGTTTCTAGCCTTTCAGCCGTCATCAGCCGAGCTCTAGACGAACGCAAGGAAAGCAGTTCGGAGAGGCAATCGGGGCCAGACCATATCAACTGGCCATTTTAATGACGGGTCGTGATCGCACACGATCATGATGACGTGAGTTGTGTGCGATCACGACCCGTCATTAAAATGGCCAGTTGATCTGGTCTGGCCCCGATTGACGGCTGAAAGGCTAGAAACCGGTCCCGAGAGACACGTGACGTCGCATGGTTGACAGTTCGGCGATCGGTGGCACCACGTGGAGAAAGGGTGAAAGATTTCTGTAATATTTTCCCTCCACGGTTCCGTTACGCTAACTTGTGGGCATACTTGGTACTATACCCGAGGTTCCAGGCAGAATGTTACGAGCGGTCCTGACTGCTACGAGCATTCGCCGTATGATGGCGTGAGTAGGGTGCGATCACGACCTGTCATTAAAATGGCCAGTTGATCTGGTCTGGCCCCGATTGCCTCTCCGAACTGCTTTCCTTGCGTTCGTCTAGAGCTCGGCTGATGACGGCTGAAAGGCTAGAAACCGGTCCCGACGCCGCATGGTTGACAGTTCGGCGAAGGCGATCGGTGCACCACGTGGAGAAAGGGTGAAAGATTTCTGTAATATATATATATATATATATATATATATATATATATATATATATATATATATATATATATATATATATATATATATATATACATAAAAACAATTTTTGCTTAAACCAAATACGCCGCGTACACTGCATCAGCAAGGACCAGAGAATCCGGCAACTTGATGCTTTGTGTAGTAGATAAAAAGTATGGATGTGGATATAGTATCTTTAAATTAATATAGGCCTGCTTAACATACTTAATGATTTATGGCCGAAACCTCAAATCTTTATCAAAAATTAAGCCCAAGTTTTTAGCTATGTCAACTCTTTTTAGAATATTATCTATCAATATGTAACTTACAAACTTATTAATATAATTGGGGTAAAAAGAGTACAAAAGTACATCACTATATAGTTGTATAGAACAGTTATTGACCCAATCAGATATCCTCTAAGTATACATACTAAATAGAAGTGGCCCGAGTACAGATCCTTGTGGTATAGCATTAATAATCTCTTTGCTACGTGATTTCCCTTTATCAGTAACAACATATTGCTTTGGATTCTTTAAGTAGCTATGTAATAATTTAATTGATTGCTCATAAAAGTCCAGATAATGAAAGACAGAAATTAAAATACCATGATTTATTTTATCTAAAGCTTTTGTATAATCCAATAATATCATAACTGAAATTTTATCTACGTCAAGTGACCTAAAAATGTCGTTTAATAATGAAGTTGTACAACTAAATCCTTGTAAACCTAAATCCTAAGAAATCTGGATTCATTATTTGGTAGTAAGTTGTATTGATCTAAGTATACTTATAGGTCTAATATCATTAAATGATTTAGAACTTAATAGTTTAGGCGAGGGCAATATTTTTCAGGAAACTCAGAATCTAATAGGCAAGAATTCGTTATAATTGTAATAATAGGAATTATTCATTCATACACAGTATCATTCATACACAATAACACCATGCCCAAACCAATCCCACCCGCCCCAATTGTATTAGATTTAACTTCAAAAATCTAATCCTTTACAATCTCCTCCATTACTGAATGAAAATCAAACACAACCTCAACATCCGAGTGTAAGTTTTACCTATAGTATGTTAAAATGTCAGTGTCAACTCCAGACTGATTTTTTGCATGCTCCAGTAAGTTGTCATTAATTTTATTTGGTTCATTCAGTTTTTCTGGAATAGTCCAACAAAAAAATTACAAACATTAAGCTTTCTTGAGCCATTCCACAATTTTCTAGAATTATTATCATTTCGGCCAATCAAAGTTTCTAAATGCATTTTTTTTTCTCATTGCGTATAGCGATATTGGCTTGATTCCTTAATTGACAATAATAAATCCCAATGTGACCTACTCCGAGTTTTCCCCATTTTTTTATATTCTTTATCTTTTACTTTAACTATAATTCTGATCGTGTTAGTAAACCATGGCATATTCTGTTTGTTTACCTTTATTTCCGTTTCGAGGGTTACATTGTGAATTAAATAAATGATTTGATGAATGATCTTTGTTATATATGAGAAAAGGAAAACATCCTATCAAAACTTCTTTTTGAATGATCCGATTGGAAGGTTCGTGGAATCTTCCTTATATGGTAAGGTTGCTTAAGTCGTCCCCTTAAGGAAATAGTACTGTAATGTTTAGTACAATTTAAATGAAACAAAATCTTCTGCATCTACTGAATCTTATTTATTTGCTTTTTAATGAACATTCTTTTTCAAAAATCTTTTACCAAAACAAATATATTTCTTCATTTTACTTTCCTCGTCAGCACATAGGTCATGTATTCAATCTTTACATTTCATATATTGGATCATGTTTTCTTCACGATCTTCCTTACATAGTTGACATAACCATGATTCTTCGTCTTTGGTTTTTTATCCTTCTTGCATGTTTCATCTATCTTCCTTCTTTTTATAGTTTCCTTTATTCTTTTTTCTATTTTAACTTTCAGGCCTCTTCCTCGTATTTATATTTTTCTTGGCTTCTACTTCGTTTTTGTAGAGACTTGAAGTTAATTCCATTGTTGGCTTAGTGCCTTTCTTCATTTTTTTAATTACTGTTGATATGAAAGGAATAAGAGGTAAAGTTTTCAAGTAAGACTTTATTATTTGAGTAGTGTTAGTGATTTTATCAACTGCTGTTATATTATTATCGCGTGCAATATTTTGTGATATTGTTGGAGGCCCAAGTTGTAACTATTGATGGCACTGGAACTATTGAAGGTTCTGCAATGGCGATGCAACAGTTATTGGAGTTACGACTATTAACGTTAACCTGTTTTATGCCACTGCCAGGATTTGAGCGTAGCCACGAAGATGCCGCTTCATTGTAACTGTTTTTCAACGATTTAAAGAACGATCTGTCCAACGGTTGTAGGCGATGTGTTGTGTAAGCCGGAAAGGATAGCATTATTACACCAAAATCGCGAGCCATCTGGAATTTTTAGCAAATTTTTGGCATGTGTACTATGACCATCTAGTCAAACAAACATTTGCTTTCGGTCACTTTTTTCTAATCTTGTACACTTAATAAAATGTTGCAACCATACAGCAAAATGCTCTGAAATGATCCATCCATTTTTCGAGCACCCAAATGCTGTGTTTGGCAGAGCTCCTTTTTTAAGGCATCATTCAGTCTGCTGCTTTTAAATATCGACATGGGTGGTCTGAATTGACCTGCTTATTAATTTCACAAATGCTTGTCGTTGTTTGACTCCTTTTTTCGCTTGCGATTTCACCCACTTGGTGTTTGTCCTTTTAAACAATAACTTTAAAACGTTTGGTACGGTGGATAATGATGTAATGATCCCATTAACGAATTGACAAATTTAGATCTTCCTTAGCACAACAGCGATATTTTCTTTGGAACGTACAGTTTTTATCTTGTTTTTGTTTTAATATCGAGCAGCGTAATATGCGTTTCGAATTCGTCGATAATTCGCCGAATACATCGCTCGATTAGGCTATTATGTGCACCACAAAAGACTCTATAAGCTCATGACAGTGATTTCGATAATAAATTTCGGCAATTTGCAAGCGCTTCGGTGATATTACATTTTATGATGACTTTCCAGACATTTGATATGCCATGATAAGACATTTGACCTAATTATTTGACAGCGACCCTTATCGAAAATTCCGACAAACTAAAAAAAATCACGCTTTAAATAAATACTACTACTAAATTTTCTCATTTCGGTGGAATGTCACTATCAATAATTTGTTCTATTCTCTGTCAACATTCTCTAATTTGATGGTATTTCCAGGTTCTTTTTACATCTTGGCCTAATACTCTGTTATTTTTCATTTGATTTAAGGCGTTATAGAAAAAGAAACAATATTTTATTTAGTCCCTCGTATACTCGTAGTGGGGGGCTTTTTATACAAACCCTTTTCGAATTATAAGTTGCAAGAATGAGTTCTTGTACAAGTTGTTAAAAAATAACAACACAAACGTTTAATTTATTCCACTAATCTGATCTTCATTATCTTTGCATGTCAAAATGTGGGTAATCACATTTCGCGGTCATACCAGAAAAATGGTTAAATTTGCTTGTTAATGTAGAAACCTTCCAGTACTACTCGGCCAGAACTGTTATCGCCGGAACAAGGTAATGAGGTATGGTACTTTAATCTTCCAATTCGATCTTGAATACGATCTTCGTCTCATCTGCTGACCTAAAATTACCGTCTAGTAACATACATTTACCGAGCAGTCGACTCGTTTAGTTGTACCCTAGTAATAAGTGGTACGGTTTGATTCAGGCCTGATTTCATTTCATAGAATTACCCTGCTTTGTTATAACAAATATACTGTAATTGAAACAGCTTATTCTCTATTTGTTCTTTATCTACGTATAAGCAGACGAAGGAATAGTTAATACAGTGAAATGTGGCATATGAAAAATCAATTTTAAACCAAACCAAACTTATACCTGATGTGGCCAGTTTTTTTTTGTTTTCTATACTTTAGTTTGTTTCTGTCTCTTTTACAGTACAGCCAAATGTTTAAGTTGATGTTCTAGGTGATTTCCGTTTTCAAGAAAAATTTAATGAAAAGGAATTGGCAGCTTGGAAGTGTTTCGTAAGTGTAGTAAAATGATTTTTGGACAACAAGAAAGATGAAAACTCTAAAAACCTCATAGATAAACTCTTGAAAGCCTGTGAAATACTAGAGTGTGGCATGTCCTTAAAAATGTATTTTTACATTCCCATTTGGATTTTTTTCTAGAAAATTTGGGTGCAGTAAGCGACGAACAAAGAGAGAGATTTCACCAGGACATCAGGATAATGGAAGCATGATACCAGGTACGCTGGAACTGGTGGTTTTTAAAAAGAAATAATGCTACAGAACACAAGAAGAAAAAGTTTTTGTCGCTGTTTGACATCTCATGTTTTTTATTCACATCATCCTCAGTAATGTCTTTGTATAGATTTAACACCTCTTACATGTTTATATTAAATAAAATTAGATTGTAAAAATATATCGTCTTCTTTTTTTCCTATCACCGACTCACCCTAACATAAAAACTGTACGTGTTACAGTATTTGCTTATCATTTTCGGATTTACGACTACAAAATACTTCATATACACCTATTATAATCAATGTTATCTCAAAAAAGTTTAAATTTGTTGACCTGTGTAGTCATTATTTTCGTATTTTTCTCATTTATTTCTGATCCACAAGGATGGCTTTCATCCTTTATTTTTTGATTAATGAATTAAGGTCAGTTATTCGGCCAACCTTACAAAAAGGGTAGTGTCATCGGGATATATTAAGTTACAAGAAAAAAGAATGATTTTGTAATTTATCATAAGCCATCTCACACAGATTTAGTTATATATAACAAGTCTTGTTATCCGTATTCTCAAAAAATGGCAGCATTTAATTCATTCATACACAGATTAATAAATACCCCAATGTCAATAGATAACTATAACAACGAATTGAATGTCATCAAACAGATCGCAGTGAATAATGGTTATGACCCAAACATTATAAATAAAATAATTAATAAAAAATGTTATAATAATACCATTAATTTAATATATCCTGTCAATAAAGTCAAGAACACCGCATACAAAACAATTACATATACAGGAAAAGTCACCAAATTAATTTCTAAACATTTGTCAAAAACAAGCGATATAAATATTGCATTCACAACAAACCATAGTCTTGGACGCTTAATAAAAAACAATAAAAGTCAAACAAATAAACTTCCTAAATCAGGAGTTTATTTAATTGAGTGCGGTTCTTGTCCAAAAGTCTATGTTGGACAAACAGGAAGAGCCTTTTCCACCAGGCTTAATGAACATAAAAGAAGTTATATAAAAGAACAGAATAATTCTCATTATGCCAATCACTTAATGTTAGAAAATCACACTTTCAACGATAATTTTAAAATGTTGCATAACGAAAATAAATCTAAAAAACTAAATCTTTTAGAGAGCCTAGAAATTAATAAAAAAAAATTGGGTATTTTACGTAATGATCAGGTAGACTTGAATGGTTCACCCTTGTCAGACATTGAGACGCGGGACTCCCACTATCATCATTTATGGTTTTATTAGATTAGTTTAGGTAGTAACTGCTTTTCTTACTGTTACTTTAATTTAGTGTGTATTTGAAAAAGACACTGTTTGTCGAAACAATTGTCATACGTACAAGTGTTAAATATAGTCGAATTTTAGCTATTAATCTTTGTTTTTTATTTAAAATGAATTTCCATCAAGTATCGGTTACCTCAGTTAAATATATACTAAGTTATTTATTTCAACACCGCCAATAGTGACACCACCCGTCCGATTCTCTATACCCCATAAATGTTAAATAGAATTGACAACAGGATTATCCTTATCCTTTATCCTTCTCTGGTTTCTTTATTGACGCAAAACTCATCGGATGTTCGAACTTAAATGTTTCATCACTACTCTCTTATTTTCACGTAGATGACAAATTATGGCGATCTGATACTCCCATTTCCTGCAGAATTTGCCATGATATCTCCCATTTTATTATTTCAAACGCCTTCCGATGCCCAAGGAAATAGAGATATAGTCCGTTTCAACATATTTCGTTGCCCTTCGGCAAAATGTTAATTGCCCCAATAAATTTCAATAAAAATATTCCTAATCTCTTCAAAGGCGCCAGAGTCGAAGTGGTTTAATTTCGAAATAATTTTAAGAAAAATTAAATATCGTTAAATTATTATTGAATTATGTTCCTTTATATCTCTTTTTCCCAGCTAAGCTGGATCACTGCCCTCTGCATTATTTTAAACAGACTTTCCCCTAGTTCCAGATATTTGATGTTATTTTTCAGATTCTTTGGTACAATACCAGTTGTTGAAATTATCAATGGCACAATATGGACCTTTTCCAACTTCCATATCCGTTTTACTTCAAACTTGAGGTCTGTATATTTTTGTACTTTTTCTTCAGCCGTCTTTTAAATGTTGTTTGTAACAGCTATGTCGATTAGGAATGCTGTTTTCTTCTTTTTGTCTACCAATATAATATCTGGCCTATTACAGTGAACGGTTTTGTCGGTTATTGTTGTTTGGTCGTAATATAACCTGAAATCGGCTGAATCTAGTGTCGCCTCCGGGGTGTATTTATAATAAGGAACTCGCTCTGTTATAAGGTTTTTACGACTTGCAGGCTCCTGGTGGACTATACTGGCCACCTGACTATGACGGTGAATATAGTCCGCCTGGGAGAGTCTACCACATGGTCATACAATATGTTGGATAGTCTCAGGCTTTTCGTGGCATTTTCTACACGTGTCATTTGATACTAGTGCATCCTTAATGATATATTTTTGGTAGTTCTTAGTGTGCATCACCTGATCCTGAATTGCACACAAAAAGCCTTCAGTCTCCGGAAAAAGACCTCCCCATGTCAACCAGGCGTTCGACGCACTCTTGTCGACTTTATGACGGTCGAGATCATGGGGGTGTCTACCATGCAGAGACATATTTTTCAAATGCTCTCATTTTGTCATTCCATTTGGTTAAGATTTAAAGGCGTATACTTATCATCAGCTAAACACACGATGGCATATAGCGGGCAACAGAGCATTCTTTGATGGAAATATGTTCTTAAACTGGATATTTGTTTTTCGTCTAGGTTACATATATTTATAATTCCTTTCCCTCCTTCAATTCTTGGTAATATAAGTCATTTTTACTACTGTGCGGGTGGTGTTTTCTATATTTCGTTAGCGTTGTTCTAAGTATTCGTTGTAGCCTTTCGATATCTGTGTTTGACCAAGATATAATTCCAAAGGAATATGTCAAGGCTGCTATAGCAAAAGTGTTTATTGCTTTTACTATATTTCTACCGTCTAGGTCAGTCCTGCATATGCTCTGAAGTCTGGACGTGAATTCTTTAGTTAGTGTTTCCTTAATGAGTTTATGCTCCACTCTCTTAGACTGTTCTATTCCCAGATATTTATATAATTCGCCCTCCTGCATTGGCTCTATATATTCTTGTTCTGCAGTGACAAACCCTGTCATCTCTAACTTATATCCCCTCTTTATGTTAATGGTTCTGCATTTATCTAATCCAAAGTGTATGTTAATATCAGCTGTAAATTTCTCCACAAACTGGATGAGTTGTTGCAATTTCGGTGGCGATGATGCATACAATTTTAAATCATCCTTTTTTTTTGTATCCGATTTGCGTCATTTTAATCAGATTGAAGAGTGGCAAAACCACAGAGGGCTCAGCGAGTCTCCATGAAATATGCCGCTTGTCACCCTAATTTGTTCAGTCCTGGTCGTACTTCTATTTTGCGATAAATGAATAGTTGTGCGCTACCCTTTTATCAGTTCTTGAAGTGTGTTTATTAAAGCTGGATAAACTTTGTATATTGTTAGTATCTTAATTAGCCAAGAGTGTGGAATCGAGTCGAAGGCCTTCTGATAATCAATATAACAACAAGATAAATTTCGATTCTTTTTCCGAGCGTGTTTCAATATAACTGAATCTATAATAAGCTGTTCTTTGTATCCCTGCATTCCCTTTCGACATCTCTTTTGCTCTTCATTTAGTATATCATGTTTGTCTATATGTCCTGTGAGTAGTACTGTGAAATATGATGTTAGTATTTTATATATCGTTTAAAGGCAGGTAATTGGCCGGTGTTTCGCTGGGTTGTTAGAGACGGTTCCTTTAGAGAGTAAATATGTTTTACCTTAGGTAAGAAATCGAGGAATTTCTTTTGGTTCTCTTATAAACTAATTGAAATATCTTACTATGAAAGGGTGAAGATATGTGAGCTTTTTATACCAGTAATTATGAATGTTATCAGTTCCAGCGCCCGTCCAGTTATGCAAATTGCTTGTTATAATCTGTAATACAGTTATAGTAATTTCAGGATAGGGCATTTGTTCAATTGCGTTCGTATTTGCTTCTTCCTCACGCAGCCAGCTGGCATGAGTTAACACTCAGCGTGTTGACCGTGATTTGACAAAATCTTGGACCAAAATGCCTGTTTATCTTTGCTGGATGGAGTTCCAGAACTCCCCACAAGATTATTGTTATTACTTCTATCTATTAGGTTTCTATAAAAATTCCGCTCGTCTTTTATAAAAAGACGGTTTTGTTGCTTACACCTAATTGCTTTTTTATATCGATCTAGGCGGGAACAATATACTTTAAGTTTTTGTTTAATGGTATCGATGACCTCTTTAACACGCTGATTCGTTTTGTCATACTTAGCATGAATTCTAAATCTTTCTAATGTTCTCGTTTCATTTATCGTCAATTTTTTGCTGGGATTGTCTCGATTGAATTCCAGAAGTCTGCCTATATCTGCCCGTATACTTTCAATCTTGCGCTCTAATCTTTTTTGCCATCCCTGTTTAGCGTTCCGCTATAATGGTATTTTTTCATAAGGTTGTTTGACTATTTTAGATCCATTTACGACTGCTGCAGTTTGAGCCGCGCAATAGAAAACTGTGTGTAGGTCTTCGAATAAGTTGCGCATGTTGCTCGTTTCAGGAAGGATTTCTTTATTTAAAATATGAACGATCTTTGCCAGTCTTGTGGTGGAACTTTGTTTTGGTATATAAGGCCTTGTTGTTGGGTCAGTTCCTAGGTATTCCGTTAATGTAGTAGTGAACGTTTCGCGGATCAAGCGAACTAGTTTTCTATCGTATTGGGCATCATTTAAAATATATGTTTGGTTTGATGTAATATTATTGATTATATCGTGTGAAGCGTCGGTGGGAGTTCTTGCTCTAGTTTTCTCAATTTCTTCATTAATATGAGGATTTACGGAATGTAATTGGTCTGGAACTTCTTGTTGCAACTGCGCGAGTACGTTTTCTGAAATGAGCTTATTTCTTATTGTGACCCTTCTTTGATCACATATACGTGGTGCTGTAACTGCTATATCTGGATACTGCAAGATAAATAACCTGTGAAGTTCATTTCGGTATGAGGTCTGATCTGTTTCTAATTTTGTGATTTTGTAAAACGTTATTGAATTATTATTATTATTCTGCTCATTCTTACTGTAGAATCTCAGCTCATGCTGTCCGATATTCCAATGCCAAGATAAAAAAGCAATTCAGCTCCTCTCACCCTAGCATAATATCTTACTATGACAATCGATCTCGAGATACCGAGGCTCTCGAGGTTCTTTGAAAATCTCTTACTTATCAGGCCTTCTGCGGATATAACGAAGGGCACTACATCTACCTTAATCAGTTTCCATTGGTTCTTCAAGTCGTATGCCAGATTTTCATACTTTGTGGATTTTTCTATCCCAGTTTTTCTAGTGTTGTGAGATAGCGGCACTGCGATGTCAATTATAAAAGCCCTCTTGTCCTTTTTGTTGATTAGAACAATATCCGGTCTGTTATAATCAACCGTTCGATCAGTAGTGATTGATCTGTCCCAGTAAAGAATGGTATCGAGTGATTCAAGTACAGGAGAAGGCGAGTACTTATAATATGGAGGAGGTGCGCTTTCTAATAGCGAGTATTTTTTTGCAATTTGTTGATGTATAATTTTTACCAGCTGATTATGCCGTCTTAAATAAGCATTAGGACCAAGGGCCGGGCAACCGCCAATAAGGTGCTCAATTGTTTCCCCCAAAGTACCGCATTTCCTGCACTTATCGACTACATCCAAATGCAGTATGTGCTTTTCATAGTTTTTTGTTCTTGTTACCTTATCTTGAATAGATATCGCGAAATCTTCTGTTTCTGGGTACAAGAGCCCATCGGTCAGCCACTTCAGAGACAATTGTTCGTCAATGGTCATCTTCGAGTAACTTAGGAAAACTTCCGTGCAATGTTTGCCCTTTCCATTCTCGAACGCAATCCGTGAGTGTTGTTCTGCTATCAACACGATTTTGTTTATCTAGGTTCAGTGGGGTGAAACCCCGGTCCTCATTTACAACCAATTTCATTAAAGTACTGTTTGAATCAATGAAGTGTTTTCTCATTCTCATTCTAAATTCTTTGGTGTTGCTAGACTTATATGATCTAATTGTTGTTCAAGTGCCTCTTTCATTGCCATTCTTGTGGTGTCATAGAGTTGGGAACCGCCACTCGCTCCAGATTCACCAACCCTGGACAAATCCTCCCGACAGTTTCGAAGGGTTCTTGTCCACAAAACCCTAAAGCCTTGTATAATATTATTCAAGGAAAAAACGGTTCAAGGAAAAAACGGCCACCCAAGGCAGAGCCCCGATTTACCATAGGAAAGCTATTTACTACCGGAGGGCGCTAGGTACACAGATACATCGTTAGAGACACTTTAACCCTGTGCCATTCAGCTCCTCGGCACTATGGATTTCCACCTTAAGCTTGGGGATTTATTTTTCGGAGGTTTACTCCTCTCAGCTCGGGAAGGTGGTGGCGCTACTCGCCAAGCGGACTATCCGCCCCCTACCTTATTATTATTATTATATATGACTGAAACGTTGTTTATTGGTTTGTGTATTTTGAATTTATTAGTACAATAAAAATAAATAAATAAATTTATCTTGTAGTACAATAAAAATTATAACTTGAATTTAATTATACTTTTAATTCGGTTTCGCCCTCACTATCACTTTAATCTACATTAATAATAAGTAGTTCTATATTATTAGTAAATGATATATAGGAATCTTTTATTTTAATAACATCGTTAATCCAATTTATCCAACTTTCTTTGGGAGTACTATCCACAGCTTTCCTAGTTAATGTTGCAGCACTTGCACTTAGAGTCAGAGAAATGTTTTCTGCTCTAACATTGGATTTTACCCGATGCTACATATGCTCAGATCAGCTTAGATTAAAAATACAGTAATAAAGGGGAAGGCGTAAAACCGTATGTCCTATATCGGCATCAATGGTATCACACACATATTCCTTTTTAATATTAAACGTCTTTAATATTTCTAGAAGATCACATTATTTATATGTATTTTTGAAGTATATATCGTCTTTTTACATATAGTTCTGAATTTTCAATTTATTGTTATTTGCATAAGGAACTTTATTTTTGTGGCGATTATGATAACTACCATTGTCCATTACAATTACACTTTCCTTAGACACATTGGGCAAAAGGCTATTGTGCAAAACCAATCTTCAAAAAGTTCTCCTGTGGTGTCGTCATGCTAGTCCAAAGATGATTGTTTAATATTTTTGGACGACAACAGTAAACAATTTGGAACCCATCCATCCTCGGAACCAGCATGTAAAATTGTAATTAGTTTCCCTTGTTAGCTGGAGCTTTGGTTTGGCATTTTCTTGATGTATCTATCCATCCTTTTGCTGGCATCTCATGTGTATCGAGCCATGTTTCATAAAGGTAGATAATGGGACGATTTTCTAATCTGTATTTTTTTATATAATTTAAGTAGTCAAACCTCTAGGCACAGTTTGCTCTTCATACATAGCATACATTTTAATTCGAATTAAGTCTTTGTCACTTTTGTCAACAAATTTGCTCTTATCAGAATCACAACAGACTTATTTGGCTTTAATTGGCTTGGTCACAATATCTTTAACTATAGACAATGGATTTTTCATTAATGTAGACGTTTCTGCTGCGGCTGCATTTATATTAAGCCCCCTAATCAATAAAGAAACATACGCATTTGTATTAATTTGCTTAGCATCGTCTTGCTATCATTATCTTGCCAAGAACGCCACATTTTTAGCACGTTTGGAATAACAAAAATTACGATCGAAATTATAGAACTGCACTGTTTAAGAAAAAAATGCGAACCAAACTAAAATATTTCGAAACTACTAAACCAGGTATAAAATTAATCTTTTTATCTGTTATTTTATTAGGCCCGATCCTGTTTACTTTTCTTGCGGCATTGCCGGGTTTCGTTACGACAGGGGTTGTTAAAAGTTTATTGCAGCCAATCGGTCAACGATATATCTTGAACCGCACTGTACATAGGATAGTCAACTTTTATATTTTTTTTCAAATCTTTGTCGAATTTTGAATATCTATTCCCGTATATCTCTCTCTGGAATTAATCCAGCCTGTTCTGGGGAAATCTGCCATGATAATTGGGATTTTAAACGTTTATTTATAATGTGAAGTGGGATTTTACTTATTTTACTCTCTAGATACTTATAAATCATACGGTTCGATATTGCGACGTTACCATATCGTTGATGGGCTGATCTGGGGTATGGTTCTTAATTTAAAAAAATGTTTGAATAATGTTCATTAGTTTATTTATTTTATTAGTTCATTGGTTTATTAATAACCAAGTAATATTTGCCAAAAATAATTGTACACATATTTGCTTAAAATAATAATTTTTACCGTAGCTTATCGATTTGTGATTTATTAACTTTTTTTCTCGGGAGCCCTATATAAGGAATCCACTGCATTATTTGTAATATGTTATAATTTATTAAATTGTAATTCCAAAAAAAAATTACCAATATATAAAGAATGTAAATGGTTTTGAGCCGTACTGCTTCATAATAAATTCATAGCATTTAAACAAAGTAGAGAAGAGGTAAGAGGTAAAACTTAACCCGGAATACAACTTTTATGATACCTCCAGGTGAATTGACAAAACGAAATACATATATTCTTTAGAATATTCCAAGAGGTTTATTGTACAGTTAAGGAAGTAGGAGCGTCAAAATAATGACAAATTTTTTTTTGTCTAAAACTTTAAAAAATTACAAAAATTTACAATTTTTATTTATAATACTAAAACAAATTTTATAATTATATATATATATATATATATATATATATATATATATATATATATATATATATATATAGATATATACATATGAGTAGGGCAATAAAGCTTTGAGCTATACCGTCTAGAGTCTATGCTCCTGAGAGGGTCACCCCTGGCGGACAGGTCAAGGCAGAGACCTCAGACTAACATGATCCAAAATCTGCCAACCCGCATTGGACCAGCGTAGCAGATTACGGCCCATACCTTCAATATGGTATTTCAATATGTTGAAATATGACAGTACCACCTCAAACACAACCCTCATTCTCCGGAGGCCAAGGGGTAAATACCTACGGCAGCGGGAAGACCTGCCCCAAGACAGAGGGTGCTAAGAATCACCGGGTTAGATCAGGCTGCCATTCGACTTTTGACATTGCAACACTAAATATACGGACTATGAAAACAGAGGCCCCATTGCAAGAACTGTTAATCGAACTTGACAACATACATTGGGATATTATTGGGCTCTGTGAAACACGAAGAAAGGGTGAAGCGTTAATCAAACTGGAACCAACTAAACACGTACTGTACACTCGAAGTATGGAAAACGGCCGATGTGGCGGAATTGGATTCGTGATCAATCGAAAGCTGAAGGACAGTGTGGTAAAATTTGAAAGTACATTCGACTGACTAGCCCAATGCGTCATTCAGCTGAATAAAAAGTTTAGGCTTCAAATCGTCCAAGCTTATGTACCAACTATAAGCCATAGGGATGAGGAAATTGAGGAACTTTATGATGATGTAGCCCAGTTTTTATATAAGAAGAAATGTAGGTACAAAATCCTAATGGGTGTAATGCCAGTAATGCTAGTAATGGCAGTAATGCCAGAATTGGAACAACAAGAACTGACGAAAAAGCAACTGGCCCATATGGAACTGGTGAGCGAGACAATAGAGGTGAAAGATTGGTTGATTTTGCTGACGGACAAGAACTATATATTATGAATTAGTTCTATAAGAAAAATATCACCAGGAAATGGACGTGGAAAAGTCCGTCTGGGCTCACTGGAAAACTGCTGGAGAGAGGAAGCGATTTTGAGATTGCTTTGTCAAACCGGTTTGCTGCGTTATAAGATCCAGAGGAGGTGGAAATATCAGTTCAATATGAAGAAATCGTCAATAATGTACTTCAAATGGCTGCTTCAACAGCTCCAGAAAAAAATGTCTTAAACAAACAAAAATCTTCAGGGAGACCATTGATTTACTGAAGAAACGGCGAGCAATGAGAAATACAGGGTGTTCTTTTGGCAGGGTCGAGTACAATGAGCTCTGCAAAACTATAAGAAAACGTACCAGAGAGGGCAAGCGCCGATTCAATATTCATCTAGCGCAAACAACCCTGGAAGAAAACAAAGGAATTAACAAAACTAAACACAAGCTGAGAAACAAAAGAACGCAAATTTATGCCTTAAAGCGTAAGGATGGCACAGTGTGCAGGGCGCGTACCCAAATGTTAGAGATTGTCAGAAAATTTTATTTCCAGTTATATGAAGATTAGAACCAATCAAAGACAACAATACCCACGGAAGAACAAATGCCAGTGAAGGACATAACAAATGTTATAGAATCGATGAAAAACGGCAACGCTCCTTGAAAGGACAGTGTAGCTGTCGAAATGCTAAAAGCTGGTGGTCGGACGTTAAATAAAATACTGGCAAAATTATACTCAAAATGCCTCAAAGAACAAAAAGTACCTGACTTCTACATAAAAAAGGAGCACAGGAAGATTTGAAGAACTACCGTCCAATAAGCCTCCTATCAGTAATGCACAAAGTTGTCACTAAGATAATTTCTAAAACAATATTAAAAAAACTGAATGACGCACATCCAAGAGAACAAGCAGGATTCAGAAGTGGATTCAGTACTATGGATCACATCCAGGTTGTACAGCAGACCATAGAAAGGCACAACGAATACACCATGCCACTGTGCTTGGCTTTTATAGACTACGAAAAAGCATTTGATTCCATCGCAAAGCATGCGATAATGAATGCACTGCTTTGCCAAGGTGTAGAGTGAACCTATGTAGACCAATTACAATCGATATATGAAGGAGCTACAGCCACAATTCACCTTGATGATCTTGAAGTGGGAATTAATGTAGAACGAGGTGTACGGCAGGGTGACGCAATATCGCCGATTCTTTTCTCGGCTGTCCTTGAAGAAGTATTCCGTAAACTGGATTGGGACCAGGATGGTGTACAGATCAATGGTGCAAACTTAAACCATCTTAGATTTGCAGATGATATTGTTCTCATTTCACAAGACCCAGAGGAGCTGCAAAGACTGCAAAGAACTGCAAAGGGCTGGCGAATCATTTGGCTTGAAAATACCTGAAAAAGAGTCAGGTTATGTTCAATAACTTCGGTCAGGACAGAAGAATTTCAATTTTAGGAAAGGATTTGGAGATTGTGGACAGCTTTATATATCTGGGGAAGAGGATTTTAATGGAGGGGAATACCGCCCGCGAGGTGGAACGGCGTGTTCAATGTGGCTGGCAGGCATTTGGTAGGCTCAACATAGTGTTTAAGAGCAGACTCCCACTTTGCCTGAAAAGAAAAGTCTCCGATCAGTGTGTTCTTCCCGTTATGACATACGGAAGTGAAACTTGGACACTCACATCGCAATCAATTCGAAAACTTCGGGTGGCACAGAGGGGAATGGAAAGATGTATGCTCGGCAGTACAAGACGAGACAGAAAGTCCTGCGCATGGATCAGGGAACAAACAAAAGTCTGTGACGTCATTGGAAGAGTAAAGCAATTGAAATGGAGATGGGCAGGCCATATAGCGAGGCGATGGGAGGACAGATGGACCAAGGCAATCCTGAAGTGGATACCGCTTGATCGCAAACGTCCGCGAAGAAGACCGAAAGCACGATGGATTGATGACATCGTTAAGTATATTGGACCGGAGTGGCAGAGGAATGCCCAGGACCGTGAAAGTTAGAAACATGCTGAAGAGGCCTTCATCCTGCAGTGGATTGATATATATATATATATATATATATATATATATATATATATATATATATATATATATATATATATATATATATATAACCGGGCTCAGTTCACTCTGCTGTTTGTTGTCGCAGTTCAGAATCATAGTGGTAAATCCAAGTCTCATCCGTACTTACAAAACGAGGTTTAAAAAATATATTTTGTTATTTCGAAAAAGTTCCAAATGTTGATTAGAGAGTTTTACTCGAAGTTGTTTTTGATCAGAATTTAACAACTAACAATTTAGCTTTCTGAAGCGCAATTTCTTTTTCAAAATATGAAATATCCGTTCAGTTAAGATGTCCATGGCCTTAGCAATCTCACTTAAAGTCAACTGTCTGTCATCCATAACCATATTATATATAGAGTTTGTTATTTATTCCATAGTTGCACTTATTGGACATCCAGAACGAGGATTATTATCCAGGTTTGTACGACCACGTTGAAACTCACTTACCCACTTACAAACCATCGATTTTTGAAGGAGCAAACTTCCTAATACATTTACCATTTCACAATGAATTTTAATTGCGTTTAAACGTTTTTTTACAAAGACTTTAATAAGCAGTATATCCATTATGGTTTGCGTTGTTATTGAATCAAATGCCCTTTCATAGTCAATAAAAACCAAGCAGATGGCATGGTGTATTCATTGTGCTTTTCTTTGGCCTATTGGACAACCTGGATATCATCCATTGTACTGAATCCTCTTCCGAATCCTGCCTGCTGTCTTGATTGTGCGTCATTCAGTGTTCTTAATATTCTTTTAGATATTATCTTGATGAAAACTTTGTACATTACTGATAGAAGGCTTATTGGGCGGTAGTTTTTTTAAATTTTACTGAGCTCCCTTCATATGAAGAAGAGTCACTTCAACATTTTTCCATAGACTGAGTATTTTTTGATCTTTGAGACATTTTGAGTACAATCTTGCCAGTATTGTATGTACAGTTCAGCCACCAACTTTTAACAATTCAACCTGAAGCAGCCAAAGTGATCAGAATTGATCAAAAAGGTTATGGTATCAATTTTTTGAAATGCAAAAGGCATTTTATTAAATGATCATCTACAAACCAGTGAAACAATAACATGACGGTAGTACTGAAACCTTTTGGATCAATTGGATATAAAAATTCGCGAGAAAAGACCTGGTTTAGTGAAGCAAAAAATCATTTTTCATCAAGACAATGCATTGCAATGGCCAAATTGAAGGAGTTACACTGCGAATTATTGAAGCATCCACCATATTCACCAGATTTGACCCAAACCCCAAGAAATTTCTACGTGGCAGGCATTTTTCATCAAATGAAGAAGTTACGCAACCATAGACGAGTATTTTGCAGGACTACCAGAAGCTTCAGTTCGCTTCAGAGATGGAATAAACGAATTGGAGAACCGCTGGAAACAATGTATTAAAATTAAAGGACAAAATACGGAAGAATAAAGTAATTTTTTTATCTATAAACATGTTTTATCATTTCCGCTCAGCAAACTTTTCAATTAGCATAGTACAAAGAAAAACTATGAAGCGTTCCAAACTTTCAGATTATGTAACTTAAGCTGTTTGGAACCAATTTTGCGCAATTTTATTTTCAGTATAGTGCGGTTCTATATATATAGCGTTGACTGAATGGTTGTAATAAACTGTTAACAACCCCTGTCGTAACGAAACCCGGCAAAGTTGCAAAAAACGTAAACTGGGCCGGGCCTAATAAAATAACAAAAAAACTAAAATGAATTTTATATCTGGTTTAGTAGTAGAAATATTTTAGTTTAGTTCCCATTCCTTTCTTAAACGGAGCAGTTCTATAATTTCGATCCTATTTATATTATTCCAAATGTGCTAAAAATGTGGCGTTCTTGGCAAGATAATGATCATTGTGCCTCCGGTACCGCTAATTTTAAAAGTAAACATTTATCTCCGATGCCGAGCAAATTCTTAAAAATGTGTATGTTTCTTTATTGAATAGGGGGCTTAATGTAAATGTAGCCACAGCAGAAAGATCTTCATTAACGAAAACGTCGTTGTCTAAAGTTAAAGATATAGTGACGAAGCTAATTAAAGTCAAAAAAGTTCGTAGTGATTCTGGTAAAAGCAAATGTGTTGACGAAAGCGAAAAAGACTTAATTTGAAGCAAAATTTATGTTATGTATGAAGACCAAACTCTGCATGCATTGCATTCATTGTAACAGCGACCAAGAAAAAATGAAACCAGCATTCTTTGCCGCAGAACTAGCCTCCGGAAAATATTATCTCTAATGGGTTTTGCATATCAAACCATTAACAAAAGACAAATATTAATAGAATCATATTGATTTCGATGATGTCAGTTTGACTACTTAAACTCTATAAAAAAATTCAAATTAGAAAATCGTCCTCGAATTATCTACCTTAGTGAAACATGGTTCGATACACATGAGATGCCAGCAAAAGGATGGGTAGATACATCAAGAAAATGTCAAACCAAAGCCCCAGCAAACAAAGGAAAAATCATTGCAATTTTATATGTTGGTTCCGAGGATGGATGAGTTCCAAATTGTTTACGGTTGTCGTCCAAAAATATTAAACATTCATACATTTTGAAGATTGGTTTTGCCCAATAGCCTTTTGCCCGATGTGTCTAAGGAAAGTGTAATTGTAATGGACAATGGTAGTTATCATAATCGCAACAAAAATAAAGTTCCTTATGCAAATAACACTAAATTGAAAAGTCAGAACTATATGTAAAAAGACGATATATACTTCAAAAATACATATAAATACTGTGATCTTATTTAATCCAATTGAGCATATGTGGAATCAGGTAAAAACCAATGTTAGAGCAGAAAACACTTCTCTGACTCTAAGTGGAAGTGCCGTATCATTAATTAGGAAGGTTGTAGACAGTATTCCCAAAGACAGTTGGATAAATTCGATTAACATGTTATTAAAATAGAAGATTCTTTTGTATCATTTACTGATAATATAGAACCACTTATTACAGTAGATCAAAGTGAGAACGAAACCGAATTAAATGTATAATTAAATGTAAGTTAAAATTTTATTGTATTAATAGATAAATTTATTTATTTATTTTTATTGTACTAATAAATTTAAAATACACAAACCAATAAACAATGTTTTAGTCATACATATTAATAATAGTAATAATAATAATAATTTATTTTGCTAGGGTGAAACGAGCTGAATTGCTTTTTCATCTTGGCATTGGAATATCGACCAGCATGAGCTGAGATTCTACATTAAGGATAAGCAGAATAATAATTTTACTATATTTTATTTTTTCCAAAATTATTCAGAAGTTAAACGACTCCGACACTGGTGCCTTTGAAGAAACTAGGAATATTGTTATTGAAACGTATTGGGGCAATTAACATTTTGCCGAAGGGCAACGAAATATCTTGAACTGGACTATACTTTTGCCTGCAATTGTAGGTCTAATACATCATTAAATGAAACATTTTGACCCACTATTGAAAATATACCACACTATATATATATATATATATATATATATATATATATATATATATATATATATATATATATATATATATATATATCGGCGGCTCGTGAGGGAGGGCGTTGGGGCGCCTTAGTAAACAATTTTTCAGAGCAAAACACTATATTTTATTTCCGTTCAGTTTAATTCTTTTAACTCAATTTTCTAGTTCACTTCTTGTATAGAGTTTCAATAGCACGAAAAGTAAAAAAAAGGAAGGGGAAAGCAAAAAACCTTCAACAGTACTATTTTCTTCTATGCCCTTCCACTTTAAAAACCCACGAGCCGCTACGTGTTGATATTATAGGTGATTGTAAAATCTCTAATAGCAATGATAACAAATAGTCTGTAAAAGGCAACATATGATTAATAACTGCGTTAGATATGAGAAAATTAAACTCTGGTATTCTTCCAATGACGCATTCTATATGAATACGTAGAGCAGCAATTCCTTTGCCTTCTAAAACCTTAGATTGGGGTAGTTTTATGCCAGAACTAACCGAAGGAGGGTTTAATTAGTTCTATATGTATGTAAACTACATTAATAATCAATTCAGAATAAAAAAAAATCGCTACCCAAAATTATATACATATTTGTTTTTATAATATTTTGATTATATTTAATATTTCATTCCAAACTTACCTTTGAGCCTCTGTATCTTTATGTAAAGATATATGAGTATAACGTCGAATTCAGCTCCGAAAGCCTAAATAATAATTAAAAACAAGTATATTTTCAAATCGCTAGCAAACTATAGAATAATGACTAAGATCGATAAATTGTTTTGTTTGCCCGGGACTCCGATTCTTTCCGAACGTCTTTTCGGAAAGAGCGCGAAAGAAAATTTCGGTTTAACTTCCGAATTGTTCCGAGCCGACCCGATATTAGTGTTGGTGTCGTAACTGTTCGTAACTATCGGCGCGTCATCGGTACAAGGTTTAAAAAATTATTTTCATTTTGATAAAACTTTTTAATTATAAGGAAACAAATAAAAAAATTGTTCAAAAGCCCAATTGGATCTCCAGAATGCAGTCCATTTGAACGACATTGTTTTCAAAACATAATCCCATTATTCGTTTTTCGAGATAAAATAAAAATTACGCCTTACGCCATTACGCCTGCCTCGTAATAAAATTCTGATACTCTTATTTGATAGCCCTCCATAAACACTTTCTTCATTTTTTTATATTTTTTAACAAAAGTGTTCTAATACTGTAGCTGTAGTATGAGCTTCGAGAAAGATTTTTTATTAGGTTACAAACTGCTATTTAAACTGCAAACACCGCTCGGCATTACCAAGTTGAGCGGCGACGATAAGCATTTTCGCTCATCTACTGAATAATTCTCTAACGGTGGCGATTTTTTTCCGATTCTCGGAAATTATCGTGTAGTGATATAATTTACCTACAATAATTATGTCTTCTCTTACAGGCAACCATTATTATTACGTCGGGGACGCAAGATTAAAATTCATGAAGACGCGGACGTGTATGAATGACGGACAGTCGGCCGTGTTGAGACGACCGACCAATTCAACCAAAAAAAAAAAAACATTTTGGCGTCATCGTACGGTTTTTAGTTGTGTGTGAATGTGTTTCCGAGCCAATCTAAGTAAAACGGAGAAAATTAAAATATTCGATCGAATCGAAATTCGCTTGTAGTTTGAAGCGTAGCGTGGAATTTGAAAAATTTACTGTTCTACGCACTGAATTTTAAAGCAATCGAAGGATAATTAAATAGCGATGACATGACCCAATTTTTTAACAAATCTAGGAAATTCTCAATACATGTAGAATTTTTCGATAAAAAGTTATAATTTAATTTCGACTGAAACAAGATACAGCGAGGAATAAAAGTATTTGAAAATATTGATATTTCCAATTTTCTTTTATCTTAAATCCTTATATATATATATATATATATATATATATATATATATATATATATATATATATATATATATATATATATATATATATATATATATATATATATATATATATATAAATTATTTATTTATTTTATTAATATAATTAAAAATAAAAATAAAATTATATATATATATATATATATATATATATATATATATATATATATATATATATATATATATATACATATAGATTATTATTATTATTCACGTATGGGCCCTGGTGGACCACGCGAAGTACAGTTAGAGGCGTTTGTTTTTGTTAGCCTTCATTTGCGCCCATACTGATTCTTGTTTCACTATGAACTTTTTTCCTTTCGTCAGACCAAGTTGTTTTGTCTCTGGTCAATCTCCCAAACGTTAACCTTGTGTCTGAAACAGTTTCTATCCTGAATTTCGCTTTGTGTAATTTTTTGCTGATCTTAAGTCCTATTTAATTGCAGCAATCCATTTAATTATTTCTACTTTAGCTCTAAAATTCGACTATTTGTCTAGTTCGCCTACTCGGATTCATCCATTTTATGTGTCCGTGTTCTTTTTCTCATATCGCTATATATATTTGTGTATTGTTTGATTTCTTGGTTTTCTCAAAGTCGGTATGTTGTGCTATTTATTTGTTTGGGGCCTAAGATTTTTCTTATGATTTTTCTTTCCTTCTTTTCAATCTCCTCGATGTCTCTCTTTTTATTCAAAATAAGCGTATCTGCCCCATATAGACGTTCTGGCTAATAACTGTGTTGTAATATCTCAGTTTTTAGTTATAAATTTTTTGTTGTAAATATTTTGTGTAAGTCTCAATGCAGTTTTCATATTTTGACATCTACTCTTATTGGCCGCTTTGTAAAAACCGTCTTCCATGATTATTTCACCCAAATATTTGAATTGAGAGACTCGTCTGATTTTACCATATTTTGTTTTTAGAAATGGTGTTTTTAGTGTGTTGCAGGTCATGTATTGTGTCTTTTCAAAGGAAATTTGGAGTCCTACCTTTTCTGATGTGTTTTTTTGAATTTCAATATGTTTTTGTGCCGTTAATATATTTTGAGCCAAAATTGCTAGATCATCAGCAAACGCCAGAAAATATATTTTCCCCAGTTTATTGGGCTGGTCAATATTCAGGGCCGATGTTTTTACTGGCCCCTTCTGTGTTACTTTTTTTAGAACATAGTTAAATAAGAGAGACGAGAGTCCATCCCCTTATCTCACTCCAGTTTTAATTTCGAAGGACTCTGAGATGTCACCCATGAATTTAACTTTTAACCTTGTATTAGTTAGTGTTGATTTAATAATTGCCAGACTTTTCACATCTAGTCCTTGTACTTTCAATATTTAGAATAAAGATTCGCGATCAATAGAATATTATGCTTTTTTGAAATCCACAAATGTACAAACGAGATTTTTTGTACAGTTTTTGATATCTTAGGATCAACTTTAGATTCAGGATCTGTTCCGGCGGGATATGCCTGGTCGAAAACCTGCTTGATATTCACCAATTTTAGGTTCTAACTGTCCCAGTGCTCTGTCTAGAAGACATTGAGATAGAATCATGTTGTTACAAACTGGAAGATTTAAGAAACTACCGTCCAATAAGTCTCCTATCAGTAATGTACAACATTTCCACCAAGATAATATCTAAAAGAGTATTTAGAAAACTGAATGACGCATAACCAAGAGAACAAGCAGGATTCAGAAATGGATTCAGTACACTGGATCACATCCAGGTTGTACAGCAGGCCATAGAGAGGCCAACATGAATACACTATGCCACTGTGTTTGGCTTTTATCGACTACAAACAAGCATTTGACTCATTCTCAACGCAGGTTATAATGAATGCATTGCTTAGCCAGCGGGTGGACAAAACATATATAAACCTGTTAGGACCGATATATGATGGAGCTACAGCTTGCAGTTGGAATTAAAGTAGAGCGAGGTGTACGGCAAGGTGACGCAATATTGCCTATTCTTTCCTCTATCTGCCTTGAAGAAGTATTCCGTAATCTGGATTGGGAACAGGATGGTGTATAGATCAATGGTGCAAACTTAAACCATCTTAGATTTGCAGATGATATCGTTCTCCTTTCACAAGATCCAAAGGAGCTGTAAAGACGCATACTGCTGTCTGAGAACTAGCGAACCATTTGGCTTAAAAATAAACCTGAAAAAGAGGCAGGTTGAGTTCAATAAATTTGCTGAGGACGGAGGAATTTCAAGAAGGGATTTGGAGATGTTGGACCTGGATTTCGGCGTGGATTTCCGTAGTGAAAAAAACCCAAAAAAGGAAAAATATCTAATTCGGTTGTTGCTTTATTTGAATTAAAAGTTCAGACTCTCTAAAACAGCCATACTCCGCGGAGCCCTAGGGAGCCCCGCGGAGCCCTAGGAACTCCTGCGTCGGAGCTCTGCGAAAATACTAGTCATAATGAAAAAAACACCAAAGGGGTACTATAGGGTTGCAGAGGAAAATAAAATATATACTAAATATAACATAAAGTTTAAAAACTAATAAAAGGGTAGAGTAGAGTAGCATGCATAGAATACGAAAATCAAAATAAATTTATGGATTCAAAATCCTTTTGTACCCAACTTGCAAAAGCCTGAAAGTATACCAAACGAGATTTATGAATCATTTTTAGATGGAGTCACTGATATACTGGTCATAGTATGGAGTCACTGTTCAAAAGAATGTCTCTGAATGATTTTTGGCATAGGATCCATGATGAATGTTCTCTTCTTGCCACAAAGACCCTGAATGGTCTTCTCCCGTTCACAACAACTTACTTGTACGAAACAGGATTCTCAACCCATGCAGCTACAAAAACAAAATACCGCAGTAGACTAGATGCCGAAGCTGATACGACAATTGACGAAAAATAAAAACAGTTTTAAACCTTCCATTGGATATTTGAGTATTATGTATCATGATTATTAATAAAGAATACGCATAAATCAGTTTTTCATTATGTTAGGGCTCCGTCAAATAGTTCGCTTTCCGATAGAGTTCCTTTGCTCTAAATGCCTATAAAGTTTAAGAACCGCTGCTCTAAAATAATACCCATATATAATTGCATATGTAGTTTCTACTTAGTTTTATCGTCATATTTATAATTTAATATTTTTCATGTTTTGTCTACGCCTCTGACCAAAGTCCAGTTTTCTATATCGGTCCACCTACCGACTACACCTGTAACAAAGCCACAACAATAGAATACGACTTTTTTTCGTTCGACTATTGACTTTCTATAACAGTGTTCGATGGGTTATGAGCCGTTCCGAAAACAGCAAAAGAAATAACCCAGATCGGTGCGTTTTTTGAAATTTCGGAAAGATTACGCCACCAAGACAATCGACACGGACAAATGAAAAATTCGTTTCAAGGTCGATTCCGAAAATAAACAGAAAGGTTTCCGGAACGGTACTAAATTCGTAGGCATATAAGTAATTAAAAGGTCGACCTTTTGAAATAACTTGATTTTCTTAATGGCGAGAGTTAAAAATGAAGAAAATCTAATGTGGATTAATTAAAAGAGCGAACAAAAACACATCTGCTGATGATCATGATGGATCGTTTTGAAAATGGTTCAAAAACACTTTGACCATATGTTTCACGTAATCGAATATAATCTTGATGGTAAGTGAGAGTTGACCAGCTGGAGAAGTATACAGGGTGTTCTATATAGTTATGCTCAAATATTGAGAGCTTAAATTAAACTTTCTTCTAAGAGTAGGAAACACAAAAGTGGTAGATAGATCTCTATTCGTTTATTGTGTCAATTATGAACGGTAAATAATGATTTTTTATCCTTTGTGTCTTAGTTCGTGCTTCTTCTCAAGCGCCTAGCTCGCTTAGGGTGAAGCCACATCAGTTATAGTATGCGCATGTCGTCTCTCTTCATTTGCGCGCGCAGGTTCTTACCACATCATTAATTTACCACCAGTGAAACTAAATATACATGCAACCAAATGCTCTGAGTCACCGTCACAACAGTTTGGTAGTGTTTTGCAAGTATAGTAAAAGGATTTCTCGGGAACAACATAGATGAAAACTATAAAAACCTCATAAATGAACTCTTGAAAGCCTGTGAAATACAATGTCCTTAAAAATACATTTTTTACACTACCATTTGGATTTTTTCAGGAAAATTGGGTGCAGTAAGCGAGGAACAAAGAGAGAGAATTCACCAGGATGCTGGAAGACTTTCCTTGGAATAAATCCTCTCATGTGAACAAAGAACTTTCAAATATTCTAGACTAATAGTCCTCCTGGAAAGAACTTAGATGGATTAGAACTTAGAGATGCTTTTATAAGTTCTTCTATATCTAAAAATTGTTTTATATGGTTATTCAAAAATCTCTATTTAAATGACAATTCTGTCCAGCCGAAGGAAAATGGGAGAGATTTTGACAAATTACATAAAATCAGGTCTCTGCTAGAAAACTTATCGCAGTCTTATATTCCACCTTTCAAACCATTAAACTAGCGAGCGATCGATGAATTTGTGATTCGTTTCATTGGCAAGTTCTCTACGCCAATGCACGCTAATGAAATCAATTCAAACTGGTTATAAGATGTTGATCAGAGCTGATGAATGTGGTCTGCCAATTCCAAAGCTGTATAAGAAAAGTTTCTGAAGCATCAAAACACAACTGAGGAGCTCGCGTTGTACAGGACCTAACACAAGAATTAATAACAGGGTCGTTTATTAACTCTTTAGAAAATCCAAGAGATGTCGCCCGTAGCATCGAAATAGTTTGTTTTTAGTAAGCATTATAATTCACCAGATAGCTGTCACAGTCTCAGTTATATTCATTACATGGTTTCATTTTTATTGTCGATTGAAGCAAGAAACGTTTGTTTATAAAGAAAAAATAAAAAAATGAGTTTCGAGTGGTGATTTAACACTTATATTTAAAAGGCTTAACACCGAAAGAGATCAAAGCTGAGTTGGATGAAGTTTATAGTATGTGTGCTCCTGTATTTGCAACTGTTTGTAATTGGGTAAATCAATAAAAATAACTTTAAAACTGATTGATTGAGGTCAAGCACGATATGCTCAGAAAAGGAACAATACGCGATATTGCAGGTGTATTAACTATCAGTAATTTTAAGATGACAGTTCCATCAGAAGTAGGATATGACAAAGCAGCACACATGCCAAAATATCTAGAAGATGCGCCTGGCTGAAGCTGTTCCACATGTGATATAGGTGTTTGTCTCAGTGACAAAAACTTCCTTTTTTTATTTAATAATCAATTGATTTATAACTTTATTTTTTATTGTTCTTGATTAGAAAAATAAATTACTTCTTACTTTGATGTTGTTTATTGCCTAGTGTCTCCATGGCGAGGACGCGTCCTCAAGCCTAAAGGTAAGATCTGAAAAATAAATTGTATTCATATTCATATTTTAGAGCTATATCTTAGCAAAATTTCATATATTTTAAACATTTAAAGTCAGTAAATTAATGACGGTTTGGTTTGGTTTCGAAGGATTAAATTGTAAACCAAGGCAAGACTTATCTTGAAATTTGAAATTTATACTCTCTTGAAAAATATTCGTGTAAAACTATTCTGAAATTTAACCTTCTCTGATGGTCTCTCTCTGTTTTCCAATCTGCGAATCCCAAGAAACAGTCGCTATAAATATTCCGAGCGATGCAAGCATCTTCGAGGATGGATCGATGAATCCAAGTTTCATCAAAAATCAAGAATCGCTGTACAAATTTCTTCATATTACCCTTTTATAGAGGGTTTTTCAAATTGAGCATTTTTTTTAATCCTTGAATACAACATACGACTTTGCAATGATGAAAAAAAATGTCAAAATGGGAAAAAGAGAACCAAAAAAAAGAAAAAAATGATCCATGAAGTGTATTAAGCCTTACATTAATAATTGAAAAAGTAGACTGAACAAAATAGGTCCTTTTTCCCGGATCATGATTTCCTTGCATTTTTCTATTTGAATGCTTTCATGTGCATCCAAAGCCCTGTTATTATTAACACTTTTAATTGGTCTTAAATTACTAATATCTATACTGTGGTCGTGTTCGATTGCATGTTGGGCAACACAAGATTTTTCATTTCTCCCATATCAAATGTGGGCAATGTGTTTTTTATATCTGGTTAATATGGATCTTTTTGTTTGCCCAATGTACCTTCCAACACAATCTTGACAGCTAATTTCGTAAATCCCCAACTTTTCATGTTGATCTATTTTATCCTTTGGATTAGCCAGGACTTTCCTTAATTTATTATATGGTTTGTACGCAACCTTAAGGTCCTCTTTTATCAAAATTTTGTCTAGCCCTCGTGTTAATTGGGCATCAAACGGTATTACCATGAATTTATTTTTGTAGTCATCCTTTAGAAAAGTAGAAGATTCTTTCAATAATCTTCTAAATGTATGATTTCTAATTAATTTATCTACAGTGTTCTTATTATAACCCTTCACCTCGGATACCTCCCTAATTAATTTTAATTATTTGCTATAATTATCTTTGTTTAAAGAAAAAATTAATTAATAAGTTTAAACAAGCCATCTTATTTTAGAAGCTATGATTCGAATCATAGGTTCTTCATTAAACTTCTGAAATGAGACTAGATTAAAAAACCGCCCAATTTCAAAGATCCGTTTATCTAAAAAGTTTCAAACTGTTCGCTCGTACTCGTACACAAAGCAAATGATATATATCAAGACCTGCGTATTCTAATAATGTGGAACATAGACTGGAAAACAGTTAAAAACCTATCCAATGATTAAAAACACATCCTAGGTTAATCCATAAGAACTTCGATATAGAATACTAAAAACAGAAAACTAGTAGGGTAGAGTGGAATAAAATCGGAATCGAATGTCTTTGACATTGTTATTTATTTGGCACTTCTTTTCTTTGTCTTCCAGGGTCGATTGTAGTACCGAGAATTTTCGAGAAGCGCCACGATATACACGTTTTCCGTGTATTACTTCTAAAATGGCATTTTTCATACATTCTTCACTCCAGGATTGTCGGTTCGTCGTTCTTTTATAATTTCGTGGCATTTTGTTGTGAACTGTAACTATATATCATACAAAATAACGTGCTACCCGGTATTATTCTATAAGGTTTTACCCCAAACACATTAAAGAGAAACAAAGTAATCAAATAACCTAAAAACATCCCGCAATAAAGATTCAACCAATGTTCGTTTAACTTTAATACAAATTTAATCTTTGCAATAAAGGCAAATCCACTTACCTTGACGCGCAAAATTATAGTACACCTTTGAAATCCGTCGAATATTACATCAAACCTTTGTAAAAACTTTGTTCATAAACATTTACTAAGAGCGCGCGCACACGTCATGTAACTGTTGTTGACAAGCTATTCAAGATGACTGACTGCAGTGAACAAAGCGCGCGAAAATTTGAAACGCATTAGAAAACCTTAGTGCCATGTCCCGGTTTTACCCCTATACCCGGTTCTGGACTAATCTCCCCTAAATAGATTAGAAGCAGAGCAAAGAAAATGTAAATAATGTTCCAATTACTAAAATTTTAGTTTCAATGCTAATTTGCTCAAGTTGGCGATATCCATTAGGCTCAAAAACACAGAACACTGTTAATTATAATTGTTCAAATTAATTGTGAAAAATACTGTAGTTAACTAATGTCACTAATTAAAGAAAATGTTTTATTTTCATAAAACGTTCAAAGGAGAATATGACAGAACCCCGTATACAGTTAATAACATATCCAATGAGTCTCATAAAGGCCACTTGTCGGCAACTTTGTTACCCTCTTTCATTAAAATTGTTCACATCTGCGTTGAAAAGCTAGTAGCCATTTGGGACGCGATGAATAATTTTGAATGTTTGAAGGAAAGTTGAACAAAAAGCCGCCAAAAACAAGTCGTTAGGACGTGCATCAAATTATAATTAATTGCGTGTGCTAATGGCGTGGTTAATTTCATTTAATTACGAAAAAATGGATTACTTTTTCAGACTTCATTAAGTCTTATGAAAATAGCATTATTACAAAAGATCGTTATTACTTTATTACATTATTAGAAAATAGCGTCGCAAATTTACAAAAGAAAGTGTAAACAATATATACCGGGTTTCTCACAGTAGCCGTTCGTTAGAAGTTTTCGTGTTTAGAAAAATCTTCTATTCTAATTCTAAATTTTTGAACTTCGGCGTTAAGATTTTCTTTCATTTTAAGATATTTTCCTAATCATAATACTTCCGGTTATCCCGGAAGTCGCCAGTAACTTCTTTATTTTAAATGGAACACCCGGCATATTATTTCATTTTTGGATTTCTGAAAAAATTTCATGATGAGTTCCACCAGGTTTTCCTATACCTATTTTGAACTGTTTCTAAAATATCTTGATTCTCTTGAAAATTTTGAAAGATCAAAGCTTCGTGAAAACTTTTTTCTTAAATATTTTCTAAGAGCGCACGCGTACGTTATCTAACTATTGTTGGTAAGCTATTCAAGACGGCTGACTGCGGTGAACAAAGCGCGCGAAAATTTGAAACACATTAGAAAACCTTAGTGCCATATCCCGATTTTACCCCTATACCCGGTTCTGGACTAATCTCCCCCAAATATATAGAAGCAGAACAAAAAAATTCTTTACCAGCAAAATTTAAATAATGTTCCAATTACTAAAATTTTAGTTCCAATGCTAATTTACTCAAGTTCGCGATATCCATTAGGCTCAAAAACACAGAACACTGTTAATTATAATTGTTCAAATTAATTGTGAAAAATACTGTAGTTAACTAATGTCACTAATTATAGAAAATTTTTTATTTTCATAAAACGATGTTCAAAGGAGAATATGACAGAACTCCGTATACAGTACAAAACATACCCAATGAGTCTCATAACGGCCACTTTTGGCACTTTGGCACTTTGGCAAAATTTTGAAAGATGTAACTTCATTTTTAACACTGCACCTTTTACCAATTTTCGACTGGTGAATAATACTTTCGAAATCCACATTGACAATTAATTTATTAAGCACAGGGTGTCTAAAATTGGATGGCCAATATTGTTTGACCAAAAATATTTTGAACCATATTAAAATAGTTGAAAAAGTTCATTCTTTTAAATGTGACCCTCTATATATTATTGGATGGACGGATGCAGAATTTGATTCTACATTGATTAGCTATAAATTTCCCTATTTCCAACGGTTTTCTTGTTAATCCATATTTTCTATTTTAATGTGATTTTTGGCAGAAATCGATATACCGCCATCGTTTGTTTTTCGAAACAAAATGAACATGACTGAAACGGCAAACATTCATTTTAATTAAAACATGAAAACAAAACAAAATTTAGAACGTAATAACAAATGAAAAATATAAAAAAATTGGAACATAATTACAAGAAATAATAAATGATTGTAAAATTATAATATTTGTTCCATATGACCGCCATTTTGGTTCAAACACTGCATAACTGTGTTATATACTCCTCACGAAACAAACCTCCGAATTTCACCTGGACTTAGATTAGTGAACGCATCTTGAACACGGTTTTATAATTCTTCTCTAGTTTGTACATGCCTAGAGTAAACTAGTTCTTTTATACGGTCCCAGAGATGAAAATCTAAGAGCGTCAAATCGGGTGATCTGGGTGGCCAGTTCCAAGGTCCGTGTGGGCCAATCTACTGATCCTCGAACATCAAGGTCAACTGCTGGTGTACAGCTATAGTGGAATATCTTAGAGCGCTATTCAGCTGATACCAACTGTTTCCTCCATCACGTGAAGGTAAAATATTTAGGAAATCACTAACAAACCCTCTGAGTGTCTCTAGATATCCAGCTCCATTCAAATTTTCATCGTATACTTGATATGCCATTTTATTCATAATTAAACAAAAAAATATTAAAACGAAAGTGGTCCTGGTGATTATGTTCCTGCCCAGTAATGATTATTTCAGCGATTTATAATTCCTTGCCTGCTGAATTTTGATTTATCAGTCCACATAATCTTATGAAGAAATCTCGGATCTTCGGTCATTTTTATGCACATGAACTCGCAAAAGTCGACTCGTCTTGCCTCATCACCAAGACGTAATCCGTGCACAATTATCTCAGAAAAGGGATGCATTTTATTTTTTCTTAATATTCTGTGGATTGATTGTCTTGAAATACTCAAATCCAACGCTGCTGCTGGAGTTGAATTCCGTGGATAAGCCTGAAAATAAGCCAACACATTCACCTCGTTATCTTCATTATCTATTATAGTGATTTCGTGTTGTTCTTACACTCCCAGTTCCCAAAAACCGAGCTTCGATTGTTGCGAATTTTCCGAGAGTCGTTGTTGGTAGGTTCGCATATCGTTCGTTAACATGCAAAATCTGCATGTTCGTCTGACAATTCGCCCACATTCACCATGCATATACAACAAATTTAACATATCAATATTTGAATCACGGGCGTAGCCAGGATTTAGTTGGGGGGGGGTTAGTTTGAAGTAAATAAAACAACAAAAATATACTTACATGAAATTTAATATCTATATATTCATCGGAAAAATTACGACATGTTTATAAAGTTCTTAACTTTAAATGAAATGGTTAAATTAATTTCGTTCCTCTGCGCTAAATCTAAAACCATTAAAGAAGAAATCTTCGGCAGTTTCTTTTAAATATATCCACTACTTCATCTGCATGAATTTCTGTTCCATAGTGAATGCTCATGAGAGCCAAACCATTAAGTCTGTTTTCACTTGTAGTGTTTCGTAAATAGTTTTTCAGTCTCCTTAGGCTCGAGAAAGACCTTTCTGGGGTAGCAGTGGATACAGGAATGGTAGCCAAGATTTGTAGTAATGTGTAAATATGAGGATAAAGGTTTTTATCGCACATATCTAGGCATTCCAAACTAGATTTCGGGGTAGGCGAGATACTTGTGAAAAATAATAATTCAATTGAAATAATTCAAATACATTCAATAAGTCAAATGTAATAATTTAACTCTCTTCACTCCTCGTATTTTTTCGGTATAATATTAGGTAATATTTGGCTTATTTTGGAGGGGAACCCCCAACCCCCCCTTGGCTACGCCTGTGATTGGAATATTCTTCATTATTCTCCATTATAAACTGTACTTGAAAAAAAATTCAAAATTACTACAATTGTAAGTAGATACCTCACTAGTTTGTGAGTTGATACTGCTTTGACATAATAACATTTTTTGAAGTTTGTTTGGAGACTTTTGGAGTTCCATCGGCTTTTGATAAAAAATATATATGGGTTAACAAGAAAAACCGTTGGAAATTGGTATAGGGGTAGTTATAGCGAATCGATGCAAAATCAAATTCTGCATCCGACTATCTAATAATATGCTCAGTGTCTGTTAAAAGAACGAGCTTTTTAACTTTGAAAATAATGTAATTGGTTATCAAATTTTGGACACCCTGTATGCGATAAATTAATTATCAATGTGGATTTCGAAAGTAGTATGCTTGTGCTTCTGCCGACCATAGAAGCGCTTAGCACCAGTCGAAACTGGGTAAAAGGCGCAGTGTTGAAGATAAACCTGATAGATCTTATGAAATTTTCTCAGGAACCCAAAAATGAAATAATATACCGGGTGTTTCATTTAAAATAACCACGTTACTAGCGACTTCCGGGATATAGTGCTAATTCAGAATTCTATAGATCATGAGATCTCGGAAACTAAATTAGAAAAAAGTTGCACCTCACTCAATTCTGCAACGTTGCGTTTTAAAATTTTAAAAATTACGAAGATATTTGGTAAAAAAACGATTATTCGCGATTTAGATTTTATTCGTTCTAGATACTATTTGAAAAAATATGTCAAAATAAAAGTCACGTTTTCATGGCCACTTTTCCTCCTCTACGGGGTGGTGTAATTAGATGTTTCATTCGACGTTTCGGCTTTTCTCGACCATTATCAACTTCGTTTTTTAAATAGTCGAAAAATTTTATTTTATGTTTTGAAAATTCTACCTTTTACTCTAAATCCAACGACATGTCAAACTTAATATTTGTTACACGTTTCCGACTAAGAAACTCATCATCAATGCAAATAAGCTTATTTAAAAAAATATTTTTATTGTTTTATTTAGGGACTCGCTTGTTTTCTAAACATTTTCTTTACTTTACATCATTGACAATAATATTAAATTTATTAGAGAAATAGAAACTAACAATAAAATGTTATGAATGTATCACCAATTCTCAAATCAGACAAAGTTCTCTAAAAAATTCAACAAGTGATAGTTAATTTTAACACAAAAATTTATTTTTAAAATACAAAAATTTATTTTAAAATACATTATTTGACATATAACATATAAACATAAATAACATCGGTAAACAATTTTTTCTATAACATTATTTAACATTTCTGGAGCTCTTTCTCTTATTTCAGCTCGAATCTCAGCTTTCAGTTCATCATTATTTTTAAAAGTTTTCCAACAAACTTCTTCATTAAGGAACCCCCAAAAGAGAAAGTCCATCGGTGTAAGGTCTGGCGATCGCGGAGGCCACTCTATGGGACCATGTAAACGAGATAGAAACAAACTATAGAAAACAATAAAACTACCCTTATAAGTTCGTAGGATACTGTGGAAATACCTCCTCTACGGTTTTGTGGTAATTTCATACATTGTTCAGTCCAAAGTCAAGTATAAATCATTTCAATGACCATCTGATATAAAGGAGAAGAACGTACTTGAAAATAGGACATACTAGGCCATTTATGTGAAAAGATGTTTTAATAACTACCTAAATGAAAGGCAACAAGAGCATTCTCATCAATGTCACAAAATTCGTGTGTCGACCTGTGTATTTAATATGATATCAGTTTATTAAAAGCACACTCTAGATGAAAGCTCAAATAGAGAACAGGCCGTTATAAAATAGTAAAATCGATACGATTACTCGACAAAAATAAACAAAAACCTATAGGAAATGAATTAAGTTCCCTCCGGAGAAGGTCAAGGCCCTGTCCAGCCACCGTTCGCCAAGCGGCGAACGACGTGTGGCCGGCTCGCCTGCTTAATATTTGGGGTGAGGGCTTCGAAACAATTTGCTACAGCCGTCGTCGCATACTAATTCGGCGTCGCACTTAACCTAGATCAGTTCGCGGCGGCCCAGCTCCCACGCTTTCTACGGTTTTGGACGACTGATGCATGTGAGAATGACCGTAGCTCTACACATGGCTGATGGCCGCCAAGACAGGAATCGTTAAACACCGCGACCGGCATGTGCTCAGCTACGATGGTTCCGTAGTCTCCCATGGCCAAATTTTAATTGACGTCAGTAGTAATCGCAACTTTCCAGTAGGTGTGGACGCATCGATAATCTCACTCACATTATGTAAAATTGACTTTATATGCAAAATAAAGAGATGTCCTATATCTATATATATACATATATACCAGGTGTCCCATTAAGGATGGATCGCGGCCGTATCTTGAAAACTATTTATCCCACAGCTTTGGGGGAAAAAAAATTGTACTAAAAATGATCATGAGAAATTCACCAAAAATATTTATAAGCTTCTAAAATGACCGCAAGAGAGCGTGACGAGCTAAACCTTTTTAAAATTTTTTTTTGCGTATTTTCAAGTATTAACCAACTAAGAAAAATTCTCAGTTATAATTAGCAAACTGTCTCCTACAACTTTGTTTTATGACATTTTGTCGTAACTTCGCGAATAAAGAAGTAGGGGGAGTTTTACCTATTGAGATAAAAAGTCGTCTAATGTCCGTTTGCCTAAACCGATTTTCCTCAATTTGGATTCATTTAAAAGGCAATTGCTGGGACAATCAGATAATCTGGGAGATAAATTATTTAGTTTATAAATGAAACCGCGAGGTGGCGTTACATTCAATAATAGTTTTTTTGAAGTTTTGTTCAGTTTTTTCAAATGGAATGGTACAGCTTTTACTACATGGCAAGAAAGGTAATTTAAAGAGGAATCATCCAGTGAAAACCCGAAATCGATATCTCTGACATGTCAAGAGATATTTCGATTTTTCTGAAAAAATCAGTTATTATTTCACTACTACCTGCACTAAGTTAAAAAAATATTAACCTAATGTTTGCCTTCCTTCACACTTTACCCAGGCTTAGGACTGGTCCAAATTCTTCGTGCCATATTAATTTGGAGCGTGTTTAAAGGCCAACGGGCCAACAACGAAGATAATAATAATAATAACAATAAAATAAAATTAACAGCACAACAGTCTAATAATTAACAGAATCTGCACTTTAACGCCTTTTTAAATATTCTAAATGCCTTCCATCCTTAGAAATGCAAAGATTTATTTTTCGACGACTACTAAAAACGGCAGCTTCAATTTCCGCTCTTGAAATGCTGGTTATTGAATTTTGAATTCTTTCAATCATGTTTTCTCGTGTGGTAGGACGAGTTTGAAGAACAAGGCCTTTTAGTCTTCCCCACAAGTAAAAATCGAGGACTGTCAAATCCGGTGAGCGCGCCGGCCACGAAAATAAACTACCCCGCCCTATCCAACAATTTGGAAACGAACCATCCAAGAAGTTTCGAACCACCTGCGAGAAGTAGGCAGGGCATCCATCATGCTGGTACCACATTTGTCTTCTTGTTTCCAACGAAATATCTTCCGTTAGTTCTGGCAGTCCATTTTGTAAAAAATTTAAATATGTTTCACTACTCAAATGTCCATTAAAAATAAAGGGACCAATAATTTTGTCTCCCAAAACACCACACCATACGTTCACACTCCATCTATTTTGGTGGTTGATTTCTAACATCCAGTGTGGATTAGCAACTGCCCAGTAGTGTATATTATGTAAGTTAACGCCTCCATCACTGCTAAAAGTAGCTTCATTAGTCCATAGTATGCGTTTTAAGAATTGTTTATTTCCACTACATATATTTTTTAACCAGTGACAATAGTCTAACCGTCTGTCGAAATCGTTATCCAAAAGGGCTTGGTGTAAGACAACATGATAGGGGTGTAGCTTGTTATCTCTTAAGATTCGATGAACGGATGTCTTGCTAATACCTAATTCTTCAGATATTTGTCTGATTCCTAAATGGGGGTTGGTTTCAACATAAGCCAGAACATTTACGACATTATCTCCATTACGAATCGAACGTAACCTGGTGCGGACTGGATCTGGATGCACAATTCCTGTTTCTCGTAAGCGTCTTGCTAGACGTGTAAACACCTTCTTCAAATAATGCTTTCTTTCGGGATATTGACTTGCATATTGCCGATCTGCAATACATGCATTTTCAAAACATTGGAAATACACCGCCAACATGTCATATGCCTCGTTATTTGTAAAAGGCATTGTTAGAGATTATCTCATTGTCCCAGCAATTACCTTTTAAATGAATTCAAATTGAGGAAAATCGGTTAAGGCAAACGGACATTAGACGACTTTTTATCTCAATAGGTAAAACTCCCCCCCACCCCCTCTCTTTGTGAAATTACGACAAAATGTCATAATTTTTCTTACTCGGCTAACACTTGAAAATACACGAAAAAATTATTTTTAAAAATGTTTAGCTAGTCACGTCCTCTTGCGGTCGTTTTAGAAGCTTAAAAATATTTTTGGTGAATTTCTCATGATCATTTTTAATACAATTTTTTTTCCCAAAGCTGTGGGATAAATAGTTTTCAAGATACGGCCGCGATCCATCCTTAATGGGACACCTGCTATGTATATATATATATATATATATATATATATATATATATATATATATATATATATATATATATATATATATATATATATATATATACACTAAGTTATTGTTAACACGTGCCAACAGATCCCCAAAGATTACGTAAACTGCTATTTTTGAACTTATTTACTGTATAGCTAGGTCATCGCAAGTATGAATATCTTAGCTAATTATTAATGAAAAGACAAGTTTAAGTAATGGATTTAATTATATTGACAAACAAAATAATACTATTCAGGATACTTCAATTGTAAGGTCTTTTTTTTGCAGTCTGGATACATCTTTCTATGTTCTTGCACACAGACTAGTAGGAACAGTTTTTGTTCTCCTTTTGCAGTAATAAAACCGTGGAAGTCTTGTATTAGCCTAACAGCTTTTTCATCTGTATCATTTACTGCCTTTAAATTAGAAATGTTCTTTTTAGCTTACACATAGGCTAAATTTTCTTCCTACAAAGATATGTTTTCTTATAAGGAAATACGGTCAATTTTTAATCGCGAAAACAAATTTTTACTCTTGATGGAGACAAAATCGCTTAGGGATTTCCATAAAACAATAGTACTTAAAAATTAGTATCACAATCAAATTGAAAATTTAATTAAAATAATAGTAAAAATAAAATAACTGATCAAACCAAACTCTCACCATATAACGAAACAAACGTGTCTTCTTTCGATGGATAATAGCCCTATAATTCTCTTTGTAAGTTATTACAATTATGACCTTAGTTTGTTCATCAACATCATGATACAGTGATAATATGACTATTTCTACTGATAAAGTTCAGTCCTTTTTTTTTGGAACTGGAAAAAATCACATGATTCATGTGGAACGGTTTCACATGGTCCGTGTGGAAGTCTACAATGATGCTCTACTGTGATGTTATCGTGATCCCGAATTATTTTCCAAATCAACAGAGACAAGCCTAATTTATTGTTCAAAATTGATTAAATTGATCTAAAGAATATTCCAGGAATCTCTAAAATGTTTCTAATACCAAAACAGCGACTGTTCGGTCCAAGATCTTTTATTTTGGTAATGATGTTTTCATTGGTTGACGTGGAAAGTCTCCCTGAATGAGGTACATCTTCAACAGCATCTCGTGGGAACTTATTTTTCTCTAATATTCGGTTGATGCAAATGTTCGTCCCATTTTCCGCCCATCCCGCACTAATAGATGTTCTGAGATTGCTGGTTAAAGACCTGATTCAGATGATTTTTCAAGTCTTCCAAGTAAGTAATGTTTTTACCATCTGAGATCTTTTGAAGCGATTTAAATAAATAATAGTCGGAAAGCGCAAGGTTGGTAGAGTAAGATGGATTGACCAACATCCCCGCAAAGTTTCTATCAGGTGGCCAACGACACGTGTGATCTAGAAATTCTTCTTCTATTAACGTCTTCAATTAACTAATTCAGGCCGCTTCTGGTCGATTAGGTACTCGTTTTTATCCAATTCGAGTGTTGATTGTGTGAATCAATTCTCGTGTTTTTTTTGTTCCTTTCTTGTGTTCTTTCTTTCTTTCCCTTGTCACTATTCTTCTTCTTTACCAATGAGTTCTTGTTCTGTTTCTTTTTTCGCCCTGAACCCTTTATGCCGTAGATCACCATAATTATTTTAAAACGAATACGATCCGATGTTCGAATTTTAAATGACTATGTAATGAATTTTAAATGAATTATTTATTGAATAACAGACGTTTAAATTTTATTTCCACACTTTATATTATCTAAGTTATGAGCATAAAATTTATTGGCCTACGCCTCTGACGCATCTATGGCGCCATATCAATTTTTTCGCATATATCAGATAGAAGTTTATTTTTAACCTGCCATACCTCTTCGTAATTAGAGTGGCGATCTTTGAATTACTTACGCTACATTTAACATCAAAAATTGAACGATCTAAATTCTTAATACATCATGAATGTATTCTTAAGTAAAATAATAACATGAAGCCTAATGTGATTTTTATTAAAAACAAAATATTACAAACTATAATGTAAAAATCTCAGAAATTATCAAAGATAGGACATGTTATCAAAGATGGACAAGAAAAATAGAAGTATTTTGTCTTAGGAATATGGTAAAATTTATCTCAGTTATGCTGAACACCGTGTATAACGTAGACAAATTTTGTTTGCGTCAAAAGTTAAGCCATAGTTTCACTAATATCCCTACCAAAAATCATAATCCTACATCAAAAAATAAATGATATATATCACTGCAAAATAGAATCTGCAACTCCGATAATTTGTACAGAATGACGGATATCGGTAAAATCATTGGGCCTAGCTAGGAATCAATAGCAGGATGCAAAAACGGGTGAACATATAGGGTGTTCAAAAAAAAAAACAAAACAATTGCGCGCCACGGTTTTGTGAGATACCCTGTATAAATAAAATTAATTTTAAATTATGCGGCATATTTAGATATACAACTCTTACGTTTAAACTTTTTCCCTATCTCCAGACATTATGAAGATATCAACCCATATCGCAATATTTTGACACCCTATATATAGTAATGTCTGATTAATTGTGGCGTGTTTATATATTTTTTCTTTATTTGGGTTTTCCCCACGATCTAAAAGTCAAAAAATATCAAAAATATCTATTCTTATGTAAATAAAGAATCACTAGGTAAAAACAAAAAACGAATCGCAGACAAATTTCTCAGTAATTTTTTTTTATAATAAATTTGCCCAACGAACAAAATATTAAAAATATAAAAATGTTCTAAAAAAATACAAACTTTCAACGTTAACGTTTCGGGAAGGATTTAATATTATTCACGTATGGACCCTGATGGACCACGCGAAGTACAGTTAGAGGCGTTTGTTGTTGTTAGCCTTCATTTGCGCCCATACTAATTTCATTCTTTCGCTAAGAGCATTTTTTCTTTTGTCAGACCAAGTTATTCCAGTCTTCCTACATTTTTCCCTCTGGCCAACCTTCCAAACTTTAACCTTGTGTCTGAAACAGCCTCTATCCAGAATTTCACTTTGTGTAATACTTGCTGATCTTAGGTCCTCTTTAATTGCTGCAAACCATTTAATTATTTCTACTTTAGCTCTACTCCTATTTTCATAAATTTCGACTATTTGTCTAGTTAGCCTACTCAGATTCATCCGTTTTATGTGTCTGTAAAACTTAAATCTTCTTTTTCTCATATCGCCATGTATATCTGTGTATTGTTTGATTTTTTGGTTTTCTCGAAGTCAGTATGTTGTGCTATTTATTTGCTTGAGGCCTAAGATTTTTCTTATGATTTTTCTTTCCTTCTTTTCAATGTCCTCGATGTCTCTCTTTCTATACAAAATGAGCGTTTCTGCCACATTCTGGCTTAATAACTGGGTTGTAATGTCTCGGTTTTGTGTTTTTAAATATACATTTTTTGTTGTAAATATTTTGTGTAAGTCTCAATGCCATTTCCATTTTTTGACATCTACCCTTATTAGCCGCTTTTTCCAACCCAGTTTGCATTATTATTTCACCCAAATATTTGAATTGAGAGACTCGTCTGATGTTAACATATTTTGTTTTTAGAAATGGTGTTCTTAGTCTGTTGCAAGTCATGTATTGTGTCTTTTCAAAGGAAATTTGGAGTCCTACCTTTTCTGCTGTTTCTTTTAGGATTTCAATCTGTTTTTGTGACATTAATATATATTGAGCCAAAATTGCCAGATCATCAGCAAACGCCAGACAATCAATTTTGATGTTGGTTCTATCCCGTTTAATGGGCTGGTCAATATTCAGGGCCGACTTTTTTTCACGCTACTCCTGTATTACTTTTTCTAGAACACAGTTAAATAAGAGTGGCGAGAGTCCATCCCCTTGTCTTACTCCAGTTCTAATTTCGAAGGGCTCTGAGATGTCACCCATGAATTTAACTTTTGAACTTGTGTTAGTTAATGTTAGTACTTGTACTAACTGTAATGCTAGTACTTGTCCTTTCAAGATTTGGAATACAGATTCGCGGTCAGATAGAATCATATGCTTTTTTGAAATCCACAAATGTTGAGACGAGATTTTTATTGTACAGTCTTTGATGTCTTAGAATCAATTTTAGATTCAGGATCTGTTCAGGTCAGGATCTGCCCGATCGAAAACCTGCTTGATATTCACCAATTTTAGGTTCTAACTGTTCTTGTGCTCTGTCTGGTAGACATTGAAATAGAATCTTGTAACAAACTGGAAGAAGAGATATCCCTCTGTAGTTGTTTACATCCATTCTTTGAATGCTTTATTTCGGCTTAATACTGCTTGCTCGCAAACTTCATCCCACGTAATGGCAACATGGTCAATTTGAAATTTACCCAAGTACGTGCTTGGGCACCTCCAAGTCTTTTGTTTTGTTATTTTCTTCTTAAAATGGCTTGACATTATTTTTAGATTAAACTGCACACATAGTTCAACCAATCTACTGCCATTATGGTTAGTCCATTTATAAGCAGGAAAACTTTTTCTGTACTTTCTTTCTTTCCCTAGTTGGGCGTTGAAATCACCCAGTAGGATTTTTACATGGTTAGAGAGAATTTTAGAAATAGTCTTTTCTAGAATTCCCCAGGACTTAGTTAGTCGATTATTTACTGACTGAACATTAGTTATAGAACCAAAAATGGTTTATGAGATAGCGAAAGCAACACCGAGATGTGGTGTATTTTTGAGTATTCTTTTATCTGTTTTACTTTTAAAAAGTCTGTAGTTGTCGAATTTCAATGTGTTATCATCTGTCAACCTGGTTTCTTGTAGAGCAAAAAATGTGGATTTTTTGCTGATTCAATGTTCGCCCCAATTCGTGTAGTTTTCCTGAACACAGGAGAGAGTTGATATTTACCGTTCCAAAGAAAATTTTTGTTTTCGGTTTAAGACGTTGGCCAGATGTATCCGACTCCTTCTGAAAGATTTTGCGTTTATGCCCGGGCTTCCCCAGAATCCCAAACTCCGATTGTACCAACAACGCTGGCAGATGATTGTTTACTTCTTGGGGTAATTTTGTAATTACTAAAACGCTTCATCTTGAACTTTGAATTAAAGGTTTAAACCATGACGATTCAGCGGTTAAGACTGGAGGGGTTAGTTCCACAATTTAAATCTCAGCCACACCACTGATGAACAGACGCTGACCACTCAACCGCTTGATACATGTCAGTCGCTAAGTGGATTTAGTTTTTTGCTTTGATTCAGATCATTAATATCTAATAAAAACTTTCATTATCCACCACCTGTGACCCATCCAGTATCTTAGGCGAGGTATATATATATATATATATATATATATATATATATATATATATATATATATATATATATATATATATATATATATATATATATATACATATGTGAATATGGAAGTTTTCACGAACGTTCCTTAAACGAACATATTGACACCCGGAAAAAAAGATTGTAATTGTAAGTATAAAAGTAACGAATCTATACACACAATATATGCCAGTATAAATGCAACCTGACAAACCCGCCAAGATAAATGACAGTGCCCACGCAGTTATAATCATAAGTGCAATTGGTTCATCCAGTCGATTGCTTCGGGGGATCAATATAGACGTCACTTAAGGGACCAGAATAAGCATGGAGTGGGCAGTCTTTTACAGTCACATTATGAGGTTTCTCGCAAACCGCACTAAACATCATTTTGCCACATCTCCTGTAATCTCTCCTAAGTGTATTTAACGTTACCCAACATCTTAGAGTAGATAGGGTAAAGCGAAACCTGGAGGTATACTTTTTGGGGTAATTATCCAGGGTGTATTAGAAATTGTAGATGTCTCCGATTCATTTGTCCCACAGCCAAGTGGATTAAAATTTAAGCTTGTACTGGTTGATTCACAAGATGAGTTTCTGGTTTTTAGATTATGAGTGGCACTATCGATATCTTTATGTATTGGAAGGTCGGTCTGGATTGGACAATTTTTTTTGTATTCTTTTGTCAGAGCATCTTGCCAACGGTGTTGAGGTGGAGCGATGGTACCGGGTGTTAACCTAATGGTACCGGAGATAATTCTCATTGTGTGATTCAATGTTGTGTCTTACAAAATAACTCGGACAAAAAGTCCGACAAAATAAATTTTGTCTGGTGTTTACTATTCAACCATACAGGACTGCAGTATTCCACCACACAGTAAATAATCGCCAATGCTGAAACTTTCAGAGTTTCTGCGTCAGCTTCCCAACTGGAATTTGCTAATTTTTAGATGATGTTATTTCATGTTCGAAGTGTTCCTGCTACTGCTGTAAGGTGTTCTCTAAATGTTAGTGACGTGTTCAATATTACTCCAAGATAATTCTTTCCTCTTTCCTCTTTTACCCGCAAATGTCGCGTCCAGACTTGCTTTATGGTTGTTTAGAGATAAAATGTGATCATCTCGGTTTTTGATGGATTTGGTTCTAGTCTCCAGTAGGTAAAGTATTCTTTGTAGATGTGTATGTATAACCACATCACCAAATGATTTGGTGATTTGTCGATAACATTGACTTGACTTGTTTGTACGCATATTATCTTCATTATTAGGTTATCATTTCTATACCTACGCCTCTGATCCAATTTACAAACCGATGCACCTGTGGCGCCATTTGAATTTTTTCACATATCGCGGTTTATTTTTAACGTGTCACATCGCTCGGCAATTACGACGACGGTCTAAAAATAGCCAGCCACTTTTTTCCCGTTGCTTTATATTTGCCTCCTTATCTCACAAATTATCTGAAGAACGGGTTGAGCCGATGGAACAACTAAAAAAATTAATTGAATTAACGGGTATTATTATTGCGATTAAGCGAACAGTAGTCGATATTTAAAGTGCCATTTACAACACTGAAAAGATTATTTTCGGCGTGTCCTGTTATTATAATGAGAGGAAAATTGAATAAGTTAAAATTAAAGGAAAATACACTAAGAAAAAGCGAAAATTATTATTTTTTTCTGGTTACTATGCTATATTAGAGAAAAAAATATAATTAATATATAAAAAATGTTCAGAAAATTTCACTAAAATTTGCTAAAAAAATGTAACACTGACTAGGTCCACACCACAATTATTATAACACCTGTAACTCTACGAAGCATCAGTCGAATTTGGTGATCTATGTTATGTATCCGTGGCGGCTGGCGAGTTTTTAAAGTGGGAGGGCGTAGAAGAAAATACTACAGCTGAAGATTTTTTTTTTGCTTTCCCCTTCTCCCTTTTTACTAATTATATTTACTATATAATATTTACTAAATAATTTAATTTAAAGTCGAAAAGCTCCTTTCGGATTCAGCTATGGTCATCGATATAGTCACTAGTATTCTTAACGCCTTAATGATTTCTTTAAAAGCTATATCCAATCCCATATTCAAGATAAAATTTAATGTATTTAAATAGTCTTTAATGTCTTCATTTTGACAAATCTCGGGCCTTGTAAAACAATTTCCAATTCGATCTTCAAATCTTCTTTTTCTATACTTTCACATATGGTTTACTGTCAAATTTTCACGTAAAACTTGCCCTATTTTTACAATCTTCTTGAACTTGAGGCAAATTCAACACAGGCGTGGAACGACCGTTAGTTTTTAATTCAGCTTTCCCCTTCAAACTTAAATTATATTATTATTAATTGTTTTAAATCAGACATCTTCATGTTTGCAATTAAAAGTTGACTATTTTTATTTAAAAAGTACTACTCAGTGTGTACACACGTAGCAAATCACAAATCGAAACAAGTATTCGCGGGGCCAACAAAATACGCGACCCGAGACATATCAAACGCTCCGTACCCATCAAATTAGCATTTAAGAATTCTGGCAACCAACAAAACATGTAACGTCAACGACGAGAAAAGATGACGTGGCATGCGGTCACTGGAGGTAAAAGTCCGACCAACGATGTCAAAATTGTGGCGAAAGGATGGAATTTTTATCTACATAATTTGATGTGATGGGTCGACAGGCGTTCTTCTATATTTAGAGGTTTTAATTTTTAACAATATATTAAAATGAGTTAAAGGAAAGAAACTAAACGTAAATAAAATATGACGTTTTGCTCTGAAAAATGGTTTACAGTGATAAATGCAGGAGGGGCGGTGCTCCAACGCCACTCACGAGCCGCAACTGGATGTATTGCAGGAAAACTTCTATGCGGTTTGCTATCTCTATAGTGTGGAGAGAACTTAGTGACCGTGTAAGTGATTGCTACTTAGGGGGGATTTTAAAAAAGCAAAGGGAGAAAATTCAGCATCCAAATTTGTCTTCTACAATTAGGCCAGTTCCTACCGATACCAATTCCACGTTTAAACCTCAAGAACATGTTTTCCAATGATTCTAATCTTTCATCAGGATCGAATCGACAACTTTCTTCCAACATAAAATATAACCCTCTTGTTAACCCAAAAAAATGCTTCTTTCGCCTTTCCGTATTAAACCTGGACTAATGCAAAGCTTGGCTAAAGCCATGGACAAAGAAGATAATAGTTTCAAGTACCTAAAAGAAATATTTCTTCAATTAAGTGTAGCAAAACAAAAAGAAGGCATATTTATTGAACCTCAAATAAGAAATCTTCTAGGTCCTTTCCCTTTTCAAGAAAAATTAAATGAAAAGCAATTGGCAGCTTGTAAGTGTTTTGTAAGTGCAGTGAAATGATTTCTGGGCAACAAGAAGGATGAAAACTATAAAAACCTCATAGATGAACTCTTGAAACCATATGAAATAGTAGGGTGTCACATCTCATTAAAAATGCATTTTCTACACCCCTCATTTGGATTTTTTCCAGAAAATTTGGATACAGTAAGCGACGAACAAGGAAATGGGTTTTACAAGGCCATCAGGATGAAGGAAGGAAGGTGCCAGGGACACTGGAGCCCATCTATTTTGGGCCACAAAATACTAGGATGTCTTAGTCTTAATACTTAAAAATGCATTTTCTGCACCCCCATTTGGATTTTTTCCAGAAAATTTGGATGCAGTAAGCGACGAACAAGGAGAGGGATTTCACAAGGACATCAGGATGAAAGAAGGAAGATACTAAGGACACTGGAACCCATCTATTTTGGGCGACCATTGATGGTTTTTAAAAAGAGATCATGTAACAGGACACAAAAGGTAAAAGTTTTTGTCGTTGTATGACATCTCATATAATAAATTTTTGAATATGACGGTCGATACTTGACGGAAATTCATTTTAAATAAATAAACAAAGATTAATATCTAAACATGTTCACTATATTTAAAATTGTATATATGGCAATTGTTTCGACACACAGTGCCTTTTTCATATACAAACTGTACTAAACTAACAGTGAGAAAAGTAACTATAGCTTGTACAAAATTAAAACCGTTTCACGTCATTAAACACGTGACCAAAATTTTGGCTGCGCTGTTGCCAGATAGCGATTAAACATCATACCCTTACTTTAGCGAATCATTTTTACAATTTTACAAAGTAAGTTACAAAATTATAATAAATGTTGAATGTCTTGCAAGTGTCGTTGATTTAGTACCTCTCGATAGATTCAGCACATGTAAAAATGCTTCGTTCAAAAACCATCGACAGCATTTTTTAATATTTGAATGGTTATTAAAATAAAAAGATTATATAAATATCAGTGACATTTATTAATATATAATATAAAAGTACTAAACAAAAAAAAATTAAATGTCTGCATGCACTTTTATTTTCATTAATCAGCGTCTGAAAAGAACTGGCTGGAATCACGGCTATCATCTGCAGTATTTATAATTAAGGGAAGAACTTTCTTGCCACTATCTAAAATAAAAATTTTCAAGCAAAATTTTTCATATTTTTTTGCATATTTATGTAACTTACCTTTTACCATCAACTTTGGTGATTTTTACACTCCTCTTATTATTATCTTACCATGAATGACTTACAGTACCATTTTCAAAAATCCAGGTTTCATCTAAGAAGGCAAATTTGTACAAGGCGTTTTTTCTTTCCTTCATATAACCCCTCAAAAAATCTATACGTTTTAGGGCAACGTTGGGAAGTTCCATAAGGCCTCGTCTTAGATATATATATATATATATATATATATATATATATATATATATATATATATATATATATATATATATATATATATATATATATATATATATATATATATATTACAGAAATCTTTCACCCATTCTCCACGTGGTGCCACCAATCGCCTTCGCCGAACTGTCAACCATGCGACGTCACGTGTCTCTCGGGACCGGTTTCTAGCCTTTCAGCCGTCATCAGCCGAGCTCTAGACGAACGCAAAGGAACGCACGGTTCCGTTACTCTACCTTGTGGGCATACCTGGTACTATACCCGAGGTTCCAGGCAGAATGTTACGAGCGGTCCTGACTGCTACGAGCATTCGTCGTATGATGGCGTGAGTTGTGTGCGATCACGACCCGTCATTAAAATGGCCAGTTGATCTGGTCTGGCCCCGATTGCCTCTCCGAACTGCTTTTTAAATATTCAATTTGTTTCTTTTGTTGATTTCTAGGCTCTATAAAACCAAAATTATACTCACTTATAAAATTACATAAAGATAATTACCCAATTAGACCAGTAGTTTCATTATTTAGAGCTCCTTCGATTAAATTATCAAATAAGCTCATTAAACTCATTTAGCAATATACGAATTTTAAACCGAAATATTCCATTCTAAATACATATGACCTTATCAATAAAATAAAAGATAAATTTACCCAAAAAATCCAAATAATAAAATTAGTTGACAAAGTACTTCTCAAAAATAAAACTAATTCAATAATATAACAAGAAATTTTAGAACTACTGTCAATTATATGGGATCAGAGTTATTTTGAACTTGATAATTCATTTTATGTTAACTGTTAACTAATGACCGTTTGATTATGGGGAAACCTTTAAGTCTTTTACTAGCCGAAATTTTTATGGACAGCTTAGAAAATAAGATAAATCAACATCAATTGTTTCAATCATCACTTTACTGGTATAGATATGTGGATGACATTCTAATTCGCTTTACAGGTTCTGATAGACAATTAAATCAATTCGTAACTCACATAAATTCTTTACATAAAAACATTAAATTCATAGTTGAAGAAGAGCAACATAATAATATTAACTTTTTAGGCTTAACTATTACTAGAAAAAACATTTAATATAATTTTGTCATCCTTATTCACAAAAGATGGCAGCTTTTAACTCTTTTATACATAGATTATTAAATATCCCCATATCAATAAATAATTATAATAAAGAATTGAATATCATCAAACAGATCACAGTAAATAATGGATACGATCCAAACATTTTAAATACAATAATTAATAAAAAAAGTTCTAATAAAGCCATTAATTTAATATATCCTGTCAATGTCGAAAATGCAGCGTTCAAAACAATTATATATACGGGAAAAATTACCAAATTACCAGCAACCGAGAAGGCTATTTAGTGAGTGGAACCTACAGCTTAACGTGGGTTCCGAACCACGGTCATCAGCTACCGAAAACCCCGGTCAGCATCCCCCTCGGGCTATCAACCCTTGGTTTTGTACTCGAGAAGCCTACCGACTGCCGAAAACCTTTCAGAAGGCCATCCGGCCTTACCCAGCCTCGAACTGGCGTGACTGAGACGTGGTAATTCCTTGTCAGATTTTACACTCTTACCTAGAAACATTCACAAGAATTTTAGAAAAATTGTTTTGCCTAGTACGGGATTCGAACCCTCTCCACATTAACTGCTGTAACGTAAGGCTGACGCCTTAGACACCACAGCTAATGTGACACCACGTTTTATCTGTTTATATTAAATAAATATTAGATTGTAAAAATATGTCCTCCCCCTACATCACAGACCCCTGTAACAAAAAAAACTGTACGTGTTACAGTAACTAGCTTATCATGTTCAGATTTAGAACTATAAAATACTTCATATACACCTATGTTCATCAATGTTACCACAAAAAAGTTTCAATTAGTTACTGAGCTATCCTATGTAGTGATCAAAGATGATTCTTTTATTCTGAAATAGAAACATATATTCGTATGATTAAACCATTAACGTAAATAGTAGGTATGATGTACTGTGTCGGAAGTCCACGAAATCAAATAATCATCTATACAAAAGTGCAGTAGCGAATGACAGACTGTTATAAAAAGAACCGACCCATTACATGGTCTCGGACCCGTCAATACATTATTTATGGCGTCGCAGCGCCTGTCTCGTCTCATTCACCAGATACTATCGACCTAATCGTATGGCTTAAATAATAATCTACTTTTATGTCCACCGATATTCTGCGAGATTAGCATCTGAGATACGGTTGCGATGTGGACTCTGCGAGTCTTTGATGTAAGCGGATTGCCGAGATCTATAAATTCAGTTCGATGGAGTTTAATGCGTGCCATTGGCGGAGGAAAATTGCCAAATTATTAGCGATTTTCCACTGTCGCATTTGCGGGTCTTTTTGAAAATTGTGAATTTTATGTTCGGCAATAACTTGAGTCGTTTCGATATTGTCGACATGTTATTGATAAATCTAATATATGTATAGTAATCTCCAAGTGACTGCAACTGTAATGAAGAATAGTGAATAATCGATTATATGGTAAAAAAAAAAACACCAAGATTGGTTCGGATCATTTGAAGCTACGTGTCGTTGTGTTTATAACATCGGTCGAAAGATAAACATCAAACAAAGAGCGAATATTAAGTTTTGTTGGAACAAGTGTATGATTAGGATTGTTCATCCCATAGCAGAGTCCACGAGTGGTTTAAACGATTCAAAGGAGGTCGTGATGACATCAAGGATGATGAACATTCTGATGAACATAATTTTTACTGGTGATAAGACGTAGTGTTTTTAATATGATCAAGAAACCAAGCGTCAAGGTACCTAATGGAACCACCCGAGCGAATCAAATCCGAAGAAAAACAATCTCCGGAAGTCAATAATCAATACAATGTTGATTTATTTTTACGATTCGGAGGGAATTGTGCACAAGAAATTCGTTCCACCTGGTCAATCGATCAGTAAGCCTCTGTTGTCGCGAATTGATCATGTTCGGTCTCAATACCGTCATCAACGCAGCTGGCGCTTGTTACACGATAATGCTCCGTCCCATCCCTCGACGTTCATGACTGATTCTTTGCCCAAAAATGGCCTTTTAATCATCAATCATTTACTATACTCGCCTGATTTAGCTCTCTGCGACTTCTAACTCTTCGAAAAACTTAATTTGTCGATAAAAGGACAGCGTTATGCTGACATTGAAGCCATTCAAAAGACGTCGACCGTCATTCTGAAGGACATACCTTTGGTCGAATTTAAAAATTAATTCGTTTTCGTTTTTCTATGAAAAAATCTTGTTTTCCGTGAGATGCATCTTGTATATATATATATATATATATATATATATATATATATATATATATATATATATATATATATATATATATATATATATATATATATATATATATATATATATATATATATATATAGTTTTTTGATTTGTCGAATGGGTGGAGCTTCCTCCCAGTCAAGTAACTAACGAATATTCATTTTAGCGGAGACGCAGATTGTTGAGCGTTCCACTTGAGATTGTGGAACGCAACGGTCGGGGGTGTATAACTTCTGACTAGTGTTGTCTCATTGGACGCAATCCAAAGAAATCAAAAAACTGCAATTATAAGCCATCCGACGAGAAGTCGGCGAAAGTGTGGGTTGTTTGTTTGTGGAGCGGGACTCCCTATTCTTGACGAGAGAGCATATGTCGGTATCCTGATGAGTCTAACCACCAAGACAAAACATGTGGACTGCAATGTAAGTGATGGGAGGAGCTTCCTCCCAGGCAAGCATCGTTCTCTGTTTTACTACATGCAATTATTTAATTTAATGTACATGTAATAATCTAAACGCATTATGCCTACCAACTCACCTTGCTCTATCATGTGTTATCAGGTTCTCCCAAGTACTCAAAGCAGCCAACGCAAGGTTCTAAAAGAGCCCGAACTGAGTTGTTAAATGTACAGGAGGTTTATTTAAGAGTGATTTCTATTTTTTTGATTCTCGGAGCAACTTTTGGACTAGTAGGCGAGCCAGAATATGTGAAGAAGTTGTGAGATAAAACTTTGTTAATCAAATGCAAAACTTCAAAGCAATCTTTGACTCACTGGTATTTACTTTATTTTATAGTAAATAAGCGTGATTATTCACTGTTGCATTTACCGTAAAACCGAACGGGTTACTTAGCTATTGCAAGGCCATAATTCTGGCAAATCTGTCTGTAGATCTGCTGGTTGAAGGAAAAATATGTATTCTTTAAGCAATATTCGGAGAGTTTCCCCACATATGGTGGAAAGTCTTCGTTCATTGAAATTAGAATTTTCAGTTCAATTAACCGCCACAACTGGACTTACTGGGCACCTGAGAATCCACACGTTACTGAAGAACATCAAGTCAATTTGCCAGGAGTCACAGTGTGATGTGGCTTATCTACAAAAGGATTATTTGGATCGTTTTTTTTTACGGTACTGTAACTGGTGCTGTTTACTGCCTTAGCTTTTTAATGCTTTTCTCCACGTGACCAGTTGACAATTTTTTGATCATACTTGGTACTTATCCGAGGTTAGACGGGTCACGAACGGTTTTGCAGAGTCTGATTGCTGCGTGTGATTGCAGCCTCCATTCGACATGGTCAATTTAAATGGTCATGCTTGATTTGAATGGTCCAGCTTGAGCCCAACTGATGACGGCTTAAGACCAGAAACCGGTCTTGGGAGACGCTTGCTGGCCGATGAAGAAATGGCAATGCAGGACGTGGAGTATGGGTGAGCTGCCTTAGGTTATGGGGGTTTAACCCCCCCCCCCCCCCCCGAAATAAGCCAAATATTACCTAATATTATACCGAAAAAATACGAGGAGTGAAGAGAGTTAAATTATTAAGCCTAAGGAGACTGAAAAACTATTTACGAAACACTACAAGTGAAAACAGACTTAATGGTTTGGCTCTCATGAACATTCACTATGGAACCGAAATTCATGCAGATGAAGTAGTGGATATATTTAAAAGAAAAAGGCGAAGATTTCTTCTTTAATGGTTTTAGATTTAGCGCAAAGGAACAAAATTGATTTAACCATTTCATTTAAAGTTAAGAACTTTATAAATATGTCGTAATTTTTCCGATGAATATATAGATATTAAATTTCATGTCAGTATATTTTTATTGTTTTATTTACTTCAAACCAAATCCTCGCTACGCCCGTGTAACAGTGTGATTCCTTAACAGTTGCTAATATACCATACATTGTATTGTTATGTACTTTTTAAAGTAAAATTAGCGTTACCATTAGTACAGCATCATATTTTTAAAGATAAATAAATTAAGTACCTACTTTATCATCATGTTTCATCTAACTTTAAATATATACAACAGGCGTTTATTTTAATGAGACTCGAATACACAGAACTATAAGACCGAAGAAGATACACATACTTTTGTAACTATTAAACTGGATCATTAAATTCATTATTACTTAGTACTACAAATTAACAAAGATATACTTTAAGAGACCATGTAATTGTAAGAACCAATATTCGAACAGACATGAGTGATCTTACCTAGATTATTTATTAAAAATAATGACGTCTTCGAGATTTTGTACTGGAATTTGTTAATCAGACCAGAATAAGTAATTATAAGTTAGTTATGCGAATTTATTATGTAAGAATTAAATAATTGTCAGATTAATTAGGTGATAGGGGTTTTGTAAGTGTATCGATCCATCAAATTGGTATTTGAATAATGTTTTTGACATGTACTAAACTAAAACTGCAACCTTGACTCTAACTGTTTTTACTTATTAATGTTGTATGAAAGTTTTTCGTTGGATAATGAACATATCTTAAAATTGCAAAGAAGGATTAAGTGTAGCATAGAATTTAATAGGCTTAATAGGTCTAATACAGTTTATCAGTGAAAATTAACATTGCTCTTCATTATATATCTATCTATCTATATATATATATATATATATATATATATATATATATATATATATATATATATATATATATAATGAATGCTTCAATAGCACCAGAAGAAAAATGTCTCCAACGGACAAAAATCTCCAGACCACTGATCGAAGCTCACCGGCTACAGTCGGGAGAGCAACTGACTACCACTGTGACATCCCAAACATCGTCCGAGGGGGCGGAGCCAACACCAGAACCAATAAGAAGTACGCACCATCACAATCTGCGACCCAGAAGAATATAAATATTAAGAGTTTCCACAGCTTTCAGTCTTCATACAAGCATTGAGAATGTCAAGTGTGACCTTGGCGAAACGTCTGCACGTTCCCAACAAACGGGACACAAATGATCGGATGTACTTCCCGGACTAATATATATATATATATATATATATATATATATATATATATATATATATATATATATATATATATATATATATATATATATATATATATATATTTACAAGACAATGTTATTCAGTTTTATATTTATAAAGATAAATATAACGGACAATGTTACTCGATGAATTGAATCCGTCAGTTTCGATTATCCAGCACCAGGAAAAAAAAAACCTGAAACCATCCGACAACATCTCCGCGCTATCCCCATTTCGACTTGACGGAACCATTTTCTAGACTAAACCACTCTCGCACGCTCAATTTAATCAACTCCTCAACGTCGGAAGCGGTCCGGCCTGGCAGATTTTAATTTCCACCTTCGTCGACGGAAAAATCATCAGGCTTGGACCCCACTCTGTACCGTTAGCCTTAACGTTTCATTTCTAACTTTATTGCTAATGAATATCATTTATAGCCGCTATTTCGTAATAAAACTGCTTCTTTATTATGCTCACAATAGCATAACGTATAAGAGACTTGTTGGCTGCTGAACTGCTGCTGAAACCAGATCCTATCTTTAATTTTTTTTTTTTCATTTTTATCTTTACTGAAACCGGTGTGAAGTGTGATAAATGAAGCTTTATTTTATTCGGGTTCGACGCTAAACTGTATTTACTTTTGTTCTGTTGTTACTATGTCGTTATAAAACAATCTAGATCGTTTTATGTGATTCATTAAACATTTTCCATTATTTTCTCGGTCCTAATTGTTTCACATATAATTATTACGGTCGCAAATTCAATTTGCCGATAGTACTTATTGTGAGACTTCGAGATTGCTGAATAATTTCAATTACCTCATCGCTTTAATAAGGAGAAGAAAATATCCAGCAACAAGTGGTAATATAAGTTTTTGAAAGACCATCCTACTTTGTCCTTGCGTGTTCCACAACCAACATCGATGGCTAAAAGTAAAAGGTTTAATAAAGAGCGCGAAAATTATTTTTTTGATAAATATGAAGAAAAACTGGATAAATACAAGTTTACTACCGGCCAAATATATAATATGGATGAAACTTCATTATCCACCGTACCAAACGTTTTAAAGTTATTGTTTAAAAGGACAAACACCAAGTAGGTGAAATCGCAAGCGGAAAAAGGAGTCAAACAACGACAAACATTTGTGAAATTAATAAGCAGGTCAATTCAGACCACCCATGTCGATATTTAAAAGCAGCAGACTAAATGATGCTTTAAAAAAGGATCTCCGCCATACACATCATTTGGGTGCTCGAAAAATGGTTGGAACTTTTTGCCGAATGTTTGTAAAAAAAACAAATTTTACTTTTACTGAATGATCATAGTACACATACCAAAAATTTAGAAGCAACACGCTGTACTGCTCATACAACACATCGCCTACAACTTCTGGGCAGATCGTTCTTTAAATCGTTGAAAAACAGTTACAATGAAGCGGCATCTTCCTGGCAGGGTGATAAAACAGACTAACGTTTCAGAGCTGCTTGCTAAATCGTAATCTAGATCGGTTCGTAAAGGGTGTAGCACTAAATAGTTTTAAAGCAACAGGTTTGTGGCAATGTGACACAAACGTCATTCAAGAAGAGGATTTTGTAGCTTCTGTACAAATTTCTTATTCATCAAATCAAGAACCTGATGATGTAACTGAAAAAACCACACTATCAGATATCACATTGTCACTCGCTAGAAACATCGCCAACCATTGTTGTAATTCCAACAATTGTTGCATCGCCACCAATCGTAGTATCGCCTCCAATAGTTCCATTACCATCAATAGTTGCAACGCAACTAAAAGTAACAACACCATCCTTAGTACCTAGAGATACAACACCACCACCTAACATTCAACTTGGACCTTCAACAATATCACAAGATACGACAGCACTCGGTAATAATACAACAGCAGTTGATAAAATCACTAACACTACTCAAATAAGAAAGTCTTACTTGAACACTTTATCTCATATCCCTTGAATATCAACAGTTATTATAATTTTGGTTTTTTATGTTTTCTTCAATTAAAGGAACAAAAAAAGTCATTCGGTGCCAGGTCTGGTAAATATGGTACTTGTTGAATAAGGATCAGGTATGGCGGTTAATAGTTTTTCTTAAAGAAATACGTTTATTTTGGAAGGAAGGTAAAAAATGGTGTACATAAAGTATGCACGCAGAAAAACCGTGCATTTTTGTGATGGTCCAATCATCAAGGCATTTTTTGACAGGTCTATAATTGTTGAAGTATTTCATGGAAAGTGCATGAAACATCGATGAAAACAAGTGGTAATCGGAAGGTGCCAAGGCTGGTAAGTATGGTGGGTGGGGCAAGATATCCCAGCCAAGTGCAGGAATACTGTCTCTGACCGCTTTCGCTGTGTGTGATGGGGCATTGTCGTGCTGCAAAATAAGTTTTCCGTGTATTGTAGCCTATTCTAGTCGCTTTTCGATCAATGCTTGGTTCAAATCGATCATTTGTCGACGGTAGATAATGGTATCAGCTGTTTCACCTGGTTTTAGAAGCTCATGCTACACGACACCCTTCTGATCCTACCAAACACCCAGTATTGTCTTCTTTACAAAGTGATTCGGTCTTGCTGTCGATTCTAATGGTTGTCCTAAGGCAACCAATAATTTTCTGCGTTTTGTGTTTTCGAAATATATGCATTTTTCGTCTCCAGTCACGATCCGATACAAAAAATTTTTTTCTTTCATGCCGAGAAAGCAAAACTTCGCACACACCGTTTTTTTACATCTATCTGTCGTTCAGCTAATGTGGTATCCATTTTCTTAGCTTCTGGATCTTTCCCATGGCATGCAGACGGTTCCGCGCCAACATTTAACCTCTCTGCCATTTGTTACATATCGTCTTCCTCCAACGATGCTTGCAATAATAAACAGTTGTTTATTATATAAAATAGGTTATGTTTGAGACAAGTTTTTAAACACGTGCTCTTGTTCACTTAAACGAAAAGTTACCGCTGTTCGTATTATTCGACTGTCAGTACAAAATTAAAGAACGAAATTATTGTTTATTTTAAACAGCTGTTCAAAAAAACGAGGGTTCACGTTATCGAGCTTGTACTATATATTAATTACATTACAGATAAAAATAAAAAATATATTATTCCGGTACCGGGAATCGAACCCGAGCCTCCTGGGTGAGAGCCAGGTATCCTAGCCACTAGACCATACCGGATGGTGAAGCAGTTTGTTAATACCCAGTAGATAATCAGTTTAATTCCCTTACAAATTACTATAACTATCTTAATTATTACAGTAAATGTACGCGTCTCAATTTAGCTGTGATAATGTCAATGTCAAAAGGAAATAAACTAACCGATTTCAAAATGATTGCTGAGAAAATGGGAAGATCATAAACTGTACTCATTATTTTTTTAAGATTGAAAGAAGAGTATGGGAAAAAATGATAGTGGAAGGCCAAAAAAAAACGTCCCTTAGACAGGAAAGAATCTCTATCTTTTATAAACGCCTGTCAGAGGTCGGTTCATAATAGTTTGGAAGGTGTTTTCTTTCAACGGAGTGGATCCTCTAGTATTTCTTTCAAGCAAAATTAATGCTGATGGATACAGAAAATATCTCGTAGAGCACCTCTGAGTTGAGTTGGGTAGCGAGCATGGATTTTCCAACAAGGCAACGCATCAGTGTACACGGGGCGCCTTATAAAATACTGGTTTGGATTGGCCAGCAAAAAGTCCTGATTTAAATCCGAGAGAAAACCTTTGGGGTGGCATCACAAGAAGGATTTACAAACAGAAACAGCATTATTTACGGTTTCTGAGTTGACCAGACCCGAATTGACGAAGAGTTGTACCAAACAAACCCTCAGTGCTATCAGAGCTTAGTTACAGGAGTAAGAAAAAACGGAAAATTTAAGTTTTTAATTTTTCAATTATTGTTTTTAGAATAAAGAAAATATTTATTTGTAGTTTTGGAATGTTTGATATAAAATAAATGATTTGTGCTTAGAACCGTTTGTTAATTGTCACAATTCATCCTTTTATTAACTGTCCTTAAGTTTTTACACGCACCTTAAATACATACATCTGAAAATTTATAGCACTCCATCTAACGAATCATATTGAACAAAGATCATGCTACTTCAGGCCTAGACTTTTCGAACGACCATTTTTAAATTTCATACGTACTTTCATTAATAAGAACATAAGAAGTAATGTTTAAATGGGATAAAAATACAGTAATTACATTTTTGAATAAATATTTCAAATAATACTTTTAAAATGAATTGTTAATATTAATTTTTATTATATGTATTGTCCTGATCGTTTAATATTATTTTTTTGTTTTTTCTAGGGGCTTCGGTCGATTGTAACAATAACAGTTACGTTTTTATTTTGTTAAGGTTTTGGTTTTTTTTATTAAACCCTCCTCAGAACAGCTTTTTATAATATCTTAATATACTATATTTACGTTATGGTATTAATTATAAATTATTAGTTGATTTGTGAAAAGTTGAAAAATTGAAAAGTGAACTTAAATGACAAATTTACATCTTGGGGTATTTAGAATCATGAATGATTTACGAAAAAAAGTGTTTTCCGATACCGGGAATCGAACCCGAGCCTCCTGGGTGAAAGCCAGGTATCCTAGCCACTAGACCATATCGGAATATGTTGGAAAGTAATATATACTGATATTTTAAAAATTTTCGGGAATTTGTATTGAATTGTATTTTTAATAAAAATAAACATTCTATTAAGTAATGCAGTGAATAATATTTTTAAATAATGGAATTTCTAATTAATCTCTAATGATGTGAATTCATCAACATTGGAGTTTTTAAAGACAAAAAATGTTCTCTTCTTAAAAGAAAATTTTAAAAACATTATTTCAAAATATATATAAATAATATATAAAATGTTAGTATTATATATATATATATATATATATATATATATATATATATATATATATATATATATATATATATATATATATATATATATATATATATATATATATTAAATATATTTTCGTGACCGTTTAGTATTATTATTATTTTTTTATTTATTGGGATTTTCGGTCAGTGTAAATAAGTTTTAATTTTTTATTGTTTTATTTACGTTTCGGTTCTACAACGAACCATCATCAGAATAATTCAAAAATAAAAATTATTTTTATAAAAAAATACAAACTTACATTTAAAACCTACCAATATCAATTAAACAATTAATTTTTTGAATTTTTTAACTAATGTGTCAATTTTTTATAAAATTTTTAAGTGACATATTTGACTTTTGATATATTTCATAATTCTTCCACCTTTTTTGTTTTTTATTATAACCTAATTGTTTTGAATTTTTTATGTGGAAAACTTAAAAACTTCAATTATCTGTATCATTTCTGAAATTAATGATATTATTTGTTTTTTTTTTATAAATCATTTCTTTTATATTTCATTTTTTATATTGTTTTTCAAAATCTAGGATTTTTATGTTGTTAAAATTAAAGTTATGTTCATTGTCTGTAGCATGCTTTGAAAGTGCAGTGATGTTTGGTTCTAAGTTTCTAATATTTTTTTTGTGTTAGTTAATTCTGTTTTTTAAATATTGTTTCGTTTGGCCAATATATGAGTTTGGGGTATGTTTGTTCCATTTTGGGTGTTTGTGGTTTTAATTTTGTAAATATTTGTTTAGTGTTATTATTGGATATTTCTGCTATATTTATATTATATGGTTTAAGAATATATATATATATATATATATATATATATATATATATATATATATATATATATATATATATATATATATATATATATATATATATATCGGATGTCCTATTGGTTTTTTTCGAGACGGATATCTGGCTTTTTAGTCTTTATAAATCAAGTTCATGTATGTATCTGAGAGCAATTCAAAGACTCAGGAGAGCCTTAGATTTGTAGGTACATGTATCGGAAGACATGACAAGTTGCACCACCTACCGCCATCCATAGCGCTAAGCGGTGCTTGCAAATCATACAAAGCTCTTAGTATGGTTTGCAGGCTCTGTTCTCTAGTCCTAGGTGAAGTACAAAACGAAATGGAAGAACCAACAGAACAACCACGTAGACATATGGTCGTGTTTCCAAATGGCGCGGTCTAGAGCTCTCGTCTATCCTTCCGGTCCCATATATTTGATGATGTCATCACTCCATCGTGCTTCTGGTCTTCTTTTTAAACATATATGATCAAGCCGTATTCATTCCAGGATTGATTTTGTTCATCTATCGTCAGATCGCCTCATATACTTTCATTTGTTTTCTGATCCAAGTACCGGCCAGTTTTTGAACCGATCTTGATGTGAGTGTCTACATTTCACTTCTGGATGTCATAACAGACAAGATCTACTCATCAAAGACTTTTTTTCTTTAGACAAAGTGGGAGTTTGTTTTTAGACTATATTAAAATATTATGTCCAAGATATATGTAGTAATCGAGAACGTCCAAATCCCCCCAAAACAGAAATTATTCTGCCCTCAGCAAATTTATTGAATATGAACTGGCTCTATATCAAGTTTTTTCTCAAGCCTAATGATTATCCAGCTGTTGAATATGTTTTTGTAGTTCATCTGGTGAAAGGAAAACGATATCATCAAATAATCTAAGATAGTTCAAGTATGCATCGCTGATATTTATTCCATCAGGTTCCCGATCCAAATAATGGAATATCTCTTCAAGAGATTTCCATTTAAATACAAAATAAAATGGTTTTCCGATACCGGGAATCGAACCCGAGCCTCCTGGGTGAAAGCCAGGTATCCTAGCCACTAGACCATATCGGAGTGATCGAAATAATAGTACACAGAACTCATCTGATAAATACTATAGATCCCGAAATTGATCCTGATAGATAATTGATTCTCTGTAATTACCAAACGCTTTGTTTTATGGTGGTTTGTCAACTTGTATTGAGGTTTGGTAATGACTTCAATAAGTTTGGTGATTGCGTCATTTAATACTTTAAAAAATCTCTAATGTACAGATCTTTGACTTTTATACAAAGACCTGAACCCTTTCACCTGTCGCTAACTAACTAATAAACCTTTAGTTGTTCCTTTATATTCATAAATTCAGCAACCATTAACGATTATGCAAATTCTTGTTTCATGTGAAGACTTTACGGTATTCCAAAATTCTTCAGTTCTGGTTCTCAAATCTGGTTCAATAATTCATGATATATAAATTTCACTTGCATAAATTTGCCTCTCTTTTTGAATTGATGTGATGTCCATAGTACCATTTCTTTTAATTGGTAATTTAATCCGTAGAAATTGAGCCCAAGACCATCCAGCCCTTAGACTATATCGAAATGTGGAAATTTAAAGCGCGTATTAACGTTCCAAAAACATATTTCATGTAGTGTCATGACGAATAATTAATTACGAACATCACCACCAGTAATTTTTTGAGCAGTTCTGTTATTTTCCGTTAGAGGCGCTTCGAGATTTCAACGCTTTTATTATTAGAACCGTTGCCGATCTGAATACTTGTTTGCTTGAGAAAATTCTGGTGTCTCTCTTTTAACAGTCCGTAAGCTGGTTATGTCAACTAACTTTAGTTGTGCGATGATCTATTTTTGAAACTAAGCCCGCCGACTTGTTTTTTGTCTCTGTTTTCGTTTTGGATGCGACCGGAACGTTAGTTCTCTCAGATCATTGTACTTTATTTTCTAATAAACCTAGAAAAACGCTTAATTTTTATTTGTTTAAGTGTCGCACAAGTGCTAAGGGTGAACCACTATCTTATTCAAAAAACAAAGCAAATCTTTCCCCTGCTCCAGGTAAAATATGGCGAATCCTTCAGTCGTCATCAAACGTCAGCCGATTTTTGACCTTAAGCCCTCGTCTGTCGGCCTCCAGAGTTCAATGTTCCCAAAAACAACTCTTAGGCCATAATCCAAAGCCCAAAAACTCGAGGGATGCAAGGATTGGACAATTTTTACGTGGAGCACGAAAAAAAAGCTTTCCTTGTTTTTTGAATATTTTCAATATTCTCCACGAGTCCACTAGTACAATTTTTATACAAACCACTATCTTGTATCATCGTATAAATAAATTACTTAAAACGTTACCTAACCAAACGCCAACAAAAAAAAACGAGTACTCAAAAAAATAATACGCGATGATAATATAGAAAAAATCAGATATTTAGATCCAACAAGAGAATGACAGGGATTAGATGGCAAAATTGAAAAGTCTTTTATTATATGTACAGCTCTACAGGCCTTTAAGGCCTTTGGCTTGGTTAACAATCTGCCGCCAAACTACTCTATTCTTTGCCGTTCCCACTGTGTCACACCCATTCTGGCCAAATCCTCCTCCACCTCCTGTAGCCACTTTCTCCTCGGTTTTCTTCTCTTCATTGTTCCCTCGCTTCTCCCCCTGCTCACAACCTGTTTTGTTAGGTTGCTTTCTATAGTAGCCAGGCTATTCGCCGTGCTCTAATGATCCGCGTTATTGAGGGTTCTCCAAATATCGTTATTATTTCTTCATTGGTTCCTCTTCTCTACTGATTCTCTTCCTTGATACCACTGTATATTCTTCTCAGCACCCTACGCTTCCACACCTCCAACATTTTTTTACTGCTATTGGTTTACAACTGGTCTCATTATTGTCTTATAAACTCTTATTTTATCTTTTCTTGATACATTCTTGTTTCTCAGGAGTAGCTGCAGCACTGTTGCACATTTATTTCCTTTTGCTATTCTGGCCTTAACATCCGCTTCCATTCCATGGTTGCCTGTAATAGTTAAACCAAGGAACAAAAACGATCAACCTTTTCGAAGGGTAGTTTTTCTTTTCCTACTTTAATTTGCAGCCATTCCTTGCACATTTCGCATTTTCTAATTCTCATTTTCATGTATTTTGTTTTGTTTGTGTTTACTCGAAGCCCGAACCTTCCTGCTTCTCTCATTAATCTTTGAGTTACATTTTTCATTTCTTCCAATTCTCGTGTTATAATTGTTACATCGTCATCAATTGTTACAAAGTCTTTTATTGGATTCTTAAATTTGCAGATAATATAGTTCTCCTTTTACCAGACGCATAGACACATACAATTCAACCATTCCGCCTTTTCAATACGTCGTCGGGTGTTGTCCACTACTTTTCTCAATGGTTGTTTGGTAATGCTACAGCAAGCCAGCCCATACGATCACAAAGATCGTCTCGAAGGTGGAGCCTCGAAACATAAAACTTATTTTTAATTGTCCCCCCAGAGAAAAAAATCAAGAAGCGTGAGGTCCGGGGATCTCGGCGACCAATTAATTACAGAACTGTTTCGCCCAATCCAACGATTTGGAAAATTATTATTTAACCAGTTTCTTACGATAATTGCATGATGAATGGATGCCCCGTCAAATTGTAAATGTAAATTGTACCGATAATTAAGAGGCAATATATCAATTTCATCATCAAACTCATTTTGTAAAAATCTAAGAGATCTAGCTGCATTCAAATTTCCATAAAAAAATATAGTCCGATAATAATGTCATTTAAAATACCGCACCAAACATTCACCTTAGTAGAATATTGTCTCTTACATTGTATCACCCAATGTGGGATCTCTTGAACCAATAATCTAATATTTTCTGATGATACGATACCATTTGTCGTAAATGTGGCTTCATCTGTATATAAAATATTTTTCAAGAATGTAGATTTTTCAGAAATTTCATGCCATACATAGTTTTAATAACAGAAAGTTCATGTAATTATTACAAAAATTATAATATAAATATCACAAATATATAAAATCGGTACGGTTTGGTTTAAGGTGGTGCTGGTCCAGAATCGGTTGTTAGTTTTTCTCTACAAACATTCCTAATAACACTTCTCGAAAATGGGAGCCATCAAAGTTGACGCAGTTGGCCATGATATTAGCAAAAAAACATTCGATACTTTTTCTTAATGCCGTTTTCCGACATCTATCCAACAACAGACAGTTTATGAAAATCGGTCTAGAACCTGCAATTTTAAGGGGGTGGTAAGTATTCTGAACTCACTGTATATATATATATATATATATATATATATATATATATATATATATATATATATATATATATATATATATATATATATATATATATATATATATATATATATATATATATATATATATATATATATATATATATATATATATATATATATATATATATATATATATATATATATATATATATATATATATATATATATATATATATATATATTTATATATATATACATATATATATACATATATATATATATATATATATATATATATATATATATATATATATATATATATATATATATATATATATATATATATATATATATATATATTATTATTATTGTTCACGTATGGGCCCTGGTGGAACACGCGAAGTACAATTAGAGACGTTTATTGTTGTTAGCCTTTACGCCCATACTAATTTCATTCTTTCGCTGTGAGCTTTTTCCTTTCGTCAGACCAAGTTGTTCCAGTCTTCCTACATTTTTCTCTCTGGCCAACCTTCCAAACGTTAACCTTGTGTCTGAAACAGCCTCTATGCTGAATTTCACTTTATGTAATATTTGCTGATCTTAGGTCCTCTTTAATTGCCGCAATCCATTTAATTATTTCTACTTTAGCTCTACTCCTATTTTCATAAAAGTCGACTATTTGTCTAGTTAGCCTACTCGGATTCATCCATTTGATGTGTCCGTAAAACTTGTATTGTGTATTGTTTCATTTCTTGGTTTTCTCGAAGGTATGTTGTGCTATTTATTTGTTTGGGGCCTAGGATTTTTCTTATGACTTTTCTTTCCTTCTTTTCAATGTCCTCGATGTCCCTCTTTCTATTCAAAATGAGCGTTTCTGCAGCATATAGACATTCTGGCTTAATAACCGTGTTGTAATGTCTCAGTTTTGTGTTTTTAGATAGGCATTTCTTGTTGTAAATATTTTGTGTAAGTCTCAATGCCGTTTCCATTTTTTGACATCTACCCTTATTGGCCGCTTTTTCCAACCCATTTTCCATGATTATTTCACTCAAATATTTGAATTGAGAGACTCGTCTGATGTTACCATATTTTGTTTTTAGAAATGGTGTTCTTTGTATGTTGCAGGTCATGTATTGTGTCTTTTCAAAGAAAATTTTTAGTCCTACCTTTTCTGCTGTTTCTTTTAGGATTTCAATCTGTTCCTGTGCCGTTAATACATCTTGAGCTCAAATTGCTAGATCATCAGCAAATGCCAGACAATCAATTTTGATGTTGGTTCTCCCCAGTTTAATGCTGGGGCTGGTCAATATTCAGTGCCGACTTTTTTTCACGCCACTCCTGTATTACTTTTTCTAGAACACAGTTAAATAAGAGTGGTGAGAGTCCATCCCTTTGTCTCACACCAGTTTTAATTTGGAGGGGCTCTTAGATGTCACCCATGAATTTAACTTTTGACCTTGTGTTAGTTAAGGTTGTTTTAATAATATATATATATATATATATATATATATATATATATATATATATATATATATATATATATATATATATATATATATATATATAGGGTATCACCGCGGAACTATTGAAAAACCTCGGACCAAATTCACTGCAGGAACTTACACAAATTATCACGAACATTTGGCAAACAGAAATATTACCAGGTGAATGGAAATGTGTTCTTATCCACGCGATGCAGAAGGGAGACAGAACAAATGTGAACAACTAAAGAGGAATCTCCTTATTATAAGCCACTTACAAAATCTTCTCAGCATACCTTCTCCAGAGAACACAAGATCAATTAAAACACAAAATTGGCGAGTACAGAGGCGAGGCAGGCTTTCGCCCTGGAAGCTCATGCACTGAACAAATATTTAACTTAAAAACAATATTGAAATACAAAGCTATCAGGAACGTCCCAGTCATCTGCACGTTCGTGGACTTCAAGAAAGCATACGACTGCATCGATCGAACATCTCTGTTCAACAACCTAGAAGAACAAGGACTCGACCCTAAAACCCTACGATTGATAATGCAGACACTGATTGACACAACCTCTAAAGTGAAATTTATGGGAGAAATTTCCGAACCCTTCCTGATTAAAACTGGAGTACGCCAAGGAGATGGATTATCCCCACTCCTCTTCAACCTGGTCCGGGACAAAGTCATAAGGGAATGGAAAAAAGAACTAAAAAATCAAGGACACTGGAAACCAATACGACTAGGACGATCCAAAAAGAACATAGAAATATTATGCCTGGCCTTTGCAGACGACCTAGCCATACTCGCAGACAATGAAAAAAGGACAACCAAACAGGTCGAAGTCCTCAAGGAATATGCAGAGAAAGTCAGCCTACAAATCTCCTTTTAAAAAACCGAATTCTTCTGCTCAAAATTAGAACACCAAATACGGCAAAATAAATAGGGTCACTCACTTCAAATGCCTGGGCGAGATTCTCGAACCCAGGAGGAGAGAAGATAGCACAGAAGACTCGATTACAAAAGATGAAGAGGACATACGGCAAGACATACAATATCTACAATAAGAAACGCCTATCCACACGCGCAAAAATAAGACACTACAACACAGTAATCAAGCCAGAGGTACTATATTCAAGCGAGACACTTACACTTCATCACAAAAAGCGGCATAGAAAACATACTAAAAGAAGGAAGCAAAATTACGAGGAAAATTCTCGGCCCAAAACTGACAGAGGAAGGATACAGACTACATGAGAGAAAAACCAGAGAGAGAATGTCCAACGTAGCGGCGGACATAAGAAAAAGAAGGTTCAAATTCAATGGACATATCAATAGACTCCCACCGACAAGACTCACCAACAGAATTCTTACATACTTACAAGCAGTCAACTCAGCAGTACCATATATCACACAACTCAGAGCTGATCTGGGAAAGGCACAAATGGGTCCGACAAGGATTGAGGATAGAAGAACGAACAGAAACGAAATACATATGTGAAACGTTGCATCAGAGAGCGAATTTTCGAGGAGATCGGGAACAAAGTGGACGGAGGAGAGAAAGAGAATCCACGGAGAAAGGGTGAGAGAGGTGTGGAAGAACAAAAAGAACACTCGAAAACAAATGCTTTGCGTGATTCAACCGGGTCTATACGTACTATATATATATATATATATATATATATATATATATATATATATATATATATATATATATATATATATATATATATCTATTACAAGACAGAAAGTCCTGCTCATGGATCAGGGAACAAACGAAAGTCTGTGACATCATTGCAGAGTAAAGCGATTGAAATGGAGATGGGCAGGTCATATAGCGAGGCGATGGGATGACAGATGGACCAAGGCAATCCTGGAGTGGATACCGCTTGATCGCAAACGTCCACGAAGAAGACCGAAAGCACGATGGATTGATGACATCGTTAAGTATATTGGACCAGAGTGGCAGAGGACACAGTCCAAAAACAACGGTGATGTGATATTGAAAAGTGCGGAATTTTCGACTAGTTATTTCTCAAAAATGGAGCTACAGTAGCGATTAATTCAGCTCACTACGTAACCATGTTTGAAAACCAAAGGGACTTCGAAGATGGGGAACCAACAAGATGGGTCCACTGTTGTTCCACCTGTATTCTTTAATCGAGCAATTTATACACACTTTGGCGGTGTCCAGTGGTCTCCTCGATCACCAAACCTGGCAATTTGTCATTTTTATCTTTGGGGTACTTAATATCACGCTATATATGATCGAATTGAAGACATCGATAAAGGAACGTTGAAAAGAGTTGGACACAAACTTTCGAGTACGGCTCCAAACCTGTGTTTTGAAAAAAAAATTCGACTTCCTTCTTTCAAAAACGTTCATCATCCGTTAACCTTCCTTGAGAAAAAAATATTGGAGTATTGTGCTTCTTTCAAAAACGATCATCATTCGTAAAACTTTATTAAGAAATGACAAGAATTATAATTATACATACACATATGGCCAAAAGTTTGGACTATTCAAACATTTCACATTTTTATTGATATTAAGTTTTTCTTTTACTAGTTTACGTAATCATCATTTTATTACAACTCTTACTGGTACCAAACAAAACTCGACACTAAATGACCAATGTGTGTAGAACTGACTGGAGTCAAAAAATTACAATGCGCCAATTTCCTTCAAAAGTAATTTAAAAACAAGATGAACAACTTTCAATATAATTAATAAGTTATAGTTTCTCCATGGGTCTGGATGCCTGCCCATTTTTCAGGAGTAACATCTTTTAGAGAAATTTGCTGGCCACCCTAACTTGGTTATTCCCTCCTCTTCAAGAAAATTTTGTTCTGTTTCTGTTCGATGAGGAAGTGCGTTGTCATCCGTGAAAACAAACCCGTAGCCCATTGAACCTCGGAACAGCCGCACAACAGGATTTAAAACAGTATGTCCATAATGCATACCCAAAAATCATAATAACACCCCCAAAACAGCTCGCTCCCACCTTCAAATGGGATACGTGGTTGAGTTGTTTCTAGTCGGGCTAGTCGACCTGGAGTTCTCCAAACTCATGCTCTTCGTAAATAAGAAACCAAACCAATTCGCGTCTTCATGTTATTCAAGACGATACCTTCGAGCTATCATTGATATCTGCCGGTCTTGTGCAGCTTTTGTACATCGGTTTCTACCACTTCTGAGGCGATCCTTTACGTCATTTGTCTCATGGAATTTTTTATGAATTTGAATGGTGATTAAAGCCGTGTTGTAACAAAGCAATAATTCTTAATCTTTTAAAATGAAATATCATGTTTCTAGGCATTTTTAAACGAATTGTGTAAATACCAGTATCAACGGAATGGACAAAAATCGAAAAACCTGTGCTATCAGCAACACAATGCTTTTATTATTTTTATTTGAAAATACTCTAAAATAAATATCCTTCACAATTTTTAGAGTTATTCCTATTTGGAAATATTCCAAACTTTTGGACGTATCTGCAAATAAAGTTATAAAAGAAGGCTTTGAAACCACATGTAATGTGTACATTTTCACATATCTACGCCGCTGATTTTAACTTCGCGTAGATGGAATAAAATATAACTAACAGAAAATCCTGTACAGGATGTATGTCGTTATGATATTCATACAAGATATTGAAAAGGCGAGAGAAGAAAAAACCGTCCGCATATACATATAAATTCTATTTATAGCCAGACGCGTGTTTAAAAGAAAATTTATCTATTTTTAATGTTTTCGCGGCCTTGGTGATAGCTCTCCCGTAAATGTGGGAGGTACAGAACTGTTAATTATGCAATAATTAGATTTATGTCGGATTATCTCTGTGAAATATGTGGCAGTATTAAACCGCATGTGAGGATCAGATAAATTTTGTTACAGTACTAAACCTTCTATGGCTTGACAAATTTTTAATTAATTGGAAATAATTTTCGAATTGACCTTCATATTTTAAAATCGTTTAATATTAATTTTAAACATACAGCGAATACAAAAGTATTTGAAGAAGAAATTTAATGTCAACAACTTAATTATTAATGAACGAAAACATACAGGTCTTTTTTTATTAATTAACAAAGAATTTGCACATAAATTCCCAGTGTAACATTTATAAACATTTCAATGTTCAACGAACAATTTATTTCTTAATAAAGAAAATTAACCCAAATAAGCATTTGAACATAAAATAAATTGTACAATTAACGACAATAACGTAAATTCACAAATGTCTTATATTTGGTATGCGTACCATTGGCATCTATATTTATCTTTAGTCTCAGGGGTATGGTATAAATACGGTTTTATGTCTCACCCGACGATATTTTTCTCCATTTCTTCCATTAACATGCAGCAGTACATTTCTTCCTGCAGCAGTACATGTTAAATAACGATATCTGGAGGAAGATGGTTGCGGCATTTGCTTGAGGGAAATTCATAATAAATTGTCTAAATAAAACAAAGTTGTCTAATTTCCACTTATATTTTTTTTTAATTCCCAGAAAAGTCATGTAAAATTACTTAATTACTTAGTACCTACACAATTTCATTATTTGTCAGTCATCCAAAGAAGCTACAGTGTAGCGAAACGCGGAATGTTTAAAAATAATATTAGTGGAAATTAGACAACTTTGTTTTATTTATACAATCTAATATCTGGGGGTTTATCTACCATATAAACGAATAAGGGCCGGTTCAACAATGGAAGAATATACCAGGTATAAGCTTAAGGGCCGATTCTACGATGCAAGAATATACCAGGAATAAGCCCAAGTAATGTCTGAATGATTGTAGCGTGTTCATATATATATATATATATATATATATATATATATATATATATATATATATATATATATATATATATATATATATATATAGCGTGTTCATATATATATATATATATATATATATATATATATATATATATATATATATATATATATATATATATATATATATTCCTTTATTTGGGTTTTTCGCCACTATCTAAAACTCAAAAAATATCAAAAATACCTGTTCTTATTTAAAAAATTTTAAAACAGATATTTTTGATATTTTTTGAGTTTTAGATAGCGGCGAAAACCCCAAATAAAGGAGAAAAAAAAGGTATAAGCCCGTTCTACAGAACGGGCGTTTGAAATGTTATTCTTTATATTTATATTTTTTTATTTATTTCATTCAAATTATTATATTATGTCATTATTATATTCAAAGTTATATGAGGACCAATATCAGGCAAGAACAGCAATGCCCACTAAAGAACAAGTGCCGGATATCCTGGTGGAAGAAGTGACAAAGGCTATAGACTTGCTGAAAAATGGCAAGGCTCCAGGAAATGATAGTATAAATATAGAGTATAATGTTAAAAGCTGGTGGTCGGACTTTACATAAAACACTAGCAAAAATATACTCAAACGGGAAGATTAAAAAACTACTATTCAATAAGCCTCCTATCAGTGGTGTACAACGTTTTTACCAAGATAATATCCAAAACAATACTAAGAAAACTTAATGACGCACAACCAAGGGAGCAAGCAGGATTCAAAAGTGGATTCAGTACAATGGATCGCATCCAGGTTCTACAGCAGGTCATAGAAAGACACGAATATACTATGCCACTGTGTTTGCCTTTTATCAATTATGTAAAAGCATTTGATTGAATCTCAAAGCGGGCCATAATGGATGCATTGCTTAATCAAAGTGTAGAGAAAGCCTATGTAAGTCTATTAGGATCGATATATGATGAAGCTACAGCGACAGTCTACCTTGAAGATCTTGAGGTTGGAATTACTGTAGAGCGGGGTATAGGGAAAGGTGACGCAATATCGCCTCTTCTTTTCTTAGTCTGCCTGGAAGAAGTGTTCCGTAATCTGGATTGGGAGCAGGATGGAATAATGGTTAATGGTGCATATTTAATCATCTTAGATTCGCAGATGATATCGTTCTTCTTTCACAAGATCCAGAGTGTTTAAGGGTAAACTACCATTTTGCCTGAAAAGAAAAGTTTTTGATTAGTGTGTCCTGCATGTTATGATATACGAAAGTGAGACCTGGACACTCACATCACAGTCAGTTCAAAAACTTCGAGTAGCTCAGAGGGCAATGGAAAGATGTATGCTTTGCATTACTAGACGGGATAGAAAGACCTGTACATGGATCAGAGAACAAACGAAAGTCAAAGTGAGATCATTGGAAGAATAAAGCAATTGAAATGGAAGTGGGCAGGCCTTGTAGCGAGGCGATGGGACGAAAGATTGACCAGGGCGGTCCTGGACTGGATACCGCTTGATCGCAAACGTCCACGGAACAGACCGATAACACGATGGACTGATGATATTTATTAAGTATTATATTGGACCCGAATGGCAGAAGAAAGCTCAGGGCCGCGAGAGTTAGAAGCATGCTGAAGAGGCCTTCATCCTGCAGTGGATTGATACGGGTTGACGATATAATATATATATATATATATATATATATATATATATATATATATATATATATATATATATATATATATAATAATAATAATAATTTATTGAATCCTCAAGACAATACAAATATGCATGGATCAAGTCAAAACAAGAGCATGCACATTGCCACAGTTCTGCGCATACAAAGAATATATAACATTTAAACCTACATATAAATATTTTATTCTTGATAAAATATATAATTTAACAATTTAATAAAGTATTTATTCAATCCCCACAACAATAAAAATATCCATGATTAAGTCGGATTGACAGAATTGACAGAATGTTCAGTGACACGACCGCAGAAATAATACATGAAATGATAATCTTGCAGAAATAAACATTGTATACATAAATAAGCATTGAATCTAATTATTGATACGACATATCTTCTTCTAAACTATAAAAACTTTAACTTATAAGAAATTCGCGGACTAATTTTTTAAATTCGTTGTCATTCTGAACATGCTTAAATCGTTGTGGCAACTTATTATACAGCTTCACACCCCTATAGTAAACATTATGTTCAACTATCTTACATGAATGTATTGGTAAAACAAGTTCATCAGAGCCTCGTGTGTCATAGTGATGAAAATCACTATTTTTTACGAATGCTACAAAATTTCGCCTAACAAAGATGATAATCTCCAAAATATATAGTGATGGTAAAGTCAAAATCCTGCATTGTTTAAAAATTGGTCGACATGTTGCCAGTAGTGACACCCCACCCATCATTCGAATTATCTTTTTTTATATTTTGAAAACACGCATCAGATGAGGCGACCCACCCCAAAATATCAAACCGTACCTAGCGCGAATGTAAAACTCTGCATAGTAATATGAATGCACAATATCCGTGGTACCAACCCGTTTCAACCTATAAACAGCATATGAGACAGCAGCTAATTTCTTGCATAGTTCAGCTATGTTTTCATCCCAGCAAAGTCTGTTATCGAGATGAACACCCAGAAATCTATTACAGGATGTTTGCCGTATAGACTTGCCGTTAATTTTTAGTAAATATGACTCCGTTATAGTTTGTGTTCGAGGAGTAAAAGCAATAAAACTGGTTTTGTCCACGTTAAGGGATAACTTATTATTCGTAAACCAACTATAAAAATTATTAAGCATTTCCTGTACTGTTTTAATGGCTCCCTGCATGTTTCTATTTCCTGTTAAATAGCTGCTATCATCAGCAAACATTACCATATTTCCGCTACTGCAAACATCTGGCAGATCATTAACAAAAATTAAAGTAATAGTAGACCCAAAACAGATCCTTGGTACACTCCAGAAATAATCCTTAATCTTTCAGATGTTGCTTCATGAATCTGTATAACTTAGTGTCGGTCAAACAAGTAAGATTGCTACCACTCTCTCACCCGACCCCTCAAGCCATAGTGATGAAGTTTGTCCAGCAGTATTGCGTGATCCACCAAATCGAAAGCCTTACTTAGATCCATAAACAGACCAACACATTTGCAATTATCGTTTAAGTTTTCATATATCTTGTTTAAAAATCCACAGATTGCTGAATGTGTAGATCGACCACTTCGAGACCCGTGCTGTGATGATTTCAATATATTAAAGCGCACAAGAAAGGACATGATCTGCTCATACACTATACGCTCCAACAGTTTAGATAACGTAGATGGAATAGCTATTGGTCTATAGTTGGAGAGGGAGAGCCGGTCACCTCTCTTGAAGACAGGAATTACTTTTGATGTTTTTAATGCCCTTGGAAAAATACTAGTTTCCAGAGACCAATTCACTAGATATGTCAACGGTATTATTAATGAGTTGATAGACTTGTTCAGTACAACTGAAGGAATATTATCTTGCCACACAGAACTTGATTTTTGTAGTTTCCTATATATATATATATATATATATATATATATATATATATATATATATATATATATATATATATATATATATATATATATACATATGAATTATACATTGATTGCTATTATGTGCACACTTTAGTACACATAATAGTACACATATTATGTAAAATGTTTTATGTACACATCTGGTATTTCATTCCGGTTTCCTGCTTGTTTGGAACTTCAACGTCAAATTTGTTTATCTATGTCTATTTTACAGCTATGGGAATGTTTTAAATGCTCAAATCAATGGCATTTATTAAGGTACCGTACCAGCATTAACTTGGATCATATAATGTAACATCGGTCCGGGAAGCAGGTAATTTTATTTAAAGTGTAGCCATGACGGCTATCGTTTACGTTGCTGGCCGCTGTCGACGGTCCATAACTTCCGATATGCGAAAAAACATTTTACCAACCCTGACCAAACACCGTAACAGTTCAACCAACAGTGAATATATGACTGTTTATTTATACCTTCATAATTTTGCATCAAGAATGTCCATTTAAGAGATTCCACCGGAATGCGATATTTATAGTAAATGATTTGAAAAACCAACATAATTTTATCTCTCATTCCTAATTATTCAATGTATGCGGTAGCTGCTAGCGCTGCGTTATCTGGTAAAATACACTCAGCGTTAAAATGATAGGCATCATAGAAATATTAAAGAATTGTTTGTTTAGTGGGTTTTAATTTGTTTGAAACACAAGTTTCGATATTGAAAAAGGTAAAAAGTTTAATTGATCTTAATCGGAATCATATCAGAAGTTATGGACCGTCGACAGCGGCCAGCAACGTAAACGATAACCGTCATGACTACACTTTAAATAAAATTACCTGCTTCCCGGACCGATGTTATATTATATGATCCAAGTTAATGCTGGTACGGTACCTTAATAAATGCCATTGATTTCAGCATTTAAAATATTCCCATAGCTGTAAAATAGACATAGATAAACAAATTTGACGTTGAATTTCTAAACAAGCAAGGAATAATATACCAGTGTACATATAATGTACATAATATGTGTACTGTTATGTATACTAAAGTGTGTACATAATAGCAAGCAATGGCATTAATATTTCTGACAGCGGTATTTCTGACAGCGCATTCTGTCAATCCAATTTCCGACCACTTTTTCAAGCAATAGGGATCTTAAAACCGCAATTGTCCTCGTTATGTTGACTTTCAAGGCGTCAATGGTTTAAAGCGTTGCTGGTTTATCGGCATAGACCAAAAATTTAACATTTAAGACACAATTAACAGGTTCAGTCGTTGAAATAGTATTCTCATCGAATTGTTCCCTCAATAAATTTATTGTTGAGTCGATTCTATGATGTGTAGAGCCGTTCTGTTGGAAGCTCATTTCCTCTAGATCAATATCATTGAAATTCAGAATTTAACAATTCACATAGTCGAATAACAAAGACCAACATCCTGTGAACGGCGATGAATTAATTAATTTGGATCTTCACCAACACTGCTAACAGCGGCAGTTTTTTCTTCGGAACACATACGTTTTTGTCTAGTTTTTGTTTTAATATCGAACAGCGTGAAATGTGTTCAGAATTTATCAATAATTTGGCGAATACATGATCGGTTGTATGATTGTGCGCACCATAAAGTTGGCCTATAAGCTAAAAGTGCTCTATAAGCTTGATACACAACACTTGATACTTTAATAATAAATTTTGACCATTTGCAAGAAATGGTCTGATATATATATATATATATATATATATATATATATATATATATATATATATATATATATATATATATATATATATATATATATATATATATATATATGGACCACCATCATCATAATCGTCACCCCGTATCAATCCACTGCAGGATGAAGGCCTGCTTCCAATTCTCGCGGTCCTGAGCTCTCCTCTGCCATTTGGATCCTAAGTATATTGGACCATATAATGTCATCAGTCCATCGTGTTTTCAGTCTTCTCCGTGGACGTTTGCGATCAATCGGTATCCAGTCCAGGACCCTGGTCCATCTTTCATCCCATTGCCTTGCTTATGGCCTGCCCACTTCCATTTCAATTGCTTCATTGTTCCAATGATGTCACTCACTTTCGTTTGTTCTCTGCTCCATGTGCAGGTCTTTCTATCCCGTCTTGTAATGCCAAGCATACATCTTTCCATTCCCCTCTGCGCTACTGGAAATTTTGAACTGACTGTGATGTAAGTGTCTAGGTCTCACTTTCGTATGTTATAACGGGCAGGACACACTGATCAAAGACTTTTCTTGTCAGGCAAAGTGGTGGTTTGCTCTTAAACACTATGTTATGCCTGCCACCCACATTTATCGCGCCGTTCCACCTCCCGGACGGTATCCTCTTCCATTGAAACCCTCTGCCCAAGATATATATAGTGATCCACAACTTCCAAATCCGTTCCTAAAATAGAAATCCTTTTGTCCTCAGCAAATTTATTGAACATTACCTGACTCTTCTTCTAGTTTATTTTTAAGCCAAATGGTTCCCCAGCCCTTTGCAGCTCTTGTGCGTATCCTTGCTGCTTCTCGGGGACTTGTGAAAGAAGAACGATATCATCTACGAATCTAAGATGGCTTAAGTATGCACCATTAATCCTTTTTTCATCCCGTTCCCAATCCAGATTACGAAACACTTCTTCCAGGCAGGCTGAGAAAATATGAGGCGATATTGCGTCACCCTGAAGTACGCCCCGCTCTACATTTATTCCAACCTCAAGATCACCAAGGTGAACTGTCGCTGTAGCTTCATCATATATCGATCCTAGTAGATATACATAGGCTTTCTCCACACCTTGATTAAGCAATGCATCCATTTTGGCCCGCTTTGAGATTGAATCAAATCCCTTTTCATAACCGATAAAAGCCAAACACAGTGGCAGAGTATATTCGTTGTGTCTTTCTATGACCTACTGTAGGACCTGGATGTGATCCATTTTACTGAATCCACTTCTGAATCCTGCTTGCTCCCTTGGTTGTGCTTCATTAAGTTTTCTTAGTATTCTTTTCGATATTATCTTGGTAAAAATTGTTATTCGACGGTAGTTGTTTAAATCTTCCAGTGCTCCTTTCTTATTTAAAAGAATCACTTCTGCATTTTTCCACAAGCTATTTACTTCTTGTTGTTTCAGACATTTTGAGTATAATTTTGCTAGTGTTTTATATACCAGCTTTTCACATCTCCACAGTTATGTTATCCTTTCCTGGAGGCTTGCCATTTTCATCGAGTCTATGGCCTTTGTCACTTCCTCCACCAGTATTCCGGCACTTGTTCTTCTCTGAGCATTGATGCTCTTGTCTGATTCTGGTCCTCATATAACTTTGAATGAAATCTTCGGACAACCTCTAATATATCCGGCGGTTCCCTGAACATTTGACCATCCTCACGCATTAAGGAAAACATTTGTGTCCTTTTCTTTCTTCGCTTCTGCTTAGCTTTGTTATTTCTCCTGTTTTCTTCCAGAGTTTTTGCATCACCAGCATGTTGAATCAACGCGTTTCCTCTCGAATACGTTTCCTTATAGTTCTGCAAAGCTCAATGTACTCGACCCTGTCAAAAGGACAGTGTGCATTCTTCATTGTCCGGGGTTTTTTCATTAAATTAATGATCTGTTCTTGCTTGATTCTGGTATTCATGTAAATTTGACACTTGAAATTGACACAAAGAAATCTAGCATTGAATATACACGCCATCCAGCAGGAATTCGGCGAAAATATGTGTTGTTGACTGTAGATATGATCTCATACCAACAAATGTATTAGTAACTGCATATCTTTGCAAAATCGACCTTATTTACCGAAACACTTATTATAAATAAATATATTTTATATATGAAAGTATCTTACCAATGCATATTAAAAAATACTTTTTCAAAAGGTTCTAACATTTTGACACTGAGTGTATGTGGATGAGGAGCACGCCACTGGCGAGCCGTAACGCAAGGAACTATCTCTGTCATTGTTGCACGCCCGCTTCGAGAGGAACATAAAACATCAAGTGGACATCAATAATGTCGTTTTAAATTATTATAGTAATTGTAAAGCGTTGTATATTGCGGGTAAATACTCATATATCAATTTGTAAAATGGGTTCTATTCGCAGACGAACCCGTTCTGGATCTCAATCATCGCCATGCCAAATCGTCCGCATATGGCATTTAGTGGAAATTATTTAAGAGCGAAGACCTGATATTGAAATTTTTCAAATAAAAAGTTATAGACAGACCGGTGGCCATTCATATTCTGAATATTCCGGAAAGCTGAACTTGTTTTCGACAGAGGTATATTCAAACACCTCTGATAAACTCATGTGTAAAGATGACATATTACAATTGCATTTCTCTATCTCCATATTTTTATTATACAGAGTGTAAGGGAAGCACCTTTCGTAAATTTAAATAGGGATTTTTTAAATGATTTTGATCAAAAAATTTCCTTAAAACATTCAGATTACGATGTTTTATTAAATTAAATGTTCAATATGTCATCATCATTTCAATATATTCTAACCTGGCACCATCTTAACCTACTTTCCTGAAAAAAGCCTAATGAATTCCTCATCTGGTCAACACCCACTAAACGACACCACGTTCTTCTTAATACGAATATCATATCGTGATATTCGCGCACAGAAGTCACTACTTATCTTGCAGAATAAAAATCCGACTGTACAAAACATTAATTTTGCCGGTCTTAGAAACATGGGTGTTAATTAAGGCCGATGCAAATTTATTGCAAATTACGAGTTTAACACTGGCTACGAAGCCAGATGATAGATGAAGAGCAGAAAGACCTAGGCTCAGATGAGAAGTCAATGTCAAGTGCAATGCCACAAATATCAGCCTAGCAAATTGGAAAACCGTAACAGCTGACTGAACAGGTCCATTTGAATGAAGAAAATTGTAATGGCCGAGTTGATAGTGATGATTCACTGAAATAATTTTTGTCACCATTGTAAACTCAGCTGACGTTTATTTTTTTCCTTTATTTGGGTTTTTCGCCACTATCTAAAACTCAAAAAATATCAAAAATACCTGTTCTTATTTAGATAGTGGCGAAAAACCCAAATAAAGGAAAAAAATATATGAACACGCCACAATCATTCAGACATTACTCAGATGACGTTGTTAATTAAAAAAAAATTAACTCTGAAGGTACTAAAACCACCTCCTTTTTCGTCAAATATACTGAATACGCAAACACTCCCCGCTTACACTCACTGATGATCCATTCTATAGTTTGCATCAGCCAATCAGAACGCTCGATTCGGTGTTCTACGAGATACGCCTAATCAGTTTAATTTGCAAAATTTAGTTGCATCTAATCAATTAGATTTTAGATATCTGTATGGTATTTTATGTGTAAAATTTACGAAAACCGACGAGAACCCAGTACCGTTAGTGACTGCGTCAAAATTTAGGGAATTTTATGGTAGATATAGATAACGAATAGTGTTTTTTTTATTAGATTTGCCGGTAGTTACCTTTTAAATTCACGTTTTAATTCTTGTTTTATTTATGGTAGATGTGCTAAAATGGACATTTCAAAAAACACTGCTCTCATTGAGGCTCTGTTTTTGGAAGATCTTCCAAACTGTGACGTTGAGTCCGATGTGAATTTTTCAGACGAAGAAAACGAGAAGGATGTTTAACTAACCAAACCGAGAGGCTTTGACTACATTTTTGAGGAGGCTATTGAAAGGGTAGTAATAGAAGTCCAATCCTTATCGCCTACAAATGAAGAATTACCATCAGAATCTTCTATTGATCAGGTATTTACATCGTCGGTCTCTAGTTCCAGACCCGAAATTGATCTTCCGTCATCAAGTAAATCCTTGCTACCCGACAAAAGGTGATCGAACCAAATCATAGGTGGAAAAAGCGACACTTAGAGATAAATTAATCGAAATATTCAGCAGATACCGAAGTACAAGAATGGTTTACTCACTGTGCCACACCAACTGACCAAAGTAACCTTGTAAAGTGTACCAAAGCATCCTTTTTATGTACTTAAGCAACCACAGAAAGACAAGGTTTTGAATCCAAAAAAGAAGAAGCTTTTAACATTTATAGACATAAATTTCAACATGGGATATTCGACTAGCTTGGACAGGCCATCACTCATCGACACTTGATCCACATTTATGCAAAACTATGACAAGAGACAGATTTGCAATTATTTTAACACATCTACAATATAATGATAATAATCAACAACTACGAACTGCAAAGACAATCTAAATAAAATAAGCCCAGTTGTGGATGCGCCAAAGAAAACATTTCAAAGCTGTTATCATGGCACCCAAAAAAAGAGCGTGGATGAGTCGATGATCAAATTCAAGGGTAGGTCTGTACTGAAACAATATCTACTCATTAAGCCTATCAAAAGAGGTTTTAAGTTGTGGTGTATGGCTGACTTCCGATGCTTTATAAAGGAAAAAGACGAATAAATTAGCTCAACATTTTTAAACTGCAAATCAGGGAAAAAAGTCGTTTTAGAATTGACTTAGAAACAATGTGAAAAAGGCAAAATTGTCCATTTTAACAATTTTTCTTTATCTGGTGCTTTACTAGAATGATTTAAAACCTATGCTTGTAGGATAATGAGTAGGAGATAGAAAGGGGCTTTGCGGAAATATACTTGCGGATTCCAAAATGCAAAGATGACAGAGCTATTATTGATTTTCAAACTTAGATATTGGATATTGGAAATGGAAAGATAACAAAATGGTATATTTAGAGTCAAATTTTAATGGAAACGAGGAGGCCACAGTGTCACGTAAGGAAAAAAATTGCTCAAAATCTACAGTAACTTGCCCAATGTCAGTCAAAGGTTACAATGCGTATATATATATGGGTGTAGATACAGCTGAAAAACTACCATGAAAGACTTCCAACGATCTGTTACCGAAGGGCTGATGACTATCAAAAGCACTAGTCAAAAAAAAACTTCTACAGATAACGTTAAGTCTTCATTCTTCTAAAAGGCGCAAATCCAACTGTGAGAGATGTACGTCTGGGTAACAGAGTAATACATTGCCTATATTTGCAAATAAGGGAGAAAGATGTGAGGTTTGTAGAAGACCAAACTACAAACTACAACTACATTAAAAAGATACAATCGAAACAACGTAGTAAATATGTTCTCATTATAATGTATTTTTATTTCAACACCTTTTGAAAACGGTTCATTCAAATTCAAGTACTGTGGTCATTAAAAAAATTCAAAAATAATCATTAAAAAACATCAAGTTAGCCTCGGATTTCAAATATGCGACAAGAAATATATATATTAAAATATACACAAAAAGTGACAAATATTTTTTGATGTTTGTGTGCAAAATTTCATTAAGAAATCTCAAAGCGTTCTCGAGATATTTGGTCGTTTCCGTACATATATATACATTTTCAGTCCAACATTTTTCATTTTCATTCCAACATTTTTTTCTCTGGCCAACCTCCTAGACGTTAACCTTGTGTCTGAAACAGCCTCAATCCTAAATTTAACTTTCTGTAATATTTGCTGATCTTAGGCCCGCTTTAATTGCAGCAATCCACTTTATTATTTCTACTTTAGCTCTACTCCTATTTTCATAAAATTCGACTATTTGTCTAGTTAGCCTACCCGGATTCATTCGTTATATGTGTTCGTAAAATTTAAGTCTTCTTTTTCTCATATCGCTATGTATACTTGTGTATTGTTTGATTTCTTGGTTTTCTCGAAGTCAGTATGTTGTACTATTTATTTGTTTGGGGCCTAAGATTTTTCTTCCCTTCTTTTCAATCTCCACGATGTTTCTCTTTCTATTCAAAATAAACGTTTCTGCCCCATATAAACCTTCTGGCTTAATAACTGTGTTGTAATGTCTCAGTTTTGTGTTTTTAGATATACATTTTTTGTTTTAAAGAATTTGTAGAGAATATGTAGTTTTTTTAAGAATATGTAGTGGGGAAATCTCACTTGAAATAAATATATTTCTATCTATTTATAATACGTTTTACAACTTACAGAAAATTATACATAACACATAGTAAGAGAGAAACCCATTAAATTTTAATAAGCCTTTAAAATTACCAACGTCTATGTTATTATGTATAATGAACTGGTGAGACTACTTAAAAAAAATGTAAAGATTTAATTCATAAGTAAGATTTTCCTGAATGTTTAACAGGCGCCAGAAATGTTAAAAACAAAATCCTGATATTTATTTTACATTTTCGTGAGCCTAAGAAAAAATTAAATAACTTAATTTAGCCATAGAACGAAGTGATGAATTTCTTAAAATTCAATTCTTTAAATTTGAAGAAAAAATTTGGATTGCATGTAATAAGTCATAGATGTATTAGTAATGTCATTTTTTTGATACTGTACAAAATTTTATGTTATTAAAGAGTTAACACAGTTTTAGTATAGTAGAACCTCCATCGCTATTGACAATCTTCACCCATCTCACTGTCAAACGCTCTATTCCATTTTTGTAAAATGGTGGTGATTTTGAAGTAAAGTATTCTTCGAGTACAGTTTTAATGGTTACTGTTGTAGGAAGTTTTTTTCCACGAAGACAATGTTCCGTATATATAAAAAGATGATAATCTAATGGTGTAATATCAGGAGAATACGGTGGGGGAAGAAGAACTTCCCAAAGCCATGTGATTTAGATCCCCATTGAGAATAATTCCTGTGACATCCCACCATACTGACAGCAACACTTTTTAGAGTGAAGACCTGGTTTTAAAATGGGCAAATTTGCTTGTCCTCGTGTTAGCCATTATTTTTTCTTATGTTTATTGCTGAATATAATCCTCTTTTCATTTCCCGTGACAATTCCACACATCAACACTATCCGGACAGGTGTATTCGAGATTTCTCCGCCAGGATCTGCCTGAATTGCTCAGTTATAGTTTATGCAAGACGGTGTTGCGACACAGTTTAGTCGATAAGCCCGAGACATATTGGATCAAAAATTTCCTAATCGGTGGATCGAAAGAGGGGGTCCGATGCCTTGGCCAACCCAATCACCAGACTGTAATCCACTTAACTATTCTCTACAACACTGAAATAGAAGATATCGCGATGTTGAGGAAAAGAATTGAGCAAGATTTTGATAAAATTCGCAATAGCCTGGAATTTTAAAACGAACGCGTGAATCAATGGTGCGTAGCTATAGGACGTGCATAGAGGTTGATAGAAACCATTTCCACCATCTAATTAAAATATTTTGGTTTTTAATTAATAAATAACCCCTCATTAAGAAATATTTACTTTAATGCAGAGAATAGCGTGAGACTTTTTTAGTTGGAAATTCCTAAAAATTTAGATAGTATTATTATTTCAATTATTGTCCTTTATGAAGTTTTGTGTATGATATTTGAAAAAAACAGTCCTTCAGAGAGTCCTCTTATCCTCCAAACTTTTATCGAAAAACCTTTTGAGGTAATAGAAACCTGTATGTTAATTGAGCAAACCTGTACGTTAGGTGAGCTGATGACAAAGCACGACATGGAGCACGGGCAAACTTCCTTAGCTTTTTAATGTTTTCTCCACGGGCCCAGTTTACAATTTTTCGATCATACCTGGTACTTACCTGAGGTTAGACGGGTCACGAACGGTTTCGCACACTCTGACTATTGCGGCCGTTTACCACAGGCTGGCGTGGCTGCATGCGATTGTAGCCTCCATTCGTTATGGCCAATTTATATGGTTATAGCTTTAGTCGTTCCTTCATCCGCTCTTCAGGTGTCCAGCTCGAGCCCAATTGATGACGGCTTAAGGCCAGAAACCGGTCTTGGGAGACGCTTGCTGGCGCTTTGGATGGCAGATGAAGAAATATCAAAGCACGACGTGGAGCACAGGCGAACTTAGCTCCTTAAGTCCTTAGCTTTTTAATGTATATATATATATATATATATATATATATATATATATATATATATATATATATATATATATATATATATATATAAATATTACAGGTTATAAAACTACCATGTTTAAAAGTATCTCATAAGCGGCTAAACTCGGACAAACAAGTATGTCAAGTTCGTGTCCGAACAAATACTCGACATTTACGAGAAAATAGAATATTGTATCTCGACACCATCAACAACACAGTTTGCTGGACTATGAAACCGTGTATTTAGGTGACGCGCTATGAACCACGGGTCAAATGGAAACTAATCAGGTTCAGGAAGATGATGGTTCTTGATTTTGAAATCTTCAAAACTGTTCTCATGTCGCAATTGGAATATGGGAACAGAGAATATTTTTCCTGTTCGATGATTCATCACTAAAATTATCATTAATCGATGATTCACTGTTCTTATTATAATGCAAATAGGGTGAGTGTGATTGAAAGTGGCTTTTAAAAAAAATTATAATATTTGAGAAATTGTATCTATCGATTCTGTTATCAACTACGCATCATCCGACAAGTCTGTTGTCGTCCATTCTGCTTATGTGTTTATTCCAGTGTTTGCTTCTCTGTCTTATCCTCCTACTTATCTCTTGTATCTTACTTTGTTCTCGAAGGTCCTTACTTCTAATTCGGTCGTGAAATGTTTTCCCGTGAATGCTTCTTATTATTTTCATTTCAAGTTTCGTATCATTTCCTGTGTATTCTCTTGTTCCAACTGCGTATGCTATGATGAATCTAACTGATGATTAATATATTCTTGTTTGTAAATTTTGCAAAATGAATTTATGAGCTTGAAATTAAAAAACTAAAAGAAATTCATCAGGATTTTCTTCATCCATTGATCTATTCATTTGGCGAATATGATTTCGTAAAGTTTAAGGTACATAAAAGAGTTTCTGATTAACGAACCGAACGATACTGTACACTGAAAACAAACCCTTCTGGCGAGTAACAAAGAAACTAGAGAAATATTGGATTCTATATATTGTCAATACATAAATTTTCGTTGAGTTTGAGCGCTAATTTGAAAATATGAAATTTTTATGAGTATAAGGAAACATAATTGTGGTTTTGAAACATAAAAAAGGCAGTAAAGAGTTTTAACTAATTTTATAACCTCTGCAAAAACCCCCCCATCGTGAAATTGTTGTTGATGGTTATAGCTAAATAATCCCAAAGTGTGTGGCATTATTCAATCACATTAATAATTTACCCTTAAATGTAAACACGTGTCAGTTGGGTCTCATTCTCCATAGTTTTAGGTCTGGCTCCTTATCTTGTTTTCCTTATTTCATTTACTTTAATGTGGATTTTTAATTATAAGTTCTTTTTTAATTTGTCTTTTAATCTTATTTTCTTGTCTTCAACTTATAATTTACGATGTGTAAAACAAACATTGCTCGTTTTTTAGATTACGGACGTCCCTGCCTCGAAAAAGCGGAGTGTATTGGACTTTTACCCACACGGTAGATAGGTAGAACTCTCTCCATTATGACCTATATATATATATATATATATATATATATATATATATATATATATATATATATATATATATATATATATATATATATATATATATATACATATACCGCGTGTCCCAGTCAAATAGAATAAATTCGTTAATAAATAAATGGGGGTGTGTTCGAAAAAACGCTCGAACACGTCGATTGGTATTTTTAGATGCGCATTTTTTTCAACAAAAATTTTGTATACAGGGTGTGTCATGTAACAGTGGCCAATACCAACGTCCTTATTTTAAATACAACACCCTGTATATTATTTAATTTTTGGATTCTTCAGAAAATTCTAGACATATTTTATGTAAAATAGCCTAGACTTATCTTCAACTGTTTCGGAAATATTAACTGTTTCCAGATTTATTGCAAAAATTAACTGTTTTTTTTAATTTATTTTTTTGAAAATTATTTGATTACAGAAATTCGCTACAACACACAATAGAAAGATGGTATTGGCCTCTGTTACATGACACACCCTGTATAAAAGGTTTTCGTTGGAAAAAATGCGCAACTACACTTTTTTTTAGCACTATAAACAACATTGTGGAAGTTTCAAGACTATTTAGTTCTTGTATACATTTTTTATTTAAAACATTTAATGTAACAAATACTCGAATTGTGAACCCTGGACGTCCTGGCAACACCCCAACCTCAAGTAAAACTGATTCGTGACATTATTTAATGTTTGTGGCGTAATTGACCTAATGCTGTCGGTAATGCGTCCTCTTAAATCATTCAGATCTTGTGGTTTGGTTTTGTATACGACGCTTTTGAGATATCCCCATAAAAAATCAAACGGAGTGAGGTCCTGGGACCTTGGTGGCCATTCTAGTGGCCCTCTCCTCCCAATCCATCGATTTGGTAACACATTATTGAGGTAATACCGCACATTAACTTGATAATGATAATGTTCTTGTTGGAACCAAATTGTGTCGACTAGCAATTGAGGATTTCTTCTATTAGGGTACAAATTTATAAGATTTGGAATGAGCTGATTTTGGATTTTGGACCCCATTTAAATTTTGATCGAAAAATATTGGACCAATTATTTGATCTCCTATTATACCTGCCCAGACATTAATCTTTTCAGGTCTTTGTGTGTGAATTTCCCGCATCCACTGAGGATTTTCTCTCGATCAATATCGACACTTCTGGCGATTGACATGCCCATGAAGAGTAAAAGTAGATTCATCAGAAAATAAAACGTTTTCCACTCTCAGAAAGTTGTTGTCTATTCTGTGCATCATTTGTTCGCAAAACTCCATTCTCCTATCGAAGCCGTCTTCACTAAGCTCTTGAGTAGGCTGTAGCTTATACGGATGCATTTTATTCTCTTTCAATATTCTGGCAACCGAAGAGCGACCAACATTCTTTTCCAAGGCAACTTGTCGAGTTGAGGTATGCGGATTGTCTTGGAATGCAAGCATTACATCCAAGTTTTTGTTATCGGTCAACAACAGCTTCCTTCTTAATTTGTCTCACGTGTCCCAGTTCTCTAAATTGTTTTTCAACTTTACTTACTTTCACCTTGGGATATGGGTGGTAAGTCAGGATATTTTTCCTTAAAGAGACGAATAACTTCGGCTTGAGTTCGTGTCCTATCTCCATACCCAATCATCATTAAGATAGTTATTTTATGACTCTCTGTTAAATACACCATGTTTAAATCAAATGAATCACTCACGTCAAACAAAACTAATTTAAAAGGCACGTTGATTTTTTTGACGTTTCATACAACAAATACCTACCTTTGAAAACCTGATTTTTTATCTTTGCCTATTTGCTGATAATGTTCGAAGAATTACTTAATATTTCCGAAACAGTTGAAGATAAGTCTAGGATATTTTACATGAAATATATCTCGAATTTCCTGAAGAATCCAAAAATTAAATAATATTCAGAATATTGTAATTAAAATAGGAAAGTTGGTATTGGCCACTGTTACATGACACACCCTGTATACAAAAATTTTGTTGAAAAAAATGCGCATCTAAAAATACCAATCGACGTGTTCGAGCGTTTTTTCGAACACGTCCCTATTTATTTATTAACGAATTTATTCCATTTGGCTGGGACACACGGTATATATACGTAATGTAAGACTTCTTTGGACAGCGTCCAAGGAGACAACAGTAGTTGAATGTCACATACACCCAACCGCTGGGTTCCACAATTTCATTGTCTCCTTGGACGCTGTCCAAAGAAATCTTACATTACATATATACGTCATCCGACGGGAAGTCGGCGAAAGTATGGGTGGTTGTGGATAGGGTCTCCCTATTCTTGACAATGAAGAGCCTAAACATCGGGAGGCGAAACATATGCCCTCTAATTGAAGGGATGGGTAGGGCTCGTCCCCAGTCAGGCACCTAACAAAATGTTCATATATATATATATATATATATATATATATATATATATATATATATATATATATATATATATATATATTGGACCCGAGTGGCCGAGGAAAGCCCAGGACCGTGAAGGTTGGTGAAGGACCGTGAAGATTATCTCAACTAGATAATCTTGATAATAGCTTCAAAGTGGAAGCCGAAACATCGAGATTTTTAAATCTAAAACGCGGTGCTAAAGATCGCGAAAGGCTTTCTGAACATTGTGTACTCCTCTAAGGGAAGGAAATAATTTCACATACCAAACATTTCAATACCATTTTTATCCGCAAATCCCGTATTCTTTGCGATTTAACCTTTCTTAATTCCTGTCGAGACGATAACGTCATTCCAAAGAGTTTACGGTTATAACATCACAACAAATCACAGTAAGTCCACGGTCATACTTAATACTCGACTATGAAAGAGTACAGACTAAAAGAAAATGCCTAACGATCCTACAACATATCTAGGGAAGAAAACGCGCTCTGTCATCAATATTTCTAATATTCCTTCAGATAATAAAATTGCTATAATACCTCGCGAAACATCTCGTATCCCAAAAATGTACGGTCTCCCAAAAAATCCATAAAACTGACATTCTTCTTCGTTCAACTGTCAGCGCATATCGCCCACCAACTCACAAATTAGCAAGATAATAGGCGAAAATTGTACAACCGCTGATAGAAAAATCAACGTCCTATATCAAAAATTCATTTTATTTTATTGAGCTTCTTCGAAGACGCAGTATATTCAAAAGTGACATTCTGGTTAGTTTCGATATTGTCTCATTATTTACAAACATTCCTCGTCCACATTCTAAAAAACAAACACCTCTTATCAACGGATATTTTTCGTCTTATTCAATAGAGTGTCGAATACATATTTCATCTTTCAAAAAAAATTATTTAAACATATTCGTGGAGCTCCTATGGGCTCTCTTCTTTCTCCGGTCATAACCAATTATGGAACATTTTGAAACTCGAGCCACTAACAGCAGTCCGTTGAAACCTACATACTGGTTCAGATATGTAGATGACCCCTTCATTGTTTGGCCACATGGCTCCATTCCACATTTGGACAATATACATCCCCAGGTCCAATTTATAATGGAGACTGAAAACTAAACCAAGACTTCTCCTATTCAGTCTATCGTAAACCTACCCACACAAACCGTTATCTAAATGCGATCATCCATTCCAATTCAATTCGGTCGTCAAAACTTTAGTCACAAGATTTTTAAGATAGTCAGAACTTAATTCCCTACAAACGGCACTAATTCAAAATGGCTATGACAGGCGTGAAATAAAGAAGACTTATCAAGTTCATCAAAGAAGTTACCGATAAGATTTGCCACGTATTTAAATCCCGTAATATCAAAACGATATTTATAACAGAAAGAAATATATCCAGTTTCCTTATGCCAGAGTAATATAATATTCCACAAGAGTCATATGGTATCTATGAGGTTTCTTGTTCTGGCTGCTCCCAATGATATATCACATTCTCTCGCCGTCCGAAAATCTAATCTCTCCTAGAGAGCAGAACAACAGGATATTATATCCAAACAGGTCACAAAATAAATTTCGACAAGGCCAAAGTAATCGTGTTAACGATTCGAATCATAGCTTCCAAAATAAGATGGTTAATTTAAATTTTATGGTAAATAGATTAATCAATTTTCCTTTAAACAAAGATAATTATAAAAATAATAACAAAGGAATTAAAATTAATTAGGGAGGTATCCGATGTATACGGTTATAATAAGAGCATTGTGGATAAATTAATTAGAAAACATAAGTATAGAAAATTATTGAAAGAATCTTCGACTTTTTAAAAGGATCAAAACAAAAATAAATTCATGGTAATACCATTTGATGCCCAATTAACAGAAAGGCTAGACAAAATTTTGAAAAAATCGGACATTAAGGTTGTGTACAAACCATATAATAAATTAAGAGTTCTGGGTAATCCAAAGGAAAAAGTAAATCAACATGAAGTCGGGGATTTACGAAAATAGTAAGTCCTAATCCATAACTGCTTGAATTATTTGAACAAATTAACTATAAAGAGATTTTTACACTTTATTAGAAAGATCGTGAAACTTACTTTAACTGAAATAACCAATCAGTTGCTGTTTTAGTCAATTCATTGTTAAAAATGTACAGCTTTCTTTGCTTACATTTAATAACTCGCAAAAAAAGTAAGGTCGTTAATGCAATCGTACTGTAAAGATGCATTACACGCCTTCATTTCCAAATGTAGGCATGTGTGATAATAATTAGCGGACACAAACTTGTTTTAATAAACTATTTCGATTGATATTACTAGTTTTTACGACGAAACACCCAGCAGGATGTAAAACCAGCTAGTTATATACAAAGCTTTATCATATAGAGCATGTGGCGTAAAAAAGAATAGAGCGTGAGTTAGTGAAATTTTTATATCAAATACGATAAGTTTTTTAATGAGGATTATATTGGTACAACATGTACCAATATATTACCAACTCCACAATACAAAATACGAGAATACGTGAAAAGTGAGATACTTTTAAAATTAGTTAGTGTTTTTTTTTGTGAGAAAATCGATTTATTTTTGAGTTTACTATGCTTTTCGGTTCGATACACTTCACCCAACAATTTCCTATTTTTTTTTGCCATCCAAAAAGTACGACAGAAAACCCTGCTAAAAAGTCCAGTATTTAGGTAATGATATCTTCATTTCATGTCAATTTGTTTTCATAACAATTTTTTCCATGAATGTTATATCAATTTGTAGTGTAAATTAACCAGTCCATGTTTATTAGATATTGTTTTATAGATCTAGAGAAAACATTTGACCGGAAAAGAAGAAAGGATATTTAGAAAGAACTGGAAAAGCGAGAAAGATATAGAAAGGCGAGAGAAATATTAAAGTATATGTGATGTATATGTGTGTGTGACAAAAAGTCGGCCCTGAATATTGACCAGCCGATTAAACTGGGGAGAACCAACATCAAAATTGATTGTCTGGCGTTTGCTGATGATCTAGCAATATTGGCTCAAGATATATTAACGGCACAAAAACAGATTGAAAACCTAAAAGAAACAGCAGAAAAGGTAGAACTCCAAATTTATCTTGAAAAAACACAATACATGACCTGCAACAGACTAAGAACACCATTTCTAATAACAAAATATGGTAATATCAGACGAGTCTCTCAATTCAAATATTTGGGTGAAATAATCATGGAAAATGGGTTGGAAAAAGCGGCCAATAAGGGTAGATGTCAAAAAATGGAAACGGCATTGAGACTTACACAAAATAATTACAACAAAAAATGCTTATCTAAAAACACAAAACTGAGATATTACAACACAGAAATTAAACAAGAATGTCTATATGGGGCAGAAACGCTCATTTTGAATAGAAAGAGAGACATCGAGGACATGGGACATTGAAAAGAAGGAAAGAAAAATCTTAGGCCCCAAACAAATAAATAGCAAGAAATCAAACAAACACAGATATACATAGCGATATGAGAAAAAGAAGACACTAAGTTTTACGGACACATAAAACGGATGAATCCGAGTAGGCTAACTAGACAAATATGCAATTTTATGAAAATAGGAGTAGAGCTAAAGTAGAATTGGATTGCTGCAATTAAAGAGGACCTACGATTAGCAAATATTATACAAAGTGAAATTCAGGATAGAGGCTGTTTCAGACACAAGGTTAACGTTTGGAAGGTTGGCCAGAGAGAAAAATGTAGGGAGACTGGAAAAACTTGATCTGACGAAAGGAATAAAGCTCATAATAAAAGAATGAAATTAGAATGGACGCAAAGGAAGGCTAACAACAACAAATACCTCTAACTGTACTTCGCGTGGTCCACCAGGGCCCATACGTAAATAATAATAATAATAATAATAATAAACTAAATGTATGAATCCGCGCTCCACACTAGTGCTTTGTCATTCCTTCATCCGCCATCCAGAGCGCCAGCAAGTGTAGGGTGAACCAAAAAAACTAACCTATCGAATTTATGGTCTTAAAAGGACCTATTTACTGAGAAAAAATTCTCCCATTTGGCAAAAAATGTTTTCTTCGTTATAAATGCTATAACTTTTGAACCGTTTGAGATAAAAAAAATTTCCCAGGCACATTTTTGTAGGGCATTAAATTCTCTAAAAAAAATACACCAGAGTTCATTTTTTAGACTCAAAAAATCGTATTCTTACAGGCTATGGAAGTTGAAAAAAAAACAGAAATATGCAGTTTTAGGATTTTATAATTTGAAATACTAATGCTAAATGAAAAAATACCACTAAAATGAAATAATATGCGTGAATAATGTTGATTATAAACTAAATTTGTCAAAGAGAAAAGAGTTTTAATTCATTTATTTATTTCTTATTGTATTTTTAAACATTAATATTCTTTTTAATTATTAATAATATTTAGTTTATTGCAATTCGGATATTGCTGGCGATGTAATTGCACTTCTTGCAAAATAAATTGTTTCTGTTCTTCATTTTTGGCCAAAGTTCGATTATAATTTTGTATTAACGCTATATCTCGTTCCAGGCATTTAATACTCTTAATAATATCTAAGCAAGATTTGTAGGAATCGTTATCTGCCCAGTATTCCGGCTCAACATCTAAAAGTCAGTCGATAACTGATACTGGTTGAAAAATTCTAACGATCTCTTCGTGATAAAATCAATGATGACTTTCGTGATGATGATCGTGTGAAGTTGATTTTTAGATAATACAATTATTTTTTCATCAATTTTGTTTTATTTTCATTTTGTAACGTTGATCATTTTCAATTTAGTTTTTAAACTTACAGTAGAATCAAAAAATGACATTGCAGCAAGTTTTTCTGTCAGATACCGCAAATTAACAATCGTGAATTTTGCAATAAAAAATAAATCAATGAATTAAAGCTCTTTCCTTTTTGGCAAATTTAGTTTATAACAAACATAATCCACACATTTTATTTCATTTTAAAGAAACGAACTCTGGGGTTATTTTTTAGATAATCTAATGCCCTGCAAAAATTTCTATCTCAAACGATTCAAAAGTTATAGCATTTTTAAGGAAGAATTTTTTGGGTGTTATTTAAATGGGAAATTTCGATTGGCCACCGATACCTTTTAAACATGAACAAAAAATTTTTCCCCATGGGAGAATTTTTTTCTCAGTAAATAGGTCCTTTTAAGATCATATATTCGATATGTTAATTTTGTTGGCTCACCCTAAGCAAGTGTTTTCCAAGACCGGTTTCTGGTCTTAAGCCGTCATCAGCTGAGCTCAAGCTGAACGCCTGGAGAGCAGATGAAGGAACGACTAAAGCTATGACCATATAAATCGGCCATGTCGAATGGTGGCTGCAATTACATGCAGCTCTGCCATCCTGCGGTGAACAGCCACAACAGACAAACTGTGCGTGGCCCGTCTAGCCTCGGGTACGTACCAGATATGTTCAGAAAATAGTGAAGTGGGCTCGTGGAGGAATCCATCAAGTTCCAAATCAATTCCTAAAATAGAAATTCTTTTGCTCTTTGATCGCGAGCTTTTAACGAAGTTCGAAAGCCAGTTCAACAGTTATACTATCCTTTCTTGGAGATTTGTTACCTTATACACTTGATATTTTTACTTATTTGTAGTGAGTTAATGATTGTTTTATATAATTCTGTTTAATACTGTTTAACTTTAACTTTATAACTTTTGTTTACTGGTCGACGTTTTATCACTAACTGACATGGCTTCGCCGGGTCTGCCCTTAAATATGGATGGGACTTGCAAAGTCATCTAAAGTGCAGGTGTTTTCTGGTGGACCCTAGGATAGGCGTTGTTATTGTGATTCCTGCTAACGTAGCATGAAATGGATATGCCAGATGTTCATCGTCTGATGTTGATCGTGGGAATAGTTCATATGATCGTGTCAGCAGTTCATATGATTTTCTTAGCTAAGAATTCTAACTGAAACTGATATACGTTTGGTTTGTAAATACGGTCATTTGAAGGTGGATAATTCTGATATTATATATATATATATATATATATATATATATATATATATATATATATATATATATATATATATATATATATATATAATGAATAAGCTACACAGAAAATTTAGCATTGTATCTAATCTATCTGGAATAACCAATAATAGTCCGTAATTTTTGTTTTCTGAAAAAGAAAAAAATTAATATAATATACCCGAATGCCAATATTTTTATGCAACAACTCTAAAATTGCTAAATTGACGCACCAAATAATATTAAATTTATAATTTTAATTGTTTTTACCCATCTAGGTTTTATATTGTTAACACTACCGGAAAATAATCATAATTTTACAACGATAAAAATTAACTGAACGTCTAGCAACTAAACAAATTGTGTAGGTATTAAATGCAACTAATTTACCAGCAGATGAAAGTGAGTAACCTGCTTGTTTCTTCAGCAGGCGGTCAGCAGTTGAGCTTCAAGGTGCAGGTAGACCGTGACCATGGCAGGCTTCAGGTTCACTGCTACTCGTACATGAACTACAAGTAACCCAGTTTTATTTCAATATAACCATATAGTGACTATAAACCTATACGAGCACGATTTATTCAAAACGACGTATTTTATTTCCAGTTAGCAACAATGATTTTAGTTTTATTTGTATGTCTATGTCTGAATTATTTTAAATGAAATATGAAACATAGGGTCGACATTTGTTGATATATTTTTGATAACCTATTTTATTATCTGCCTATACAACAAGTGATTATGCATTAAGCCACATAATATAACCATCAAAAAGTAAGGCGATTTTTTTAAATAAAATACAAAGTTTTTATTTATGTAAACAAATGTATTTTGAATGATTTTACACTCGACTTTTTGTATTTCCTTCAAACCTTGCCAGGAACTCTCCCTTGTTATCTTAAATGGCTTCTGTGGGTCCGGAATTGCATGCACAAAGTAGTTTACTCAGCCGAGGAAAAAAAAACTCACGTGGTGCCATATTTGGTGAATATAGTGGTTGTGGAACGGGTTTTGATTGATATTTAGGGAAGCATTGACCAATAATTACACAGGTCAACCAATTTAATTTTTTTTAAGGTAACATTCACGAATATAAAAGTATTTTGTAGTCCTAAATCCGAAAATGACAAGCTAATTTTTTCAATAAAGTGAAACACTTGCATTTTTATCTAACAGGTTTCACTGTTGAAGCCTGGAACCAAAAAGTTCCAATTTTTGTTTTGACAATCCCAGGTATTAAAACATTTAATTAATTCTGGGTTATTAAGTGAGATTCACTGGTGGTTAAAAAATATGTTGGGTCACAACAGATGTTCTCGGGAACTTGTTCATCTGATCCTGATGAAGTATTAGAATCACCAGAATATATGTCCAAATTTAAAGGCGCAATTGGTACCGGTAGTTTCCGGCTATGATGAACTGACCTAAGTCGAGAAGGCAAATTTGGATATTGAATTTTGTCTCTTTGCTTTTTTGGAATCCCTTCTGCTTTAGTTTTTCAAAAGTAGCATTCACATACATGGTCGGTAGGTCCTCTCCACACCATAGGAACAGCAAACGGCATAGTATGTTTCTTGTTTACTAAATTTACGTAATCACTCACACAACAAACATGATGAGCCCAATTTTCATCTTGATCTCCAATTTGACAATTAAAATATAAAAGATAGGCTCGCATATCCATCTAGCTTGTGATTAGAACTTGCAATTTGACTTGCAAAATTGACTTAAACACTTAACTGTACTGTAAACGAGGCAGAACAAACTCAATTAAAGAAAACAACAAAACTGCCATTAAAGATTCGTAGAATACTGTGAAAATACCCCCTCTACGTTCTTGTGGATATTCCTACATTGTCCAATCCACAATCAGATACAAATAATTTCAAGAACCCACATCATGGGGGTTTCGGTCTTCTTCGCGGACGTTTGCGATCAAGCGGTATTCACTCCAGGATTGCCTTGGTCCATCTGTCGTCCCATCGCCTCGCTATATGGCCTGCCCATCTCCATTTCAACTGTTTTACTCTTCCAATGATGTCACAGACTTTTGTTTGTTCCCTGATCCATGCGCAGGACTTTCTCTCTCGTCTTGTAATGCCAAGCATACATCTTTCCATTCCCCTCTGTGCCACCCGAAGTTTTTGAATTGATTGCGATGTGAGTGTCCAGGTTTCACTTCCGTATGTCATAACGGGCAGAACGCACTGATCGAATACTTTTCTTTTCAGGCAAAGTGGGAGTCTGCTCTTAAACACTATGTTGAGCCTACCAAATGCCTGCCAGCCACATTTAACACGCCGTTCCACCTCCCGGGCGGTATTCCCCTCCATGGAAATCCTCTGCCCAAGATATATAAAGCTGTCCACAATCTCTAAATCCCTTCCTAGAACTGAAATTCTTCTGTCCTGAGCGAAGTTATTGAACATAACCTGACTCTTTTTCAGGTTTATTTTCAAGCCAAATGGTTCGCCAGCCCTTTGCAGTTCTTGTATGCGTCTTTGCAGCTCCTCTGGGTCTTGTGAAATGAGAATAATATCATCTGCAAATCTAAGATGGTTTAAGTTTGCACCATTGATTTGTACACCATCCTGTTCCCAATCCAGTTTACGGAATACTTCTTCAAGGCCAGCCGAGAAAAGAATAGGCGATATTGCGTCACCCTGCCGTACACCTCGTTCTATATTAATTCCCACTTCAAGATCATCAAGGTGAATTGTGGCTGTAGCTCCATCATATATCGCTCCATCATATATCCATCATATATATATATATATATATATATATATATATATATATATATATATATATATATATATATATATACATAAGCGGTCCATACATTTTGGTCCATTATGGAATCGAGACGAAAATTGTGCGTAGGTTTCTCAGTCTGTCGAGTTTTTGAATATATATCGGTGTATCGGTGTTTTAAGTTTGGGGAATATGGTCATGGTTCAAATGAATGTGATAAAGAAGAAGCATGCCTCAGGTGCGGTTGAAACAATCACGTGGTAAGAGAATGTACAAATTCTAACTTTAAATGTATGAACTGTAAGAAGGTAAACACAACACAATGTGTGAGATATGATGTGGAGCACTCTACTTTTGATATGAATTGCCCTGTTTTCAAGCGTAGAATGGAAATAGAAAGGAAAAAAATTAGTTATTCTATTGATGAATACCAATTAGCTGAAGAGCGGGGTAAACATGATCAAAGTGCTATTGTGCTCTTACATCAGAATGTACAAAGTTTGAGAAACAAAATCGATCACTTTGAATATATAATAAAATCAAGAAAGATCGATGTGGTCTGCATAACGGAACACTGGTTAATAGACAGTGAAATGAACTTGTACAAAATGAATAATTATCAAATGGGTACTGCTTATTATAGAGAAAATTCAAATGGTGGTGGAGTTATGATACTTGTTAGTGATAAGCTGAGTTCATGTATTAAAGAGATAGAGAGAACAAATAAATATAGTAGTGATGGTGTATTTGAAATTTGTGGCATTTATATTGAGTTTGAGAATGACTTAATTTGTGTTTTGAATTTGTATCGGGAATCCAAATACTAATATTGATATTTTTTTGCAAAAATTGAACAGCTTTCTTTATGAGTTACGCCTTCCAATAAATTGCAAATGTGTTTTATGTGGGGATTTACATATCGATTATAAGGAAAATACTAATATTGTTAGTAATTTAAAGGATGTACTACTTAGTTATGGGTTATGTAATACAGTAAAGGAACCAACTCGTACCACAGAAAGATCGGCTACTTTTATAGATTACATATGTACGAATTATGAATCAGATGGTTTGTCTTGTATTGTTTGGAGTAATTGTCTGTCTGATCATTCGGCTCAGTTGATAGAGATTCCAATTATATCAAATCTGCATGAAATAACAAAATTTAAAAGACATTATAGTGAAACTAATATGAAACTATTTCAGCTGTATCTGAGCGGGGAAGATTGGTATGATGTATTTCAGGCTGAAAGTTTGGATCGGGGATTTAAGGCATTTTCACATTGTTTGGAGTATTACATTGATGTGTGCATTCCCCTTAGAAAAGTAAGAATGTCCAATGAGGGTCAATTTAAGCATTGGTTGACAAGAGGTATCAGAATGTCATCTATTACTTTAAAAGAATTGTATCGAACGAAACTATTATCCGGAGCTGAACAAGATACTACACATTATAGGGTGTACAAAAGAATTTATAGAAAGGTTATAATAAGGGCTAAACTGCTTTACAATGTGAAACAATATTTTCAATCGGAGAACAAGTCAAAAACGGCTTGGAAAATAATAAACAATAACATTAAAAAAAAAACGCAATAGAAGAACTAACATAAGCGCCATAAGGGATGAGGATGGAATTACTTTGAAAGACAAGTATGAAATTGCTAGTTGTTTTAATAAATACTTTGTTAATCTTCCTAAGAACGTGTTGGTGAGTTTAATGGCTGCTACTAGAGTTAGACAAGTGACTCCAATTCATAACTCTATGATATTACGTCCAGTTAACCAATATGACATAATTAAAACAGTAAAGAAACTAAAAAATACAAATTCTGTACTGAAGAACTCTATCAACTCATTAATAATACCGTTAACATATCTAGTGAATTGGTCTCTGGAAAGTAGTATTTTTCCGAGGGCATTAAAAACATCAAAAAAAGACATCAAACATCATAATTCCTGTCTTTAAGAAAGGTGACCGGCTCTCCTTTCATCATTCATCACTCATTTTCATCACTATGACACACGAGGCTCTGATGAACTTACCAATATATTCATGTAAGATAGTTGAACATAATGTTTACTATAGGGGTGTGAAGCTGTATAATAAGTTGCCACAACGAATTAAGCATGTTCAAAATGACAACGAATTTAAAAAAATAGTCCGCGAATTTCTTATAAGTCAACGTTTTTATAGTTTAGAAGAATATATGTCGTATCAATAATTAAATTCAATGCTTATTTATGTATACAATGTTTATTTGTGCAAGATTATCATTTCATGTATTATCTCTGAGGTCGTGTCACTGAACATTCTGTCAATCCGACTTAATCATGGATATTTTTATTGTTGTGGGGATTGAATAAATACTTTATTAAATTATATACCTTATCAAGCAAAAATATTTATATGTAGGTTTAAATGTTATATATTCTTTGTATGCACAGAAGTGTGGCAATGTGCATGCTCTTGTTTTGACTTGATCCATGCATATTTGTATTGTCTTGAGGATTTAATAAATTATTATTATTATTATTATTATTATTATATATATATATATATATATATATATATATATATATATATATATATATATATATATATATATATATATATATATATATATATATATATATATAGACGATAAGTCGGCGAAAATATAGGTTGTGGAGAGGGACTCCCAATTCTTGGCGAGAGAGCATATATCGGTATCCTGATAAGTGTGTCCTCCAATGTAACGTGAAACATGTGCCCTTCAATATAAGGGATGGGTGGGGCTTTCTCCCGGTCAAGCAACTAACCAGTGCTCAGTGCCCGGTTTTTTCCGGGAGTAGATCCGGTTGTCGACTTGGTCCCTGTCGGGAGCTTGCAGACGTCTTGCCAAAATCTCATTTGCCATCATCGGTGCTTACTGTCGCGAGGTTCGTGACTGTTTGAGAGAGATCGGTACTACTACTACTACTTTCCTGTGGTGGAAGTTGACCCTAGGGCCCTTACTTTTATTCACTTGTTGTCCGATCACGTCTGTTTCGCGTCAGTCGCAATCGGTGGGTGTTTTTTAGACGCCGTTCTTTTGGCGTGGTTCCGTACCTCACGGTACTAGTCGAGATTAATCGACCTTGATAGAAAAAGGGTGACTGCTCCGGAAACGATCCGCAAGGATCGATTCCGGTGAAAGTTCATTGATTAAGTTGCTTAAATTCACTGCTCATTGACTCTGTTTGATTTGAATGAGCTGGTGAACTGCTCGATTCTTGTTTCTTGGCTGTGTTCTGACATATTCTCTTTCTTTTCTTGTTGTTATACCGGTTGTTAGTGGTGTTATTCTTGCTTTGATGTTGTTCTGTTATACATGCGTTTTGGCGCGAAGAGATTTACCACTAAACACCAAATCACTTTTTTTTAACTGCTCCACACACGTTTTGCTGACCATGTTAGCATCATCAGGAGATGATTTAATCTGAGTTTCAGATTAAATCATCTCCGGATTAAAAAAGTGATTTGGTGTTTAGTGGTAAATCTCTTCAAGTTTAATAACTGTACTGGTAACCTAACCTTAACTGTTTTATAGAACCGACTAAGCCTGCTAGGTATTAAAACAAAATCAAAAAATAAAGAACTGGAACTTTTGAAGGATGATTTCTGCAAAATAAAATAATTTTAACTTTGTTACACATATTAAAACTACCTTTATATTAGAGTATGCAATATACTAATGACCATTGAAACTGTATAAAAGACATTTTTGTAAAATTTCTTCTATTAACTTGAAATCAAATACATGCGCTCGAAGCTGATTGCTTAGAAACATAGACCAATCAGGAAATGGTTTGTTCTAATTTTGCTTGTGCATTATTAGTAATGACAAAGCCCGGAAATTGAATATACTGTCTCTAGGGCAAATATAGCTCATCTAGATAGAAATTTTAAACAAATATCTAACGGAACACTTTTGCAACACTGTAGCATATGAAATAAGTATTAAAATTAAAAATGATATACAGATGCATGCCATTAAAGCTAGATTAAAAACTAATAAATATTAATGCATAATTATTAAAAAATTAATAAAATAAAAATTCTACATATATACAATATTCTGTACTCTATAGAAGGAAATGACAAACGCTATAGAATCGATGAAAAGTGACAATGATCCAGGAAAATACATTATAACTGTTGAAATGTTAAAAGCTGCTGGTTAAACTTTACAAAATATATTGTAAAAATTATACTCAAAATATCTCAAAAGAGAAAAAGTACCCAACTTAAGGAAAAATACTAAAATGATTCTTCTACATAAAAAAGGAGCCCAGGAAGATTTAAAGGACCACCACCCAATAAACCTCTTTTTCAGAATTAAACAAAGTTTTCATCGAGATAATAGTTTAGACTATTAAGAAAGTGAATGACGCACAACCAAGAGAACAAGCAGGATTCAGAAGTGGATTCAGTTCAATAAGTCACATCGATGTTGTCTAACAGCTCATAAAGAGGAACAATATATACACCACCACAAAACACGCTAGTTTGCCTTTTATCGACTATAAAAGGCATTTACAACGAAGGTGTAGAACTTGCTTAAAGAAGGTGTAGTCGGGCTCTGTACCTATGTAAACCTACTGGAATCCATGTATGAGAAATCTACAACGACAGAAAATATGGATAATTTTGACTTTAAAATTGGTGACGCAATATCGTCTGTATCTGTCTTGAAGAGGTATTTTGTAATCTGAATGGGGAACAGAATGCAATAAAAATTAATGATGAAATAATTCTCCCTTCATAAGACCCAGATGAGCTTCGAACACATACGAGAACTACAAAAATGTGGTGTACCAGTTGGGCTTGAGAATAAATTTGAAAAAGATTCAGGTCATATTCGATAAATTAGCCGACTACAGAAGATCAGAGAACAAACGAAAGCATAGGACACTATTAGAAGAGTAAAGGAATTGAAATGATGGTGAGCGCGCCATATAGCGAGGCGATGTGACGACAGACGGATCAAAACAATCCTGAACCTTTCGATCGGTAACGTCCACGAAGAAGACCGAAAATAAGATTGACTGATGACATTGTCAAGTATGTTGGAGCCGAATAGCAGAGCAAGTCTCAGGACCGCGTGAGTTGGAGACATGCTGAAGTGGTCTTATTCTACGGTGGATACACTGTTTGAGTGATGATAATGATGATTTATATTTTTCTTGTCTAATTTCCACTTTATTATATTTCTATCTAACACAGGTTAATGCGTTTTGTCAATAGCAGAAAATATTACAAGTCAGAATTAGGAATTACGTAGTATCATAACCGATAAAATGAAATAAACTTTAATTTTTATGAACCTACAATCTCCTCCACTATTTTTCCTTAACCCCCTCAGGACCGCTGTCTCCTGTAGGGGACACAAATCTCTTTCTGCGACCTTGGCTACAGCTGCTTCCCTATAGACCTTGGCAGCACTGTTTTTAATTGTGGAAGCTCTCAACATATGTCTTTACTTGTCCTGAACGAATGGTGGGCTCACCTCGATATTATCATTTCTAGTGGTGGTATCAAAAAGGCGACTCCTAGACGTAATCGTTCTGAATGGATTTGTACATATTTGTATTGTCCCCCATAGGGAACATTGAGCTAGAACACAATATTTCTACAAGCAATTCTTGTAGAAATAGTAACAAACTTAGAATAAAGAACTGTTCTCCCTATTCTTTGACGTTTTATTTATTATTATACTCGTAATTTTTTATTTTCTACAATTTTTTAACAAAAAGGGGCGATATATAGGGGTTATATTTTACATGTAAATTGAGATAAAATATAAATTTTTTCGTATTTAGATTTATTTTTAATTACTATTGGAAGCGCAAAATAAAATATATAACATATAAATAAATAAAACGATGAAAATGTTTGAAAATTTTTGGGAAAAACGGTATAAATAAACTTTAACCTCCGAAAAACTTATAAAATAAATTTTTGACTCAAATATAAAAATGTGTGTCCATCTAAAAGGATCACAACACAAGCAGAATCAAGAATATTTAGAAAGATAATGAATATAATAAGAGAGAAAATAATTAATATATAAAAGGTGCAAAAATCGCATGTTAAATGAATGATAAAATTGTTACATTTAAGCAATTTTTTTCAAAATTGTTTACAGGATGTAAAGAAATGATTTAGAGGATACCGAACGGACACCCTAATATATAGAGTTTCGTCAGAATAAAACAACTTCTTGGATTGTAACAACCGGTATAAAATTTTCGGTTTAGACACTTTTAAAAGTAATTCCATTCAATTGGAAAAGGCCCAATCGACCTTAATTCAATTTAATTGACCGAGACGTTCCATGACGGATTCAATTATACATTTAATCCCAATAAATGCAGAATCTTTAATTCATGAGGGTACTTATAATTTATTAGTATACATTGGAACCGAAAGTGATTTGTCATAGTTAATAAGTATTTTGAATGGTATAAATTAAAATAAATTAAAGGCCAGTCGCAGCCACATGCAGTTAGTGAGCTACTAATAAGGGTAATTAAAGGAAACAGGAGCATCCTTTAGTAGTGCGTCCTTTGATGTGCCCGATATTGAAATAGCCACGCCAACATTTTTCTCTGGAATGTTTATGTAATTGGTTAGAAACAAATATTAACTAGTTTGAATAAAAAGAAAAATGAAACAAACAAGATAAGAGAAAATACCGGTTCTTTGAACAAAAAGGTTCCTTAAAACATTTATTTTAAAAGCAACTTTTTCTATTGAAAACAGGTTAAATTTTCTAAATTATGACAATTTCAATTGCCGTCTTCTTTATATGGATTTTTATATGATCGGAATTGAGTTTTTGTTGCATTTGCGTTTTAGATATTATATGAAAATGAAAAATTTGGGTTGTTTGGTTAACAAAAAATAAAAGGAAAATTCACACATTATCTTCATGTAATGTCAAACTTGAAATTACACTAATTTTGAAAACACTAATACGTTTTAAACAATTCTTATCATATTAAGAAATATATGAATATTTTTTCTGTTCAAAATGTTCCCTATCTCGTTCCTCATGAAAGGAGCTTCGTCGGATGATAAAATAGTGAACAAAAAATTCTTTTGGTTCTGGCCAATAAATCATTCACGTGTAAAAATTTAGAGATTTAGGGATTGCAATAACACATTGCCCTCCTTAGATATGAAAGAAATGAAATATCTTGTGTTGCCCAATATGCATCGACCAAAAATCTCTGTTCAACATCCTAGAAGAACAAGGACTCGACCCCAAAATGCTACGCAGACACTGACACAGTCTCTAAAGTGAAATTTATGGGAGAAATTTTCGAACCCTTCCTGATTAAAACCGGAGCACGCCAAGGAGATGGGTTATCCCCACTCCTCTTTAACCCGGTCCTGGACAAAGTCATAAGGGAATGGGAATAGGAACTGAAAAATCAAGAACACAAGTCAAAAACAATATAGAAATCTCATGCCTAGCCTTCGCGGACGACCTAGCCATACTGACAGACAATGAAACAAGGGCAACCAAACAGATAGAGGTCCTCAAGCAATGTGCAGAGAAAGTTGGCCTACAGATCTCCTTTCAAAAAACCAAATTATTTTGCTCAAAATTAGATATCCAAAATTTGAACACCAAATACGACAAAATAGAAAGTGTCACACATTTCAAATACCTGGGCGAGATCCTCGAACACACATGAGGAGAGAAGATAGCACAGAAGACTCGATTATAGAAGATGTAGAGGGCAAGACACGCAATATCTACAATAAAAAATGCATATCCACAGACACACAAAAATAAGACACTACAATATAGTAATCAAACCAGAGGTACTATACGCAAGCGAGACACTTACACTCCACACAAAAAGCGGCATAGAGAACACACTAAAAGAAGAACGCAAAATTATTAGAAAAATTATCGGCCCAAAACTAACAGAGGAACGATACAGACTATATTCCTGGACCACAGAGAGAATGTCCAACGTAGCGGCGGACATAGGAAAAAAGAAGGTTGAAATTCTATGAACATATCAGTTGACTCCCACCGACAAGACTCACCAACAACATTCTTACATATATACAAGGGGTCATGCCAACAGTACCATGGATCGCACAAGTCAGAACCGATCTGGAAGGGCACAAATGGATCCGACAGAGATTGAGGATAGAAGAACGTACAGAAACAAAATACATATGTGGAACGTTTCATCAGAGAGCGAAGTTTCGAGGAGATCGGGAACAAAGGGGACGAAGGGTAGAAAGAGGACTCACGGAGGGAGGATGAGAGAGGTGTGGAAGATCAGAAAAAATACTCAAAAATGAGTCGGAATGCTTTGTGTGATCCAACCGGGTCTACAAGCACCTAAAAGTAATAATATATATGTATATATATATGATCGAAAAATTGTGAACTGTGTCCGTGGAAAAAAGTATTAAAAAGCTAAGGAAGTTCACCCGTGCTTTGCTTTTCCTTTATCCGCCATTCAAAGGACCAGCAAGCGTCTTCCAAGACCCGTTTCTGGCCTTAAACCCTCATCAAGTTCAAGCTAAATACCTGAAAAGCGGATGAAGGAACGACTAAAACCAAGACCATTTAAATTGACCATGTCGAATGGAGCCTGTAATCACATGCAGCCACGCCATCCTGCGGTAAACGGTCGCAGCAGTCAGACTGTGTAAAACCGTTCGTGGCCCATCTAACCTCGGATAAGTACCAGGTAAGTAAGTAAGTAAGGTAAGTACCTGGTATTTACTAGAGTTTAGGCGGTTCACAAACTTTTCAGGTAAGTAAGACTTTTCAGGTAAAGTCTCACGCATCGATTTAGAAAAAGTCAGTTTTCTGGAAAACGGTCTATTCTCGCGAGATGAAATTAGAGGACCTTTTTTACCTAAAAATTATTGCGATTCAATAATTTGATTTAAAAAATTAAAAAACATTACAAACAAAAAAGTTATGGCAACATTTACCAAGGAGACGCCCCTGGCTAAAATATTTAATTAATAATACAAAAAACGTTTTTCCATCCCAACTTATTGAAGTATACCGAATTTCACGACTTTTGCATAAACCGTTTCGAAAATATTGTGAAAAAACCATCTTCAGAATTCCCCCTTTAAGAAGCAATTTTTGGGGTATGTTTATAGGAACTTTTTTTACGTTTTAATCCCTAGAGTCACCTTCTAAAATATTTCGACTTTCGACTAATTATTTCGGGACACCCTGTACATATATATATATATATATATATATATATATATATATATATATATATATATATATATATATATATATATATTCAACAGATTGGTGAATTCCAGATAGACCACGTTGCGATCTCATATCAACAACAAAGAGAGATCCATGATGTTCAAGTCCGCAGGGGTACAAACATCGACTCAGACCACTACCTAATATGAATCAAAGTAAAATTCACCCCAAGGAGAATTTATCAGAAGAAGGCACACCTACAGAAATTCGACACGAAAAGGATCAAGGAATCCAACATAACAGAGGAATGGGAAAAGGAAAAGGCAGATACATGGGAAAAATTCTACAAAAAAATTGCACAAAAAACAGCCGTGGTGGGACTCGGAACGCGAAAGTGCATTGCAGCGACGCAAACGAGCATCTGAGGAGTACAACAGTAAAAAATCTCCAGAAAGCCAACAGCTTTTTAACGAGACTAGAAAACAAACCGCCAAAGTTATTAGACAAACTAAGAAGAAGTACATGAAGAAACAACTAGACTCTATAGCGGAGAAATTCCGCAATTATAACACTAAAGACTTGTATAGGATTTTCGCAAGAGAAATTCGTTGGTACACACCACAAAATCTTTGCTTTAGAAAGCGGAATGGGAGATTAGCGCTAAACAATCAGGAGAACTGTCAGGAGCTGGCACACTATTTCTATGATCTCCTCAATTGCCCCGAACGCGACACACGATTCCCCACGGAAAATTGTATCTATACCCACTCAGAATCACCACTACCAACACAGGAAGAGAAGATTCACAGGCACATACAAAAACTAAAGAATAATAGGACATCCGGTGAAGATGGTATCACCGCGGAACTATTGAAAAACCTCGGGCCAAACTCACTGCGTGAACTCACGCAAATTATCACGAACATCTGGCAAACAGAAAAATTACCAAAAATTTGCACAAGAAAGGAGACAGGACAGATGTGAACAACTACAGAGTAATCTCCTTACTACAAGTCACTTACAAAATCGTCTCAACATGCCTTCTCCAGAGAACACAGGAACAACTAGAACACCAAATTGGCGAGTACCAGGCCGGCTATCGCCCTGGTCGCGCATGCATTGAACAAATCTTTAACTTAAAAACAATACTGAAATACAAAGCTATCAGGAAAGTTCCAATCATCTGCATGTTCGTTGACTTTAAGAAAGCATACGACTTTGCACTGACCGAAAATCTCTGTTCAACACCCTAGAAGAACAAGGACTCGACCCCAAAACATTACAATTGCTCAAGCAGACACTGACCGATACAATCTCTAAAGTGAAATTTATGGGACAAATTTCCGAACCCTTCCTGATTAAAACCGAAGTATGCCAAGGAGATAGTTTATCCCCACTCCTCTTCAACCTGGTCCTGGACAAAGTCATAAGGGAATGGGGGAAAAAAAATCAAGAACACTGTAAACCAATACGACTCGGACGAACCAAAAACAATATAGAAATATCATGCCCAGCCATACTCTATATATATATATATATATATATATATATATATATATATATATATATATATATATATATATATATATATATATATATATATATAGGCAACTTTCTCTGCACATTCCTTGAGGACTTCGATCTGTTTGGTTGCCCTTTTTTCATTGTCAGCGAGTATGGCTAGGTCGTCTGCGAAGGCTGGGCATGATATTTCTATATTGTTTTTGGTTCGTCCGAGTCGTATTGGTTTACAGTGTTCTTGATTTTTTTTCCCCCATTCCCTTATGACTTTGTCCAGGACCAGGTTGAAGAGGAGTGGGGATAAACTATCTCCTTGGCGTACTTCGGTTTTAATCAGGAAGGGTTCGGAAATTTGTCCCATAAATTTCACTTTAGAGATTGTATCGGTCAGTGTCTGCTTGAGCAATTGTAATGTTTTGGGGTCGAGTCCTTGTTCTTCTAGGGTGTTGAACAGAGATTTTCGGTCAGTGCAAAGTCGTATGCTTTCTTAAAGTCAACGAACATGCAGATGATTGGAACTTTCCTGATAGCTTTATATTTCAGTATTGTTTTTAAGTTAAAGATTTGTTCAATGCATGCGCGACCAGGGCGATAGCCGGCCTGGTACTCGCCAATTTGGTGTTCTAGTTGTTCCTGTGTTCTCTGGAGAAGGCATGTTGAGACGATTTTGTAAGTGACTTGTAGTAAGGAGATTACTCTGTAGTTGTTCACATCTGTCCTGTCTCCTTTCTTGTGCAAATTTTTGGTAATTTTTCTGTTTGCCAGATGTTCGTGATAATTTGCGTGAGTTCACGCAGTGAGTTTGGCCCGAGGTTTTTCAATAGTTCCGCGGTGATACCATCTTCACCGGATGTCCTATTATTCTTTAGTTTTTGTATGTGCCTGTGAATCTTCTCTTCCTGTGTTGGTAGTGGTGATTCTGAGTGGGTATAGATACAATTTTCCGTGGGGAATCGTGTGTCGCGTTCGGGGCAATTGAGGAGATCATAGAAATAGTGTGCCAGCTCCTGACAATTCTCCTGATTGTTTAGCGCTAATCTCCCATTCCGCTTTCTGAAGCAAAGATTTTGTGGTGTGTACCAACGAATTTCTCTTGCGAAAATCCTATACAAGTCTTTAGTGTTATAATTGCGGAATTTCTCCGCTATAGAGTCTAGTTGTTCCTTCATGTACTTCTTCTTAGTTTGTCTAATAACTTTGGCGGTTTGTTTTCTAGTCTCGTTAAAAAGCTGTTGGCTTTCTGGAGATTTTTTACTGTTGTACTCCTCAGATGCTCGTTTGCGTCGCTGCAATGCACTTTCGCGTTCCGAGTCCCACCACGGCTGTTTTTTGTGCAATTTTTTTGTAGAATTTTTCCCATGTATCTGCCTTTTCCTCTTCCCATTCCTCTGTTATGTTGGATTCCTTGATCCTTTTCGTGTCGAATTTCTGTAGGTGTGCCTTCTTCTGATAAATTCTCCTTGGGGTGAATTTTACTTTGATTCATATTAGGTAGTAGTCTGAGTCGATGTTTGTACCCCTGCGGACTTGAACATCATGGATCTCTCTTTGTTGTTGATATGAGATCGCAACGTGGTCTATCTGGAATTCACCAATCTGTTGAATAGGCGATCTCCATGTCTTCTGTTTTCGTGGAGATTTTCTGACGTATGTTGATATGATCTTCAGGTTATTCTGTTGGTATAGTTCGATGAATCTTATGCCGTTCTTGTTGGTGAATTTGCCTACGGTTTTCTGATGAATTTTTCGCTACCGATATATATATATATATATATATATATATATATATATATATATATATATATATATATATATATATATATATATAAATAAGCAGACTTTTAGTAATGATTGGTATAGTAGAAATTTTAATTCTCCCGACACATTGAACAAATAAATTTAGGTCCTGGATTGGCAACGCAATCCGCATGTATCCATTGGAAACATTTAGTGCATCTTATCCATTTCTCTCCCTTTTTATCCTGGGAAAAGCTTTTATGACTAACAAAGTATTCAAGGTCATCATTGTCACTATCTTCTTCGTCAGTAGAGGTTGTTGAGTCAACATTGAGTCATCATCAAAGGTATCCTCATTAGAAAACTGCCTCGTTCGTCGCTTCTTGGTTCTATTTTTCTTGTTTTGCCTGTTTTTACATTTCTAGTTCATTTTTCTCCTTCTTTTCTTTAGTCCTTTTCCTTCCGCTTCTTTTCTGCATCTATGATTTCTTGTTTTTGCGGTGCAGCCGTGACTGTCATGGCTTTGCTCCATTTAACTGACGTCGTAGGTGGCTCAACGATAGGAATTGGCTGCAAATCAGCTGGAACTATCAATGGGGATGTAGTGTTTTCTAAACGTAGGAAGGTAGTTGAAGTTTTTGAAGTTGATCTTGTGGAGTCCGAAGGTAACATCATTGACCGAAGGTGTTGTACTGCGTGCATCGGTGGAAGAAGGTGCATGTGGTGAGTCGACGAAAATGTTTTCGTTAAGTGTAAATATTCCTGTATTCCGAAAACCATTTACAGTCGTATCGATTTTGCAGGCTTTTAAATAAGCTTTTCCAAATATTTTTCCAACTTGGTACAACCTGCCCTGGATGATTTATCAACCAATTTTCTATTTCTTGGGCATAAAATATTTTTATAGGAAACATAAATGACAAAGGCTGCATATAATCAGTTAAATAAGGTGGGAGGCAGATCACTGACACACCATTGTCAGGAGCAATGTCAATCATGTCTAAACTTCTTGTATGGCTGTAATGACGATATAACACCAGCAAAACAGGGCCTTCGTTAGATGGTTTTACTATAAAGACAACATTTCTTAACTATTTTGTGAACAGCTCAGCTCAGAACAACAATAGTTGTTCACAATTAATTGTTACACTTAACATTTTACCAGTGAAACAAAAAAACCTCTAATGCGAACGAAGACTATTGTTATACGGATGTGTTTACAGAAGCAAGACCTACTGCATTCGAAAGAGAAGACTTCACGCTAAACAGCTGTTGGTTGCTGGCATTTGGCGCATGCATACTACTTGTAGTTCTGTACTGTAGCAGCGTCAGTCTCGTTATTTAATAGCCACACCTCGTATTTAATACTAGTATTTATTACAGTTGTTTCAAATGCCTTTATCAAATACGAATCATATGATTTATTGCGTTATACAAGTGAGAATCACATGTTGTACACTTCCATTTTTTGGCGGATGTAAAGTTGATTCATAATTTTCAAAAAATTGTTCTAACAATGCTCATTGGTTTATACCATAGTAACTAATTATTATTTGTCAAATGTGCTTTTACATAGATTTGCCTATAATGATAACTTTTTATCATAGTTTTTCGATTGGCGATAACAGTTTTGCATTTTTTTTAACGGAAACCTTTAGGTTTATAACCCTTGTTGTTAGGAACTTTTTTTTTCGTTTAAATGATGTGAAGAATCGTTGGTTAAATTTACGAAAGTTATTTCCGTTACACTCTGTACAACTTAGATATTTCCAATCTTAAAATTCGAATAACAACTATTAGTCATAAATAATTCTAGGCACTTCTTGTTGTACAAGGCCTTTCGATACGTTTGTAATCTCCTCCATCTTCTTTGAAATTGTGGTACAATTCGAAAAACTTTATTTTGAAACTGTATTGATTGCCGAAAAATTGTTAGAAGCAGTTACTTTCGATCACAAAATTCAGCGTTTGTTAATTAATCATCCGTGAAAATACCGTGAAATTCCTAATAGATCCCAATAACAGAATCATAAATCAATAGCTGTAAAAGACTTAACAACAGACAATTAGAATGGTCTATTATTAAATCAATTTGTTTCGATTCTTAATGATTTAAATAACATATTAACATTTATTGTAATGTTGATTTGTATTACTAAATTTAAGTCAACTGCATGGAAAAGTTTCATCACAGATTGCTAATCTCACACCTCAACTTTTTCCACTCCTCTGATATATTTCTTTACATTATCCCAATCTGTTCCGATTCTAGTTAATATTTTCTATTTTTTTATATAACGGGTCTTTGAAGAAGGAATTTATTTCTAACAGTTAATTTGTCCATATTTGGTTGGCGTACTTTTTTTAAGTTTGTTTGAGAAAAATTGAAAAAACTGAATAGTTAGTTAATAGTTAGCTCTATATACACTGTATGCCGGAAAAATATCGAATTTTTTTTATTTAAAGGAAACTCATAGCGCCATCTACTGAAACAATATATAATCTGAAAGCTGTATATTTCCTCTATAAAACGAGACCGACATCAGTACCCTTGTCACCTCATCCCAAAAACACGATGGAATTCAAATATTCAAATTTTCTTTCAAGCTCACTAAATTTTTTACAGAAACATTTGAATTGATGAAAAAAAGTTTATGGTAATGATTATTCCTCTTGCTTATTCCTCAAGTTGCGAATGATATGGTTTCGAACAGATACGAACAGAATCAAGTGACACTCAAAATTTGCTAGATAAACATAGTAAGATAAAGATTTGACTGAAATCGACTTGAACAAAATGTTTAATCCCCATTCCACTGAAGAGGAAGTCTCGACGAGCCCTGAAAAGGTGACATTAAACTTAAAAAAATCTGTGAAGTGAAGGTTTACGAATGGCAAATGAGCTTTGTGATTTCTTCATAAAAGTTGACCCGTCTATGGAATGAAGTTCTTTTTAAAAGGCAAATTATTAATGCCACCACCGAATATCAACCGGTATTGAAAGACCTTTTAAAAGAAACGAAACAAGAAAAAATTAATAAATTCTTTAAACCATTGCCTAAGCTTGTTAATAATTATTAATATTGTTAAATAAATATCTCATTAAATTGCTTTAAATTATACGAGGGTTGATCAATAAGTATCCGTGTTTGAAATAAAGACGTAATTTCTTTCCCAAATTTATTTTTATTTTTCAACGTAGTCTCGTTTTAGGTCTATACACTTTTCCAAGCGTATACAACTTTTTTAAGCCGTCTAAAACATACCATTTTTCAAACTCTCCAAAATGCGCTTCTGTATCGGCGATAACCTCTTCATTTGAGCTGATTTTTTTTCCTGTGAGCCATGTTTTCAAGTCAGGGAACAGAAAAAAGTCGCTGGGTGCCAGGTCGGGCGAGTAAGATGGGTGCGAAAGCAATTCGTAGCGCAGTTCGTGCAATTTGGCCGCGACAATTAAAGATGAATGTGTCGGTGCGTTATCGTGATGGAAAAACATTTTCCAGCATCCAACTTCACTTTTATTTCTTCGCATGTTTTTCCATCCAAAAATAAAAACGAATTACGGAATGGTATTGCTCTTTTTTCGTTTTATCGAGAAATACAAAACACGAGTGACACAAGTGGCTGTTTAAAAAAAAACTAACCTATAAATTTATTTGAAATTCAACATGAGGTCGTTTAACAGTCTGCAGTACATGAAGGTAATGTCAATTTTACTCGTCAACGCCATCTGTTATCAAACACGGGTACTTATTGATCTACCCTGTTATATAGGGTTTTGCAATTGGAACGAATCGATGTTGACAGCCTGTGGCGGCGACTGCCTAACCTGTTGTTTATTATTCGGTCACTGATGCCAAATCACCATGACAAGTTACACGGTTGAGCGGCACGTCCAAATGATAAAACTTTATTATCAAAATGAGGGTTCGTTAGTGTAAACGTTGCGCGCGCTGTACCCATTTTACGGTAGACGCGGTGCCCCTTCAAAGTCGACTCTCCAACGTTTTGTGACCAAATTCAAGACGATCGATTCTGCAAACAATCAGCCAAAAACCGGTACGTCAAAGGAACGCCAGATCGACCGAGAACATCACCGCTGTCCGTGAAAGTGTTCAGGAGAACCCGAGGCAGTGAATTCCGCGCCGTGCACAAGAACAAGGCTTTTCGCAGACTTTAATTTGGTGAATTTTGCTTCGGGACTTGGTCAAGAGACTCAAGAGCTCAAAGTTAATGACCATAGACAACGCCGTTTGTTCAAAAATCATCATTAGCGACGAGTAGCAAAAATGGATGAATGGCTACGTTAACAAGCATAATTGCCGTATATGGAATGACGCCAACCCACACGAGGTTCACCAGGTCTCAACGCATCCACCAAAAATTACTGTTTGGTGCGGATTTTGGGCCAGCGGCTTCATTGGTCCATATTTTTTTCGAAGACGACGTTGGTGAGGCCATCACCGTCAATGGCGAATTCTACAAAACGATGATAACCGATTTCTTTTAAAACAAATTGAACGATGTGGACGCGGATGACATGTGGTTGCAGCAAGACCGAGCTACGTGCCTCACAGCAGACATGGACATTCTGGATGAACATTAGACGACAAATGGACATTCTGCATGAACGATTTGAGGGTATGGTTATCTCTCGCTGACGTGAATTGGCCACCAAGATCGTGCGATTTGACCCCGCTAGACTTTTTCTTGTGAGGTTTTACCTGAAGTCGCAGGTCTATACCTGACCCATGCCCTTAAAGCCAACATAACCCAGGCCATCGCTCAAATTCAGCCGGATCTACACGGCAGGGTCATTGAAAATTGGACCACTCGGATCCATGCCAGCATTCCACACGTAATGGCATACAAGGGCCTTTTAAATAAAAAATTAATTTCGTTAATACCTCACACACAACTTGTTTTATTTCATTTCAACATCGACCCACCCTTATTGAAAAACCCTGTATTTTTTCTTTTTGTTTTGTAAACTTATCCCCTATCCCGTATTCACAGTTTTTGTCTTCGCGGCATATTTAAAGAACGTATGTCCCGCGAATAAGGAGCTTAGACTGTATTAGAATGAATGCCGAGATGTTGCAGACTGTTGTAAATGGTAATGGATACAGCAGAGAACACTGAGAGTTTATTTATGGCCACTTTTAGAAATTTTTGAGGGTTTGATATTTCATAATATAACTGAACGATATTTCATCATCATTATCATCATCATGATCTATACTCGTTTACCGACCATTGCCAGTGTCGAGTTAAGGTTTCTTAATCGCCTGTCACTATCTTCCTCCACTCCCCTCTATCTCTCGCAAGCTAGAGGATCGCGGACAAAGTCGTTGATTAGCATTTCGTTTCTATTATTATTTCTGTTATTTTTTAGCACTCTGTAAAATAATTTTTGATTTTTTGCAAAGTTTCTTTCCGTTTTATATCCAAATTTCTCCCATGACTTTTGCTTGGCTTTTAAAACTGCATTTTTCGCAACCATTCGATATTTTTTATAATATTCATATGCATCCGTAGTTTTTTTTAACGGCTTGTTTTACGTCTTTGGGCCACCACGCTGACGCTTTGATCTAGACGATCTTATCCTTTTCAATACTTTTCCTTTGTTCTTTTTGCTATCTTTTTCAGTTTCCTTAATTATCATTCCTGACTCGACCAGGCAGTGATCACTTCCCATTTCATATCCTTTCTTAACTCTTGTGTCCCTTATTAATAGCATTTTTGACACTATAACGTAGCCCATTATAGACTTTTCCTTTCTATTCAGCAATACCCTAGTAAATTTGTGCATATCTCTGTGTTTAAATTTTGTATTTGTAATAACTAATTAATTTTCCATACAGAATTCTAAAAGTTTTCTTCCATTTCTCGTGATAACTCCCTCTCCATACTTCCCTATTGTTGGATTATATCTATTTACCTCCATACCCACCCTTGCATTTAGGTCTCCCAATAATATAATTGCCTGTCTTTTCTACTGTACTTTCTAATATTTTTTTCCTTTATTTGGGTTTTTCGCCACTATCTAAAACTCAAAAAATAAAAACCCAAATAAAGGAAAAAAAATATATGAACACGCCACAATCATTCAGACTTGTACTTTCTAATGTTCCATAGAATTCATCCAATCCTCCCACTCGATCATCTTCATTTGGACCATAAGCTATAATCTGAATTGAATTAAGAATTTTACAATCAGTTGCAGATTGTGTTGATAGAACGTTACGAAATTTATAGTTGTTAAAATAAAAGACATTGAAAAAATGTGTTTATTAAAATAATATTTTTCTCCTTCCTCAGATTTGATCTTTCGTAAATTGTTATTGCGTTAAGTTGGAGTTAACAATATCAGGTCGATATTGCATCATCCCATGTTTTCTTGTAGAATATTTAAAGCGAGATAACCATTCTATAAGTGTAAATTCCATATTCTGCTATTTTAAATATACAATGATGATGTGTAAATATTTCGTGTTTCCATTTCTAAAATCTTTTGGCATATTGGCTAATTTGATAAAAAAAAATCTAATATTTCATGAATATCACTATTTGTCTTGAAAATAGTATGATAATTAACTATCTAATAAACCGGTTTAATTCTACAGGGTGAGTCACCAACGTTCGCTCTAAAAGAACAATTTTTTAAATCGAGAATTGGAAATGACTACTTAAATCCTCACACTTTCCCTAACACCTCCCTATCTAAATTCGTATTAGCTACTTGAGATGCCACGTTGGGGATATTACGACTTTATGGTGACCCTTTCAACAATGCTGCATACATAATAGTAGAGTGCATTAAAATCTGAATTATTAGGAGGCCAGAAGGCTTAGGACCATTAAACAGTATTCGTTATCAGAAAGATATTTTTTAGTTAATTTTTATAATTTTCCAATAAAAAATGCATTTAAAAAGTATCTGACTTTTTACCCTACCCTCGTATATTCAGTGAGTAAAAGTAATTTCTATATTTTCAATGTATTTCTTTTATTTACTATATAATATATCATCATCATTATCATCAACCTGTATCGATCAACTGCAGGATGAAGGCATCTTCAGCATGCTTCCAACCTTCACGGTCCTGGGCTTTCCTCTGCCACTCGGGTCCAATATACTTAACGATGTCATCAATCCATCGTGCTTTCGGTCTTCTTCGCGGACGTTTGCGATCAAGCGGTATCCACTCCAGGATTGCCTTGGTCCATCTGTCGTCCCATCGCCTCGCTATATGACCTGCCCATCTCCATTTCAATTGCTTTACTCTTCCAATGATGTCACAGACTTTCGTTTGTTCCCTGATCCATGCGCAGGACTTTCTGTGCCACACTCTGTGCCACCCGAAGTTTTTGAATTGATTGCGATGTGAGTGTCCAGGTTTCACTTCCGTGTGTCATAACGGGTAGAACGCACTGATCGAAGACTTTTCTTTTCAGGCAAAGTGGGAGTCTGCTCTTAAACACTATGTTGAGCCTACCAAATGTCTGCCAACCACATTTAACACTCCATTCCAACTCCCGGGCGGTATTCCCCTCTATTGAAATCCTCTGCCCAAGATATATAAAGCTATCCACAATCTCTAAATCCCTTCCTAAAACTGAAATTCTTCTGTCCTGAGCGAAGTTATTGAATATAACCTGACTCTTTTTCAGGTTTATTTTCAAGCCAAATGGTTCGCCAGTCTCTGCAGTTCTTGTATGCGTCTTTGCAGCTCTTCTGGGTCTTGTGAAATGAGAATAATATCATCTGCAAATCTAAGATGGTTTAAGTTTACACCATTGATCTTTACACCATCCTGTTCTCAATCCAGTTTAAAAAGTTGAAAAGAATAGGCGATATTGCGTCACCCTGCCTTACACCTCGTTCTATATTAATTCCCACTTCAAGATCATATATCGATTCTAATAGGTTTACATAGGCTCTCTCTACACCTTGGCTAAGCAGTGCATCCATTATCGCATGCTTAGAGATGGAATCAAATGCTATATATATATATATATATATATATATATATATATATATATATATATATATATATATATATATATATATATATTATATATATATATATATATATATATATATATATATATATATATATATATAAATATATATATATATATATATATATATATATATATATATATATATATATATATATATATATATATATATATATATAAATATATATATATATATATATATATATATATATATATATATATATATATATATATATATATATATATATATATATATATATATATATATATATATATATATATATATATATATATATATATATATATATATATATATATATATATATATATTAAAAGAGCATAGAATTAAAAAAGCCAAATGATATTTTGACGAAAGGTCCTACTCCATCCGTGAAAATTATCGACAATTTTCGATAGTATTTGTCGTGGATCATCTGAAATAAGTTATCATGTCATGTCCAGGATGAAGATTTTGATTTATACCCGCTTTTTGCTTATATTCCGCACTCAGTTCGGCAATTTTGAGCTTATCTTCTTTTTTATTGCGTGTTTCTGTCTTTCGAGAATAACACAAGGCATTGTGTCACAATACGACGAGAAATTCAAATAAAAAATTTCCAACATTTTTATAACACATCTTGTAGAATATTTGATTTCGTTAAATTATAATATTAGTAAGCCAGATCTTTTGGCGCACTAATTTAATTTATTTAAAATATACATTTTTATAAATAAACGGTAATTTTTATTCAAAATCTATATGATCATCGATGTTTTTTCCGTTATAGTTTTACGCATTCCTAAAAATATCTATTTGCGTTCTTCCTTCAATGTCTTATCAAATTTTAACATTATGTGCAAATTTATTAAGTTTGATTATTCATAAATCTTGGATATATAAGATGCTAATCGACAATAGAGTAGAATTAAAATAAATGATGACATTTTTGTTTTTTTTTTAATTCAGGCAGTTTAGGTAAAAATATTTGTTAATTTTGGAATGACAGTTTCATTATTTATTGATGCTTATCTTTATTTTTAAAATACGAACTATGGCATTCATCAGATAGTAAGGCTGTTGAAGAATACTTTATGTACCTTTGAATATAAAACTAATAGGAACGAACCGTGCCTATCTTTACGCACATATAAATGGGGACTAAAACGGCCGTAGTGAAGCACCAAAGATGACTCATTGTTTCGGAATTTTGGTAGTTGGTGACAAAAACTTAGAAATTTAATAATAGATTTGAGCAATATTAGTTTTCTTAAGTGTACTGGTATACTGTTTTTGTATATTCTAGGGTAAATACATATTACTACGCAATATATTGACAATAAAAACATTAATATCAGAAATAAGACAAACACGCAAAATACGAAAAACTAAAAATTCAGGAGGAACATTAACCAGGTAAGTGCTTTTAATACTAAATTTGTCAATTAATTAGAAATAAAAACGAAGAACGAAAGAAAAAAATGTTGTTTGAACTAAATTTTAAGGTTATGAACCAACAAATCGCCTGGTATGCATAGGCGTAGTCAAATTGATGTTAGGTAAAATAATATGATCATCGTGATCAAACGTGTTCGAAAATGTTTAGTTTTCTGAGATACTGTCATACTTCAAATTATTTTTTTAGTTTTCGTTTGATACATACCAAATACGTTGCTTTACTCATATAAAGAACCTATAAAATATAACTAATAATACAGAGTGTTAACTTTTTTTAAAATCCTGTTTTTTTCAGAAAATATTGTACTAATAAATGTAAAAAATCCCCATCATTTTGCTGAGAATTGTTTTGATCGAACTTCAAAGGTAAAAGTGAAACTACTACCCAATACTGTTCCAACAATTGAAGTGGACCTTTTAAAAAATGTATTTTTTTAAATTTTATCATTTCGATAATCATCTTTCATAGCAGATAATCTTGAACGTTAACTGTTTTCGGTTGTTGCAGAAAATGAGTTTATATCTCCCAGTTTAGTTTATTTATTGACTATTTACTCTACAAGAATTAGTTATATTTGTAAAAACGCTGCAGTAGATGAAAAATTCGTAGTATGCCTACAAAGTTAATTTTGTTTAAGGGACCATAAACACAGAACAACTAAATACAGAAAGGATATATGTATTTTAATAATAAATAAGTTTGTGAATAATATGCCTATATACAGGGTGTTAGATAAACATGCGGCAAAAATGCAAGGGGTTATTCCTTACTCTATTCTAAGAATATTTTGTCCTACGATGATTTTTGAAAAACCCCTTTGTTTTGGGGTTTTGGGAAAAACAAAATTTGCAACAACCATATTCGATATTTGTTGAAATTCGAAAACATTCTTCGAAAACATTCATCGACGTGTTCGTGAAATAGGCACATTGAAATGAACTGAAGGATCAGGAAGATCACTGACTATAAGAACAGTACAATTGGAATAGAATGTGCTGGACATGATAGCGGAAGAGCCTGGTAGTTCTACGTGAAAAAACGCAAATACTTTGAATGTGAGTCACTGGACAGTTTGGAAAATTCTTAAGGACAATTTGTTATATCCATACCACATTCAACGCGTCCAGACACTTCTACCTGTTGATTTTCCTCCACGTATTGCATTATGTCAATGGATATTGCAAACTTTACTTCGCATCCCTCTATTCCTGACACAAATTCTTTTCACCGATGAAGCCACTTTTGCAAGAAACGCAATTTTCATAATAACCATGTGTGGGCAGATGAAAATCCGCATGAGGTATGCGAAAATAGTTTTCAACGTCAGTTCTCGTTGAATGTTTGGGTTAGAATTGTAGGTGACTATCTAATTGGACTGGTATTTCTATCACAAAAACTTACTGGCGAGGTGTATCGCAACTTTTTGGAATCAACGCTGCCTGAGTTTCTGGAAGATGTACCATTGGCAACAAGGCATGAAATGTGGTTTATGCACGATGGTGCACCACCACATTTCAGTTTGGTTGCTCGTGATTTTTTAACAGCAACATACGGATATCGCTGGATTGGTCGAAGTGGGCCACACGCATGGCCTGCTCGATCCCCGGACTTAAACCCCCTGGATTATTCACCCATTCAATTAGTCAAGGCTGGAGGAAGTCATTTCGAACATTTATTGTAGATTGAGCAACTTTACATATACTTTTTGATAATAAAATGGTGTTAATGTCGTAAATTTTGTTCACCCTGTATCTTCGAAACAAAGGGGTTTTTCAAAAATCATCATACAACAAAATATTCTTAGAATAAGTCAAGGAATAACACCTTTAATTTTTGCCACATGTTTACCTGTATAAAGCAACACAAGAACGCATTTATTTTTTTATAAGTGTGACGTTTCAGTTCTCTTTTTGCGTTAACTAAATAGTCAATATATATGCACCAAAATTGCATTTATTGCCGGCTATTTTGTTGTCAATACAATTGTTTTATATTAAAAATCAATATTCAAATCAAGCACTCGCTGAAATTTTTTGAAATGTTTGAAATTTAATGAAATATTTGAGCTATTTATTTTATTGTACAAAATAATTAGTTATATTCTATATCAAAAACCATTTAGAAATCCATTTTACCATTTTAGACTATATCGGATGTATAAACAAGGAATATGTATTTTGAGTTCCCAAACTCTCGGTCTCTTTATTGCTTCTTTATTCTTCTTTATTCTAATAAATATATACAGGATATTTTCAAAGTTGAGTCATTTATTGTAACAGGTTGAAGAACGTACGTAATTTTACAAAAAAATCATGTATATAAAAGTTGCAAAATAAAGAAGTTATTAACAGTTACAAAATTTGAAAACAAACCTTTGTAGTTCTTCTACAGTATTTACTTATCCATAATGATAAACTGACTTTTTTAAATAATCCCACAGAAAGTAATGGCAAGCCGTTAAATCTGGGAAGCGTGCAGGTCAAGAAATGGGTCCATTGTGCCCTATCCATCTATTAGGAAATTCATTATTTAAATGTTCGTGAACTTCTCGTCTAAAATGTGGAAGAGCTCCATAATGTACAAACCACATGTCTAACATTTAAAGGAACATCTTGTAGTAATTGTGGCAGATTATTTTGATAAAAGTCTAAATAATTTTCACCTATTAGTCGACCTGGAAATATGTGCTGAAAATGAGTTCGTTTCACAGCATGCAGATTTCTACTTTCCAAACATGTGTTGTGAAAATAATTTATTCAATTTCTTGTAAATGTAACCTCGTCGGTAGCCAGAATAAGTTTGGTAAAGTGTTCATTTCTGTTGTATTGATGTAAAAGCACCTGACCCAATTCAACTTTTCTAGGAAAATCTTCGGGTTGTAACGCTTGTACCCATTGATAATGATAGAAATCAAATTTTCTAACTATTAAAAACTTTATTTTGCAGCATTTATATAAATGATTTTTGGTAAAATGACTTATTTTTAGAAGTTTTACAACCTGTTAAAATAAATGACTCAACTTTGAAAACACCCTATATATAGTTATTGGAAAAACTATAAAGAGGCCGAGATTTTGGGAAATCAAAATACATATTTTCTATCTACACATCCGATATGGTCTAGTGGCTAGGATACCTGGCTTTCACCCAGGAGGCTCGGGTTCGATTCCCGGTATCGGAATAGCTTTTTTTCAAAAAAAATATCAACAATATTTCTAAAGTTAATCCTAAGACATCAAAAAATGTACAATAAAAATCTCGTCTGTACCATTGTGGATTTCAAAAAAGCATATGATTGTATTGACCGCGAATCTTTATTCCGAATCTTGAAAGAACAAGGACTAGATCTGAAAACGCTGGCAATTTTTAAAGCAACATTAACTAACACAAGGGCAAAAGTTAAATTTATGGGTGACATCTCAAAGCCCTTCCAAATTAAAACTGGAGTGAGACAAGGGGATGGACTCTCGCCACTCTTATTTAACTGTATTCTAGAAAAAGTAATACAGGAGTGGCGTGAAAAAAAGTCGGCCCTGAATATTGACCAGCCCATTAAACTGGGGAGAACCAACATCAAAATAGATTGTCTGGCGTTTGCTGATGATCTAGCAATTTTGGCTCAAGATATATTAACGGCACAGAAACAGAATGAAATCCTAAAAGAAACAGCAGAAAAGGTAGGACACCAAATTTCCTTTGAAAAGACACAATACATAACCTGCAACAGAGTAAGAACACCATTTCTAAAAACAAAATATGGTAACCAAAATTAAAATAACCAAATAATGGAAAATGGTGAGACTTACACAAAATATTTACAACAAAAAATGCCTATCTAAAAACACAAAACTGAGACATTACAACACAGTTATTAAGCCAGAATGTCTATATGGGACAGAAACGCTCATTTTGAATAGAAAGAGAGACATCGAGGACATTGAAAAGAAGGAAAAAATTATAAGAAAATTCCTAGGCCCCAAACAAATAAATAGCACAACATACCGACTTCGAGAAAACTAAGAAATAAAACAATACACAGATATACATAGCGATATGAGAAAAAGAAGACTTAAGTTTTACGGACACATAAAACAGATGAATCCGAGTAGGCTAAGTAGACAAATAGTCGAATTTTATGAAAATAGGAGTAGAGCTAAAGTAGAAATAATTAAATGGATTGCTGCAATTAAAGAGAACCTAAGATCAGCAAATATTACACAAAGTGAAATTCAGGATAGAGGCTGTTTCAGACACAAGGTTGACGTTTGGAAGGTTGTCCAGAGAGAAAAATGTAGGAAGACTGGAACAACTTGGTCTGACGAAAGGAAAAAAGCTCATAGCGAAAGAATAAAATCAGTATGGGCGCAAAGGAAGGCTAACAACAATAAACGCCTCTAATTGTAGTTCGCGTGGTCCACCAGGACCCATACGCGAATAATAATAATAAAACGCATAACATTATATAAAATAATTTGTTCTTTTCTGTATTAAAAAACTGTTCACAATATTCCTAAAATATACTTACAAACTGCTTATATGAATTAAAACAGAGCTCATTAATTTAAAGCAATAACTATCAAATATTTAAATCTTTCCCCTAAATAAACAAAAATATAAAAATAATGTAAATAAAATACATATTGTAATTTGTTCTTTTCTGTATTAAAAAGATTTAAACATTTCTTAAAATAATATTTAGAAAGCATAGTAAGTACGCACGGTGTATATTAACAAGAATATAAAACATAGAAGACACATCCGATATGGTCTAGTGGCTAGGATACCTGGCTTTCACCCAGGAGGCTCGGGTTCGATTCCCGGTATCGGAAAAATTATTTTATTATCGGATTTTTTATTTTATTCCATCTAAAAATTTCTGTACACTAATAATAATAATTAAAAATATTTATGAATAAACACCGAATCACTTATCTTAACTTCCCTGGGTGCGTTTCGCTAACCATGTTAACATCATCTGGATAGATGAAATAGATATGTAATACTTAGTCATTTTTATTTTTGGTATGAAGGTATCTAGATTAGAAAATATTAAGCAACTGTATCATCTGATAATTGTTCTGGGTACAGGAAGTTTTGCATCTGCTATTTTTCCATCACAAATAAAAATTCATTATATGGATCAACTAAATCTCTACAAACAATCCAGTTACATAAATGTTGATAAAACACAGTATTTATGGATTTGATAATACAACAAATATAAAGATAATTCATTTTCCCAACACTGTATTCAGAAACAATCATAACTTTCATTTTTGCTGCTTCCTCAATTTGACCTACGCCACAATTAATATATTTATGTAGACTGCTCATCAGTAAACAGCTATAGCCCGACCGAGGGGGGTGCTGGCCTGGGTTTGTCGGAAGCTGATGACCGTGGTTCGGAACCCACGTTAAGCTGTAGGTCCAGTCGCTAAATAGCCTAGTTGCTGATGCGCCTCTAACCAAAACACTTTACTTTTAGTAAACAGCCATGCAAATTTTTATTGTGAATTTTATTAATCGTTGATTTTAATTCACCAAACAAGCTTCTATATTTATCAATACAATTCGACAGTTAAGTTAAAGACAATTGTTGAAATTCCAAAAATGCATCTTCTAATTTCAAAATTTCTATTCTATAATATTATAACACTTCTCTAATGCCATGGGAAAATGCCTTAAGGTATGAACCAGCTAGCACTTTTGTATATGTTATAAACTTCCAATTGTGTATGTTATAAACTTTTATAAAAAATAATCAATTTTGTATAGCACAGTTTTGATTTAATATACCATTAGAAAAAAGTGTAATTTTATTATAATCTACGCCAACGTTTATTATAATTTGCGGGTATTTTTCTTCGCCAGGCTGTAAAAACTGCGGCAATTCGAACAGATGTATCCACTAAAAATAATAAAATAAATAACAGATCAGCACAGTTATACGAAAATACCAAAAACAGTTCCAGTTTTCATCACTGTCTTCTGTAACAATTATATTTTCTGGATTATTCCATAAATTTAATAACAGATTCTGGATCATTTTGAAAAACAAATATTTATGATTCTGAAACATTATGGTTATGTGATCTTTCTTCTATACATATATTATGGTAATAAGAAGAAACATTGGTGTGGTACTATCTAATAAATTCTATAGTAACTTAAATGAAGAATTCTTCTTCTAATCCACAACAGTTTTGCTTTTTCTTTTATAATATAAAATCATCATCGCTATCATTTTTATCGGCTTTGAAGTGAGATCCACATTTCTCTAATATTAATCAGACTGACATTTAATTGGACAATATTTCGACAAGAAACAAAAGAAAACATCTAACCGAACCTTAATATTAAAGCATAGCCTATACTACGCGTTTATTGAGGTTTGGTTTGAATTATGTACTCATTCTTTTGAGTGGTAGGTATTTCTTTTAAAATGAAAAAGAAAGTTCTACTGGATTTCTGCCAAATATGAGAAATTTCCCAAATTTTGCTTGTTAGTGTATAAACAATTAAATCAATATATGGTATAGTGACAAACATTAAGTGTGGTATATTTCAAAATAAGGCAATATTAGTTTCGCGTATTTAAAACAACTAACTTTTAGTGCAATTTGTTATTAATAATTCATTGGACATTAGGAAATGTCTGAAAACACAAACAAGTGTCAATTATTAAGAGTCAGTAAATTTCACGATTCATTTTTTTCTTGCTTTAATTTTTTCTTTTATTTTTTTTTCTTTTATCCTTTTTTTATACGGTTCATTAGGTAGGTAGTAGCTTCCTAGTAATTAGGGTTATCACATAAATAGAACATCGTTTAGTTTTAGAATTAGATTAAATAATCTCCTGACGATGCTAACGTTAGCGAAACGTGCGTCGAGAACTTTAAAAAATGTGATTTGGTGTTTAGTGGTAAATCTCTTTGAGTTTAGTGTTTCAAACCGAAGGTTCCAATAGAAGAATTGATGTTTGGATAATTCTAATCAAACTACCAAGCGTTTGAATAATGTAATGAGGCAATCTGGCAACACTGTTGAGTTCCAATTTTGAAAGGAGGCAGGCCAACATCCTGAAAAAGATTTGTGGTCATTGGGTTCCGCATAATTTGACAATCGCTTTAAAAAAGACTCATGTTGATTGGTGCAAAGAAATCCTCACAAAAATACAATCGTGGTGCATCAAAAATCTTTCAACATCAGCCAAACCCAACAAAAGTTGTCCGTGAAAGTGCCACACATACTAAACACACTACAGTGCCACTAAAAAGTCGTAGAACGATCAATTCTGAGTGATACACAAAAATTTGTTTGCCAGAAGTATTTGAAGAAATAAAGAAAAACAAGCAGGATCATTCTTCACCATGACAACGCAAGCTCTCACACATCGGACCGAACAACTCAATATTTGGCCGGCCAAAACATCGAATTCATAAGTCATCCGCCGTACAGTCCTGATTTGTCATCCAATGAATTATTTTTGTTTCTGTCCGTGAATAATAAACTACGTGGTCACCAATTTTCGTCGCCAAAAGTAACGGTTCATGCGTTCAAAATGGTTCAAGTGCTATGAAAAATGGTTCAATCGTATGCAGTTGTGTATCGATCATTGCGGAAAATGATAAAACCACTTTCAATTATAAATATTTATTTATATTTATTATTCCGGATATATAAATAGCAACCAACTGAATAGCAATCAGTGGCGTAACTATAGGGTGGCAGGGTTGGCAAAATGCCACGGGTCCCCGACCCGACAGGGGCCACCGGTTCGAGAGGCCGCAAGCTCAGAAGTAATCTAACATTTTTAACAAAATTTAGTAAATATTATAAATTAGTACTTAAAATTAATTAAATTTAGACACAACTAAAGATGTCGATCAATTTTAGAACACATCCATTGGTTGTTTGATTTTTTGTCGGGCTACTACTAATGATGCTCGGGGAATTCCCGCATTTTGTTAACTAAGAAATTCCTTTTTCGTGGCGCTGGTAGGCTAGCGACGCACAATGTTAGGGGAATTCTAGTTTTTTAAGTACGAAGGGCTCTACTACGCATTCTTGGTTTGATTGTCATGACAATTGTTCATTTGTATCTTTGATTTTTCGTAGTTTTTGTTTTATTGAATCAACAAATAGAGACAAAGTAAAGTTAATTGTGAAAGCTAGATATCAGCGTGTCTAGTTCTAAAAAATATCTAAGTGGGAGCGAAAAACGAAAGCGTAAGATGGAGTCTGAAGAAAAAAATAAAAAATTACCTAAAATTAGTCAGTATTTTAGAATGATGACATTATTGGTGAAAAAGCGAGTGAACAGTCTTCCGAAAACGAAGAATTGGACGTAACTAAAAGTAACAGTATAGCAGATGCAGCACCCGATACCAGTGTATATCCAGATCTAGAACAACCACAACAAAGTACAAGCAAAAATCAAACTGAATCATTTTTTAGTGGGAACAATATTTTATTTTCACCATATATTACTGAACGTACCTGGCTATCCTATTCCTTAATACTTCAGAAGGCGTATTGTGAACCATGTTGGTTATTCGCAAATCGGGCATCTAAAAAAATACAAAATGTTTGGATGGAAGGCTATGACGACTGGAAAAATATTGTAGACGCCATAGGAAGACACGAGACTTCGAAAATTCATCTGGATTCTTGTCTTACGTATCAACAATGACGGTGATTTTACTCTGACACGTTCAACGTGTAATTTAGATTTTGATGGCCACAGAGAAAAGGCAGATAATGATCCAAGTTCCCAATGAAACTTTTTGAGTATTGTTGAGTTATTAGCAATATGCTATCCGATTTTACAAGTAAACCAAGGGGCCAGATAAAATACTTAAGTCCAAAAATACAAAATAAGCTCATTTCTGTTCTGGTTCTAAAAATGAAATAAATGTCGCACCATTTTACTCTATCATATTCGATACGTCTCAAGATATTTCAAAAACAGATCAAATGTCTGATCTTTACCGTTATTGTATGATCGAGAAAGACGAAAATGGAATCCCATAGGCGCTCGTCATTAAAGAGTCATTTTAGGATTTCATGAAGTTAAGGACCAAACTGCCTTAGCAATGTCCAACCAAATTATTAAATCCATAAATGACAAAAATATATCTCTAAATAAGTGTCGAGGACAAGGATATGATGGTGCTAACACAATGAACACAATGTTCACTGTGCTGCTCATAACTTAAATCTGATATTTAATGAGGCAGCAAGAGAGGTTATTGATATGCAACATTTTTTTGAAACAGTTCAACAAATTTATATTTTTTTTTGGGCATAGTATCAAATGATGGAATATCCTATCAAGTTTTATATCTAATAAAGAAAGAGAGTCTTCAACTCCGATGACATTAAAAACATTGAACCCTGCTATACAAGCAGGACGTTATAATGCTATTTTTGCTTTAAAAGATCGGTTTGGTGAAGTCGAAAAAGCGCTAACGAAAACAATTCTTTTAAATTGCAAATCAGATGAAAGAAATGAAACTATTTCACTCAAGAAGAAGATCGAGAACTGCAATTTTATTATGTTATTGGTTTTCCATTACAAAATTCTACAAAAAATCGATGCAGCCTCTAAAGTACTTCAGTCTAAAGCCACCGTTTTTCCAAATGCCTTAAAACGTTTGAAAATTTGTCTGGAAGAATTGGGAAGGTATGGACATGAACTTGAACATTTAAAAAAGGGAGCAAATAGTGTAGCAGAAAAATGGTCCATCAACCCTGAATTTTCTAAAACTCGTCAGAGGAAGGTGAAACGCCATTTTGACGAACTTTGCGAAAATGAGCGTCTCCAAGATCCGGAGAGTTTGTTCAAAGTGGACATATTTTATCGAGTATTGGACATCATTATTAATCAACTGAAATCGCGTTTCCTTTCAATGATTGAAATTGTTTCCAATTTCAGTATTTTGCAACATGCCACTTTGCAAAATTTAAATGACACCAAACTATTAAAAAAGCTCTAGAATTTATATATCTCAATCATTTGCCAGGGAAATTCTCAGTTTTCGGTCCACCTTCGGAGACGAAATAGAAAAGTCTTCGTGTATTAGAGACTGTTGGGGCTGCTGTGACTACAGCGAGTACTGAAAGATCATTTTCGAGACTAAAATTAATATAAACCTATTTAAGAAATTCTATGGGACAGGACAGGCTCATTAAATATATCAGAGATTATGTTCTTGAATAAAATTGCTTCCGAAAAATGTTTCATTTTTATTATACAAAACTAAAGTATCTTTCTAGCAAAGATAAATTAGAATTGGTATCTTCAGAAGTCAGATAGGTTCTAATGCTCTCATAATATGACCGAATGAAATGAACATCGAATTAATAATGCAAAATTAATGTTAGGTAATTATTCAACCATACAACAAATAGTCTTAGTCTATCTCGGGTAATTTAGATGCGCTAAACCTTCTAATTTAGCGCTCGCCGTCAGGAAGTTTGCAACAGTTTTTACGATCATGTTTGTTTAACTAAAAAGAAGCATTATAAACGTCATACTTTTATTTATAAGATAAATAACATTAGAGAGATTAATTGCATCGGTTTTTTTGCTTTAAAACTGATTGCGCTCGTTGATTTCTTCGTGCCGTAAATTGTTTGGTTTGTTAAAAGAGTTATTAACTACCGTACAAGGACTTCAGAGCTTCGCTTTTGATATAAAAATACGTTGCACAATTTTTAATATCAAATCAGTATCAGTTTTCAAGTTTTTAATCTATGAGGTTCTTTTTTAAATGGGGGGAAAAGTTATGGGTCGTCTAGTTTACCCAGCAGGAAATTACCAGCATTTTACCATGTGGCTAGGAGCAGGAGGACTAGCACTTTCTACACAATAAATTTAAAAAAAATCAAGGAACCTTTTTTTCGTACTCTAAGCCATCAAATATCAGCAAATGTCTCTTGAGACGGGTTTCTGCCCTTAAACACTCATTAGTAGAGTTCGAGCTGAATATTTGAAATCAACTGGAGGATCGACCAATGGTCCGAGCATTTACATCGGCCATATAGTATGTAGGGTGCAATTAAGTGCAACTCACGCCATCTGTGGTGCGTAACAGCACTACTGTCTAAAACCGTTCGTGACCGTGATCGTTGACCGTTGGACCTTCTGTCAATCAGTTACATGATGGGTTACGTGGAAGACGAAAAAAAAAATTCTTTCATATTCTTCAAGAGCCCGCTATGCAATTTTTCATTACCTTGATTCATCAGTTTTTAATAAGCCAAGAACCCTGAAGAAAGTTCGGTGAAAGGTGAAATCGAAGTAATGGAGAATGGATCTGGCCATTCTTAACGTATCACGGTGAATTAAGAGATACATGAACTAGAGTTGGCTAGTATATATGATAGAACTAGAGTGGCTACAACATAAATTAGCAGCTTATAATAGCCTTATACATAGACTGATAAATATTCTTTTATCAGACGCAAATTTTAAAAAGGAACTAAAACACTATCAAACAAATTGCCCTAAACAATGGGTCTTCAGAGAGCATAATAGATAAAATTCTAAAAAGAAAACTGTACAAAAAGGCTGTCTCGGAAATATATCCACAAAAGAATGAAAAGACCATTCACTAAAATTATTAAAATACTTTCGAATATCATCGAACAATAATGAAAAATTTTTATACAAAAACAATGCAAAAGTAGCCCTTAAAACCAATAACAATCTTGGAAAATGTATCAAAAATTGTAAAGCAAAAACAAACAAAAAAAGATAAATCAGGGATATATCAACTGTATTGTGGATACTGACCAAAAACTTATATCGGGCAAACAGGCAGATCTTTCAAAAAAAGAATTAAAGAACACGAAAGAACTTTTCTCAGTCATAAACATAATTCGAACTATGTGAATTTCCTAAAAAATATATATTTTATTATAGAAACTTTTTGTATTTATACCTCTTTTAACATAAAAAATGAGCAGAAGAAGCTGCAGTGTTAGCGAACCGCGCCAAATACTAATAATAAAGTGGAAATCTAAACAAAACAGTCGTTCATTAAATATTTATAATAGTTAGTCCAGTAAAGGGAAATATATTAATATTTGAGTTAAAGTTCCTTTTAAAAATGCAAAAGTAAGTTTCACATATAAAACTAATTATTAAGCGCCACACCTAGTAAATAAATATTTACATAAACTATTTGCATTTATCTCTGTTGCGGACAACCCAACATAATAAATCATTAATACAAAAAAAGTTTCAACTTTTTTCTATACTTAATATGGGAATGTTAGAAAGAAGAAATGTTGAGAAATAAAACATAAATTAATGCCTCCAAAATCTCATTAGGTTTTATTTTTTTCTACTTAAATGAGCCATAAAAATTCAATTTTAGGCATCTAACATGTATATCAAAACTAACTGTACATAATAAATAATCAAAATCAGATTTATTCCCCGTTCTAAATGAACGTATCATCCCAGGAATCTCACTCCACAAATTATAATAATAAAAAAAAGTTGTTTCTCTTGTGTCCTGTCATTATCCAAATCAATAAATTTTAAAATTGTTCCGAGTTCAACGGTTTCGCCAAATAATAGATAACGATATTCCAAGAAACTTGTTAAGAAAGTATCTACAGGGGTCAATCTTTATATCTTGAATTTTTGGTTAAATACAACATTTAAAGCTGTCAACAGAATATTTTAGATAAAGGGGTTTTACTAAACTTAAAAAGATTTACAACTAAATATCAAATCATTTTTGTTTTAATTTTTCGATGCACGTTTTGTAAATCACGTTAATATCATCAGGAAATGATAACGGATCTTTCAAATTAAGCGTCTTTTTTATTCCTGAATAAAACAGAGATGGTGTTGTGAATTTCCCTACGTCTAGTTTCATTTCAGAAGTGTAATTTATGCCATTTATAAAAATGGAGTCGTATACAATAAAACAACGCGTTAAAATTGGTGAATTATTATGTTATGATAATGAACATTTAATAAAAAATGTTTTATATTCAAAGGAAATTACGTGATATTTACGGCTTGCACAATCGTCCATCTGAAACAACTATCAAGGGAATTGTTCAAAAAATTCAAGAAACTTGGTCGGTGGAAGATAATCGGTGGAAGATACCAGGTGTCCCATTAAGGATGGATCGCGGCCGTATCTTGAAAATTATTTATCCCACAGCTTTGGGGAAAAAAAAATGTACTAAAAATGATCATGAGAAATTCACCAAAATTATTTTTAAGTTTCTAAAACGACCGCAAGAGGGCGTGACGAGCTAAACATTTTTAAAAATCATTTTTTTTGTTTATTTTCAAGTGGTAACCGAGTAAAAAAAATTCTCAGTTATAATTAGCAAACTGTCTCCTACAACTTTGTTTCATGACATTTTGTCGTAATTTCACGAATAGAGGGGAGGGGGGAGTTTTACTTATTGAGATAAAAAATCGTCTAATGTCCGTTTGCCTTAACCGATTTTCTTTAATTTGGATTCATTTAAAAGGCAATTGCTGGGACAATCAGATAATCTGGGAGATAAATTATTTAGTTTATAAATGAAACCGCGAGGTGGCGTTACATTCAACAATAGTTTTTTTGAAGTTTTGTTCAGTTTTCTCAAATGGAATGGTACAGCTTTTACTACATGGCAAGAAAGGTAATTTAAAGAGGAATCGTCCAGTGAAAACCCGAAATCGATATCTCTCCCCCTACCCCTCTATTCGTGAAATTACGACAAAATGTCATAAAACAAAGTTGTAGGAGACAGTTTGCTAATTATAACTGAGAATTTTTCTTACTCGGTTAACACTTGAAAATACTCAAAAAAAGTTTTAGAAGCTTAAAAATATTTTTGGTGAATTTCTCATGATCATTTTTAGTACAATTTTTTTTCCCCCAAAGCTGTGGGATAAGTAGTTTTGAAGATACGGTCGCGATCCATCTTTAATAGGACACCTGGTATAGTCGTAGTGGTCGTTCACAAGGCCATAGTAATTTGGTACCTGAAAATGTCGCTGAAGACACAGAAGTTTCCATTCGTCGACGTTAACAACAATTTTATCTCAGTGAATCTACAACATATCTTAAACGAGTCTTTGTTTAATGTGCATTATGGCCAGGAGGTATAATTGGACCATTTTTCTTTCAGAATGATGCTGGTTAAGCTGTAACTGTGAATGGTGCTTGATATCGTACATATATATATATATATATATATATATATATATATATATATATATATATATATATATATATGTGTGTGTGTGTGTGTATATGCAATGTAAGATTTCTTTGAACAGAGTCCTATGAGACTACAGTAGCTAAGAGTTATATACACTCAACTGCTGGATTCCACAATCTCATGTGGAAGACACAACAACCTTCGTCTCGGCCCAAATAAACATTTTGTTAGATGCCTGACTGAGCCCCACCCATCCTTTCAATTGGAGAGCATATGTTTCGCCTCTCGATGTTCAGGCTCTTCAGGGTACCGACATATGCTCTCTCGTCAAGAATAGAGAGACCCTATCCACAGTCAACCACCCATACTTTCGCCGACTTCCCGTCGTGTTGGCGTATATATGCAACGTAAGATTTCTTTGGACAGCCTCCAATGAGACTACAGTAGCTGAGACTTACATACACTCAACTGCTGGGTTCCACAATCTCATATGGAACACGCAACAAGCTGCGTCTCCGCCCAAATGAACATTTTGTTAGGTGCCTGACTGGGGACGAGCCCCACCCATCCCTTCAATTCTATGTTCTTGGACTGCGTCCAATGAACGCAAACGAGAAGTCGGCGGAAATATGGGTTGTTTGATTGTGGAGAGGGACTCCTTATCCTTGGCGAGAGAGCATATGTCGATACCCTGTTGAGTCTAACTACCAACAAACGAAACATGTGCCCCCAATGTAAGGGATGGGTGGGGCTTCCTCCCGATCAAGCAACTACCCTATATATATATATATATATATATATATATATATATATATATATATATATATATATATATATATATATATATATATATATATATATATACGATATCAAGCACCATTCACAGTTACAGCTTAACCAGCATCATTCCGAAAGAAAAATGGTCCAATTATACCTCCTGGCTATAATGCACATTAAACAAAGACTCGTTTAAGATATAAAGGTTAGTCATGAATCGATCGTGAATTTTCCTTACACCAAGTATGGCTTTTTTTTATTAACATAGAATTTGAATTTGAAAATGTGCTTAAAATAATTTTTTGAGAAAAATGATCTGTGTTTTTTAATCCAATTGGCAAACGCACGACGTTCGGAATAAACCAGTGGCTTTAGTTTCTGTATTATTTGAACCTTATACGCCTTGAGAGCTAAAATATTTCGTAAAATATACGATGTTGTGGATTCACTGAGATAAAATTGTTGTTAACGTCGACGAATGGAAACGTCTGTGTCTTCAGCGACATTTTCAGGTACCAAATTACTATGGCCTTGTGAACGACCACTACGACTATACCAGGTGTCCTATTAAGGATGGATCGCGGCCGTATCTTCAAAACTATTTATCCCACAGCTTTGGGGGAAAAAAAATTGAACTAAAAATGATCATGAGAAATTCACCAAAAATATTTTTAAGCTTCTAAAACTTTTTTTGTGTATTTTCAAGTGTTAACCGAGTAAGAAAAATTCTCAGTTATAATTAGCAAACTGTCTCCTACAACTTTGTTTTATGACATTTTGTCGTAATTTCACGAATAGAGGGGTAGGGGGAGTTTTACCTATTGAGATAAAAAGTCGTCTAATGTCCGTTTGCCTAAACCAATTTTCCTCAATTTGGATTCATTTAAAAGGCAATTGCTGGGACAATCAGATAATCTTTGAGATAAATTATTTAGTTTATAAATGAAACCGCGAGGTGGCGTTACATTCAACAATAGTTTTTTTTGAAGTTTTGTTCAGTTTTTTCAAATGGAATGGTACAGCTTTTACTACATGGCAAGAAAGGTAATTTAAAGAGGAATCATCCAATGAAAACCCGAAATCGATATCTCTGACATGTCAAGAGATATTTCGATTTTTCTGAAAAAATCAGTTATTATTTCACTACTACCTGCATTAAGTTAAAAAAATATTAACTTAATGTTTGCCTTCCTTCACACTTTACCCAGGCTTAGGACTGGTCCAAATTCTTCGTGCCATATTAATTTGGAGCGTGTTTAAAGGCCTCGTTATTCGTAAAAGGCATTGTTAGATATTATTATAATAATTATTAATAATCAATAAATGCAATGTTGAAAATGTAATGCATTTCAAAACTGACAAGTTAATTTGACTGTTTTTGTTTGTTTCCATGGTTCCCTTCTTACACTCTTTGTGTAATGTACCTAAGGATTGCATGCGTTTATTTGGAAATCCGAAAACGCATAATTTCATTCATCCATTCATTTAGTTTAAAATAAAGAGTAGGTATATTTATTAATGACTGATTTCAATTTTCTGTCAAGTAGTATTTAAGCATCACAAAAGAGAAAATGCAACAATTGGGGAAAGGCATTTTTTCCGCTTATGTAATTAAATTAGAAAATATTATCAAGGTCAGGATTAGAACATTTATGATGATTGATACTGAATAGATAATTTTATTTTTTAAATAAAATTGTTGCGGTTGCGATTGCGACCTAAATATTAAGACCAATTTTTAACTTAATATTACGGTAAAAATAAAAACTAACTGATTTTTTTCAGAAAAATCGAAATATCTGTTGGGTTGCGAACGTGGGTTCCGAACCACGGTCATCAGCTACTGAAAACCCCGGTCAGCACCCCCCTCGGGCTATCAACCCTTGGTTTTGTGCTTAACCGAAGGTATCTCGAGAAGCCTACCGACTGGCGAGTGACCAACGAACACCTCTCAGAAGGCATCCGGCCTTACCCAGCCTCGAACTGGCGTGACTGAAGGGTGATTCCTTGTCAGATTTTACACTCTTACCTAGAAACATTCACAAAAATTGTTTGTCTTTTTAGAAAAACGTTTTTGCCTAGAACGGGAATCGAACCCGCTCTACATTAACTGCCGTATCGTAAAGCTGTTGCCTTAGACACCACAGCTAATGTGGCTCCTATATATATATATATATATATATATATATATATATATATATATATATATTAGTGTGCTTTATTTTTAGGCGATATTTTTGGTTCTGTCTTACATGAAAATCTGATGCTTTATAAAAAAAAGACGAAAACTTTAGGTACTGGTGATGAGACCTGGTATTTTCAATATAATCCAGAAACCGAGCATCAAAGTGCCGAATGGAAGCATCCAAGTGAGACAAATTCGAAGTCTCGATAAGTGAAAAATCAAAACAATGTTGATTTGTTTCCAGGATTCGAAGGGAATTGTGCACCAGGAGTTCGTTCCACGTGGTCAAACGGTCAATGCTGTGTTCTATCTTGGTTTTATGAAGCCTCTGTTGTCGCGTATTAATCGTGTGCGCCCACAATACTGTCAACAAGGCAGTTGGCGCGTGTTGCACGAATACGCCGTCGATATCCCATCGCTCGACTATAGTCACTGATTTTTTTACCAAAAATTACATTTTAGCCACCAATCATTCACCATACTCGCCTGATTTAGCTCCCTACGACTTCCACCTCTTCGACTTTATCTGCTGATGTGACAGTGGAAAGAACAGTGTTATGCCGACATTGAATTCAAATCAATTCAATTCAAAACGCGTCGACCGACATCCGGAAGGACATACCTTTGGCCGAGCTCAAAAATTAATTCGTCCACAAAATTGACTATGCAAAACGTTGTATTGACGCCCAAGGAAACTGTTTTGAATAAAAATAATGATTTTTCCCGAAAAAAATTAATATTTGTGTTTTTTTTAAGTCCTGTTTTCTGTGAGACGCATTTTGTATATATCATCAGGAGATCATTCATTCTAGACTGAATTATCTATTGGTGATGGTGCTAACATGACCAGCGATACGCTCATCGAGAAGTAAAATAAGATGATTTGGTATTTAGTCAAATTTTGGTGTTTAAATCATGAAGTAGATGATTAGAATTTTATTAGATAAAGTCCCGATACTTTATAATCTTAGTAGTATTCCGAAATATATAGAATAGGCCTCGTATTATCATAAAATCATATCAGTATTCAAGTCGGCGACAGTTTGGTTCCCAGGATGTGCATATTAAAGTGGCAACGGGAATTTCGGCAATCCGCTGTTCGGGCAATTAAAAAGAGTTCATCAAACAAGCGCACACGGATGGGGCGAGGGCAGTGTCTTCTTCACCGGCGGATGTGATGGATATCAAATAGTCTCGGTCCGGTGGTCGCAACTTGCCATATCAGATGACTGTTCAGCGTTCGCTTTCTGAAACACAAGAATTGCGAGACAATTTCTCGACTAGACATTCGGACAAATAAAAAAAAATAAAATAAAAAATTCCGATTTACTCTAATTAAACACCATAACCCGAATTACGTTTTACAATTCTTGTCTTACACAGGATGTCCCAATAGATACAACGGGGTTTTCTTTTTAAATAAAACCAAGGATTTTAGAAAACTTACATGCTTGTATGTTTTATCAAAAAACGGAGACATGACAGTTCTGTTTTAAAAATTTGGCAAATTTGGCAAACAATTTGGCACAATTATTGTTCAATTTTTTCAGATGGCGTGAGCTTGCAGGCCACTGTACATGATCATTTCAAGATATGACGCGACCAGAAAAACAAGTTTCCCTTGCCGAACGACATGTTGCGCCATCTTATTAAAACAACATACTGTTAAGACGCTTATTATCCAATGGGGGCCATAAAAAGTTTTATTAATGTATCGCTATAGCATTCGCCATTGGCATTAACCCTTTCACCATCGTCATTTTCATAACAAAAATGCCCTGTAACAACCCCAGCCGATAACGCATACCACACGGTTACTCGAAAATTATGTAAAAGTTGTTCTAACGGGTATTCCATTAAGAGGTTTCGAATGTTGGTAACGAATAAAAGAAACGTTCCATAACATACCTGCAAGTTATTTATGGCAGTGCGAAGCTGGATATCGTACAATTATACGTGGAATACAACATCTGTCAACAACTCTCCTATCCTTACAAAATTCAGCTAACACAGGAGCTAAAGCCAGCCGACCATGGGCAACACCGTGCATTTGCCAATTGGATCCTACTGATGAAGGCAAATAACAATAATTTTTGCGATAAAAGCATTTTCAGTGACGAGGCTCATTTCCACTTAAACTGTTATGTAAATAAACAAAATTGTCGCATTTGGAGCAACGAAAATCCTAGAGAAATCCACGAAATCCCGATGCATGCTCAACGTGTCACAGTTTGGCGCGGTTTTGGGCTGAGGGTATCATTGGACCGTATTTTTTTGAAGATGACGATGAACGAGCTGTTGCAGTAAACGGAGAACGATGCCGAACGATGATTGATGTTTTTTATGGGATCAAATAATGGACATGGATTTAGAGAATATGTGGTTCCAACAAGATGGTGCGACATGTCATACAGCACGTGAAACATTGACTTTATTGTGTACACAGTTTGGAAGGAGGCTGATCTCCCGGAATGGGACGTAAATTGACCACCAAGGTCAGGCGACTTGACGCCGCCAGACTATTTATTGTGGGGCTATGTGAAGAGCAAAGCTTACGAAAATTATCCGCAAACCGTTCAACAGTTAAAAGAAGAAATTAAGCGAATAATTCGTGACATAACTCCGCAAATGTGTTCAGCAGTAATCGAGAATTTCAACAAAAGAATTGTGAGCTGCCAGAGAAGTCGTGGCGGTCATTTGCCAGATGTTGTATTCCACGTATAATTGTACACTATCCACCTTCGCACTGTCGTAATTAACTTTCAGGTATGTTATGAAACGTTTCTTTTATTCGTTACCAACATTCGAAACCTCTTAATGGAATACCCTTTATAATCAATTGCGGATTTTCACTTCTTCAAATGCAATAATTTTGCTTCTTTACATAAGAGGTGAAGTAGAAATGAGTTTTGTAGGAAAACATAATCTTATTGCAAAATTATATGGTCTAAATCTCCATGGTCTGGGGTTTTTAAATTGCCGGGACTCTAGATAACGTATACGATATATAAAATGCTTAGGTTAAGTTGTAGAAAAACTAAACCACCACTACTAGGCACATAGGGGAAAGTCTGGTAATTTGGACCATTTTTTTTCAAATGTTACAATACTTCTAGCTGGAGCTCCCTCCTTTAACTGTTCATTCATTCGCATTCACTGTTTCGCGACAGACGCTATCGGGGAAAGTTTTAGGCGCCTTCTTTTTGGCGTGGTTAACCGTGCCTTCACGTTAACCGTGCTTTATCGAGATTAATCGATCATAGAAGAAAAAGGGATTACAGGAACGGCGGAAGTTTATTTTTGATTAGTGTTAGTGTTCTTCGTGACTGGAGTCTTGTCGCTGATTTAGATGTTGAATGAGTTGATGTTCTAGTCGGTTCTTGTGCTGTCGATGATGTTGTGGCATATTCTCTTTCTTTGTTGTTGTTATTCTGTTGTTGATTAATGTTATTCTGTTGTTTGGTGCTATACTCTTGTTTAGTAGCTCGGGATGGATGGATTAGATGGTGATGCCGATCCCAGAGCATCGATGCTTCACCAGAGTCGAGGCTAAGGCTAATGCTCTTGGTTAGGTTTGTTGTCTACCCCCATGGTGACCAGCGCGCTCGCTAACGCATTCGATCATCCCGGAGTCCACCTCCGATGATGCTGTTGGATTTTACAGATGTTTCTTGTTAGGTAAGTTCGGGATGGATGGATTTGATGGTGCTGCCAATCCCGGTGCATTGATAATTCTCCAATGTCAGGGCTAAAACTGATTCTCTTTGTTAGATTTGAAGCGCCACCCGCTTCGCGGAGTGGACGACTTCGGGGGTGTCCGCTCCCTAGGCCAGATCAGACCTCCGCTACCGAAACTACCAACAGTCACTGTCCAGCTCCGAACTGACTGCCTTTGGTTCTGTGTAAGGAGGTAGCTTCAGGTTGTAGGAGGCTTATTTTATCTTTATGTCATGGAAAGTATAATACCATGTTTTTCCTGCGATTTTTTTAGTGCAATTGAACGTGTGCGCTATGTTATTCTTCTCAATGATTTTAAAAGCCCGTCTTCTATAATTGATTGTCATTTGTCAACCATTGTTAAGACATTTTGAAATTGGTGGCTATCTTAATAAAAAAAATTGCCGCAAATGGGGTGAAGAAATCAACTATTGATTCATGAGAAATCTGACAGGTATGGTCAGGAGTAATTGGGTCGTAATTCTTTCAGAATGATGCTGGTGAAGTTGTAACTATAAATGGTGTTCAATATCGTGAGATAATAACTGAATTTCTGTGAGCTGAATTGAATAATATTAATCTGGAGGATATATGGTTCCAACAGAATGGCGCTACACCTCACTTTGCTAATGAAACATTTATTTATTGAGCAAAAATTTCTTGGGTGAGTTATTGGAAAACTGGTGATATTAATTGGTCACCAAGATCATGCGATTTAACACCATTGGACTATTTTCTTTGGTGTTGCCTGAAAATCCAGGTCTATAAGAAAAATCCATAATCGATTCTTGAACTAAAGGATGAAGGCCACGGTTAAGCCAATATGTCATCCAAAATTTAGAGAATAGAGTGGACGTCTGTGGAGCTGCAAGAGGTGGTCATATGGCAGATATTGTCTTTCGTTAAACTCAAAGAGATTTACCACTAAACACCAAATCACTTTTTTAAGTAACAAGAAATGATGAAAAAAAGTGATTTGGTGTTTAGTGATAAATCTGTTTGAGTTTAGTGTACAACACCGAAGGTTTCAATAGAAGAATTGATTGCCTTTGGTATTTAAATGTCAAACATCATGCTTCAATCGCCAATAAAAGTTTTTTGAAATCAACTTAAATTCTACAGTCTAGTGGGTGAGCAGCTCGCTTGGCGATCGAAGGGTCCGGGGTTCGAATCCTGGTGCGGGCATGGATGTTTGTGTGTCTTTCGGTGGTGGATGACATGAAAAAGACTAACTCTGTTGAGTAATACCAGTGCTGGCCAAATACTGTCTAGGTGAAGCCAAAAAAAAACTTAAATTCTGTGTTTTATTCAAGATATTTAAAAAAAAGGCTCAATTTAGAAGACCCTTTATTAAGTGAAATTATTGTTTGTAGTTGGCAATGTTTTTTCAGATTTGGAAAACAAAACGACGTTACTTAGAGTACACCTAATAGGTCTTCATCTTAGGAAAAGACGGCCAAAAGGTTAAAATCCTTATTAAAATAAAAACATAAACTTTTAAGTCATACGTTATCGGTCAAGACATCTCCAGCCAAGATCAAATATTCAACGAATGCCATTTGTTCCAAATCTTTCTTTTTCTCAAAGCAGGCAAGCGGTATTCTTTGAACAAAATCTAAACATATAAAATATTGCACAGCAATAAAAAATGGTCCAGTGTGAATAATTTTACATGTATATTGTACGTCGTACGTTTTATGAATGTATTATGTCCCATCGTAAAATAATAGATACCGTTTGGTGCCACACGATATTTTATTACTGTAAAACAAATAAAAGATTGTGAAATATGTACGTAGGCATATTTTTATTTTTTTAATATACGACACACGAAATATTCATTTTAGAGAATATGTATATAACTGAGGTAGTCGATGGAAATTCATTTTAAATAAACAAACCAATATTTATATCTACATTTCCACTTTATTTAAATTTGTTTGTATTACAGTTGTTTCGACAGACCGTGTCATTTTCAATACGAACTAAAGGGTTTTTTAATTTGAGTGGCTTTTATAATTCTTGATTAAATGATAAAAAAAGGATTAATAAACATATATATATATATATATATATATATATATATATATATATATATATATATATATATATATACCAGGTGTCCCATTATGGATGGATCGCGGCCGTATCTTGAAAACTACTTATCCCACAGCTTTGGGGAAAAAAAATTGTACTAAAAATGATCATGGGAAATTCACCAAAAATATTTTTAATCTTCTAAAGCGACCGCAAGAGGGCGTGATGAGCTAAATATTTTTAAAAATCATTTTTTTGTGTATTTTCAAGTGTTAACCGAGTAAGAAAAATTCTCAGTTATAATTAGCAAACTATCTCCCACAACTTTGTTTCATGACATTTTGTCGTAACTTCGCGAATAATGAAGTGGGTGGGGGGGGGGGTTACCTACTTAGATAAAAAGTCGTCTAATGTTCGTTTGCCTCAAACCGATTTTCCTCAATTTGGATTCATTTAAAAGGCAATTACTGGGACAATCAGATAATCTGGCAGATAAATTATTTAGTTTATAAATGAAACCGCGAGGTGGCGTTACATTCAACAACAGTTTTTTGAAGTTTTGTTCAGTTTTTTCCAATGGAATGGTACAGCTTTTACTACATGGCAAGAAAGGTAATTTAAAGAGGAATCATCCAGTGGAAACCCGAAATCGATATCTCTGACATGTCTCTACTACCTGCATTAAGTTAAAAAAATATTAACCTAATGTTTGCCTTCCTTCACACTTTACCCAGGCTTAGGACTGGTCCAAATTCTTCACTGCTAAAAGTAGCTTCATCGGTCCATAGTATGCGTTTTAAGAATTGTTTATTTCCACTACACATATTTTTTAACCAGTAGCAATAGTCTAATCGTCTGTCGAAATCGTTATCCAAAAGGGCTTGGTGTAAGACAACATGATAGGGGTGCAGCTTGTTATCTCTTAAGATTCGATGAACGGATGTCTTGCTAACACCTAATTCTTCAGATATTTGTCTGATTCTTAAATGGGGGTTGGTTTCAACATAAGCCAGAGCATTTACGACATTATCTCCATTACGAATCGAACGTAACCTGGTGCGGACTGGATTTGGATGCACAAATCCTGTTTCTCGTAAGTGTCTTGCTAGACGTGTAAACACCTTCTTCGAATAATGCCTTCTTTCGGGATATTGACTTGCATATTGCCGCTCTGCAATACATGCTTTTTCAAAACATTGGAAATACACCGCCAACATGTCATAGGCCTCGTTATTCGTAAAAGGCATCGTTAGATATTATTATAATAATTATTAATAATCAATAAATGCAATGTTGAAAATGTAATGCATTTCAAAACTAACAAGTTAATTTGACTGTTTTTGTTTGTTTCCATGGTTCCTTTCTTACACTCTTTGTATAATATACCTAAGGATTGCATGCATTTATTTGGAAACCCGAAAACGCATAATTTCATTCATCCATTCATTTAGTTCAAAAGAAAGAGTAGGTATATTTATTAATGACTGATTTCAATATTCTGTCAAGTAGTATTTAAGCATCACAAAAGAGAAACTGCAACAATTGGGGAAAGGCATTTTTTCCGCTTATGTAATTAAATTAGAAAATATTATCATGGTCAGGATTAGAACATTTATGATGATTGATACTGAATAGATAATTTTATTTTTTAAATAAAATTGTTGCGGTTGCGATTGCGACCTAAATATTAAGACCAATTTTTAATTTAATATTACGGTAAAAATTAAAACTAACTGTTTTTTTTCTGAAAAATCGAAATATCTCTTGACATGTCAGAGATATCGATTTCGGGTTTTCACTGGACCATTCCTCTTTAAATTACCTTTCTAGCCATGTAGTAAAACCTGTACCATTCCATTCGAAAAAACTGAACAAAACTTCAAAAAACTATTGTTGAATGTAACGCCACCTCGCGGTTTCATTTATAAACTAAATAATTTATCTCCCAGATTATCAGATTGTCCCAGCAATTGCCTTTTAAATGAATCCAAATTGAGGAAAATCGGTTTAGGCAAACGGACATTAGACGACTTTTTATCTAAATAGGCAAAACTCCCCCCCACTTCTTTATTCGCGAAGTTACGACAAAATGTCATGAAACAAAATTGTAGGAGACAGTTTGCTAATTATAACTGAGAATTTTTCTTACTCGGTTAACACTTGAAAATACACAAAAAAATTATTTTTAAAAATGTTTAGCTCGTCACGCCCTCTTGCGGTCGTTTTAGAAGCTTAAAAATATTTTTGGTGAATTTCTAATGATCATTTTTGGTACAATTTTTTTCCCCAAAGCTGTGGGATAAATAGTTTTCAAGATACGGCCGCGATCCATCCTTAATGGGACACCTGGTATATATATATATATATATATATATATATATATATATATATATATATATATATATATATATATATATATATATATATATGTATATATATAATATAGAAATAGAAATACATATCTCCCTAATATTAACTGGGATGGCTTAACTAGAATTGCTCTAACTGGACGGCTAGTTGAGTACACGAATTTGACGAGCATGGTGGTGACTTTCAAGCATTGCAGCTTTAACTACTTGGAAATAAAAGTAACCCTGAACACTCCGAATTCATCAAACTATTCTTTGTTTACTATCTGTTACTTTAAATTTATCAGATCGATACAAATCATATTTTAATAGTAGATTGTTCACACTCTTAACGGGAGATACTTATTATAACCTCAGTTATAATGCATGATAGCAATCAACATGTATTCACATAGATCTACATAACTGGAACCACGATACTATTATCGGCCAATAATCAAATATCAAAGTGGGTACTGTTCCTGACACTGAGGGACAAATACGCAACAGTGCCAGTTTCGGGTATGAAAGGGGTACCAAGGGAAAAACGCACGAGATACCCACCCAAAGAGCTAACAAAACAAAACATAATGGATATCCAACCACACCCTACGGTGTAACCTTTAGTATTGAGTTGTGCAATGGGTACAAAGGGAAAAACGCGCGATGTACCCGCTCCAGATACTAGAAAAGCAAAACAGCATTTACCCACTGCATGGCATTGAAGGGAAAAACTCGCGACAATTCCATGAATCTCTCAGTATTTATTAGATTACAAACAGTCATTGCAAATTATCAGTTTAATTCAGTACAAATTATTATTTTAACCATGATAATTTTATGAATCAACAATAAAATTATCATACTGGGTACTGTTGCTGGCACTGAGGGAAAAAACGCTGGATTTTTATATCCGAGCGGGTTTTATATCCGAGCAATCGTTCTTCCATCTCGACCTATATGACGATTCTAATAATTTTTGGCCATTCCCCATAAATAAGGGGAAGACCTAACACATTGTGGCCATACTCTTCAGTCATATGATCTGCCACATATTCTTTTTTATCTTGTTCCTAAAAAGAACATTACGAAACATAAATATGTCCCTTTAATTACTGCTTACCGAATAACGATTTGCAGCAGTTGACTTTTTAACATAGTATTTTCAAAAGGAAGATTATGATTCGTCAGCCATTCTCCAATTTTTGGTTTTGTCCATGCACTAGTTGGAGGTAGATCCATCAGTGTACTGTGAGATATTATGCATTATCCATGATAATAACTGAGGGGCCCATCCAAGATTTTCAACACTTGGTTTTCAAATCAAAACAGAAAATTATCTTGATTAACTTCTCTGGAATAAAGCCATTCTTGTTCCAAGCGTGAAGAACAATATATCTGCAATAACATGCTGTTATTGACACGTCTTAAAACAACTATTCATGAAAAAATGACTTTAATGGCTCCTAAATGTTAGGTATAGCACTCATCTTTTTCCATCAACTTTTGTAGTCTTTACACTCCTCTTGTGACTCATTACACTCATCTTGCCATGAGTGACTGAAGGTCCCATTTTAAAATATCCATGTTTCATCCAAATAAACAAAACCAAACAAAGATCCGTCTTTCAAATTTTGATACATGTTCAAAAATAGGATTCGTTTAAAGGCAATATCTGTAAGTTCCATTAGGGCCCTACGTGGATTATCCTTATTCTATTTGGAACCAATTTCGTTTAGAAGTGTATAAAGCGAAGTTTTCCATCTATCAAAGAGCTGCATGTTCTTTAGTTTTTCATGAATACTTTCAAGATTAACCGTTTGTTCCGAAACAGTTCAATAAAATTTCGTAAAAATACAATATTGCCATGTAAATTCATTCACTTTTTTCATACATTTCATAGATTTGATTGCGAATTGAGCCCACATCAAGATGATCTAGATTAGTTACTCATTTTGGATGTAGACGCTTTTTCTTCGGTGATTTTAAGATTTCGTTATTCTTCAACTCTTTTGAAATTGTACTAACTGTACCAACACTAATATTTAGAGTAGCTGAAACTCCTAAACTCATACTGAAAAACTTCAATTAACCATGAGTTAGAGGAAGAAGGAAAGAGAGTGCTTCGAATTATAAAGTAGTTTTTCTTTCTTATGTATTTAAATAAACAATAGATTTCTCTAGATTAATGACGTGCAACCATTATTTCCCTGAATTATATATATATATATATATATATATATATATATATATATATATATATATATATATATATATATATATATATATATAAATAAAACTTTCTAAAGTTACAGGCCTATGAATTTATAAAAAGTAAATAATCTGATTTAAATTTGTAAACCAAATATAAACTTATCTTATTTTACGAATGTTAATTTTAAAAATCTAGGTGGCCATGCTACGTCAACTTCGCCAGAAAAACCGTCACGCAGACAAAATTCTTTGAAAATATCAAGTGTGAATATCAATTATAATTTCGCTTTCATGTGAGTTAGTGTCTTATAGTGTGTGAACGTTTATCTGAAATACCTTAGCGATTTTCCCTTCAAGAAAATGCTAATATGCATTTCATTTATGGTTATTGCAACAGGAGTGCACGTGAAGTAGTTAGGAAATCCCAATATCGCTTTCCCAACCGACGAGTATCTCATTAGAGAACATTTCTAGAAACGCTCGGACAGTTTAGAGAATTATAGCTGAACAAGAGCTGGATTATATCTAACAGACAAATAACGTAAAACGCCTGAGGGAGGAATGTTTCTATCTTAATATGGATGAAGACTTTAGGTTTGATATTTTAAATATACATATGGGGTGTGTCTATTAAATACCTAGGCTGACGCTGCTGCAGAAGAAGTACTCATTCACCAAAAACCAGCTACCAACAGCTATTTAGCGTGAAGCCTTCTCTTTCAAATGTAAAACCTCTCGCTTCTGTAAACAAATCCGTATAACCGTAGCCTTCGTTCGCATCAGAGTTGTTTTATTGTGTCGCCGGAAAAATGTTAAGTGTAACAATAGAGTAACGAATTGTTGTGAAATTTCACTTGAAACTTGGAAATACCGCCACTAAAACTTATAATTTATTGAAAGAAGTGTATGACAATGAATGTTTATCGCGCGCATGTGTTTTTCAGTGGTTTAAGCCATTTCAAGATAGCCGAGAAGACGTTGAAGATGATCCACGTCCAGATCGCCCTTTCACGTCAAAAATGGATGATAATATCGAAAAAATCGGTAATCTGGTTCGATCTGACCGTCGGTTAAGTGTTCGTGCGATTGCGGAGGCTATAGAGGGTCCAAATCGAGATCTCAGAGATCGTTCACATCGTTCTCTCTAACTCCCGAAAAGTGAGGTTAATTGCAAGTAAACGATTGCTTAACGTTTAATGTTCGTGCGCAGAGTTTTTGTGAATTTGTGAATTGTGCCGTTCGAGCAAAAACAAAAATTATCTGAAACAGGTAAAGAAGGTTATACGTACGATGACATAGTGCGATGCCACGCCGAGTAATCAGAGTATTACAGAGATGCTCTGTCCAGTGTTAATCAACAGAATGCGCATTAAAGCTCCTCATTGAGAACGCAGCTTTACAGACCACGATCGTCAAATTAGAAGAACTTCTAAAATCGGGTGGTAACGTCAGCGGCGCTGGTGCTGTTATCAAAGTTCCAGACGCCAAGGACAAAAAAGAAAAAGCTTCCAAAGCCTCACTACCAATCATCGAGGTCCAGCCGGATGAAGATGAAGGAGGTCGTAAGAAAACCTCCACTCACCAAGACGGATTCCAGCAGGTTTCTGCCAGAACATGGAGCAGAAAAGGACGAAAAGCGGCTGCTCCTTCCTCCTCCGAACAGCTTTAAGCACCATCCAAAGCCAGAACAAAACCCTGGTAAAAAAAACCCAAAACCAACAGATTTTATCCTGCGGGATAAAGTGATATTACAGAAGATGATGAGCCTGCTAAAGAAGAACCAAGTGGTTGTCGGGTTTCATCACAACCGGTGAAATCAAGTCGGAACTCCAACATCTAGGGATCCAACCAATATAAGTAATGACAAACCAAAGGAAAGAAACCCATCGCAATAGTACAAGTCACGGCACCAAGCGATGGTAGAAAAATCATAAAAACCACCGAACTCTGCCACCAGCCCGCAAGGGTGAAAAACAGAGGAAAAATTCAGCAGCTAACACTGCAAATAAGACGCAAAAGCATCTCCAAAATTAGGCGAACAAAAACCAACATCAATCCAAGTCCGAGCAGCCATGCAGGAACGACCAAAAAGAAACCACCGGTCAGGCGGTTCAAAATGTCACGCAAGCCTTTGTCTGAACTTGCCAGTAACCTTCAAAAAGTTTTGTTTCTGATTCAGTCAAATCTAGAACGAATCCTTCAAATCGACGGCAAGAAACCACTAGACGCATCAAAATTCAAGCACCTATTCCGCAAGAACAGAAAACACAAGTCAGCCAACTGAAATCGCGATTTTCGTAGTGCCAGCTCGCCAGATTCCGGGCCTTGTGGCCTGGGTCTGGATAAAGTTCTAAGATTTCTATCTCTATCTGAAATTCAGCACCAGGACTAGATAGAAGCCCCCAGACAAACCCGGTGTCAGCGTAGGCAGACACAAGAACATCAATTCTTTTATTGGAAACTTCGATGTGAAACACTAAACTCGAAGAGATTTACCACTAAACACCAAATCACTTTTTGAAAACTTCCCGACGCACATTTCACTATCCATTTTAGCATCATCAGGAGATGATTTAATCTAACAAGAACATCAAGAGAAACTGGTAAGAGTCAAACAGACTAACCAAAAAACCTGGAAAATAAATAGAAATAGAACTGGGGCTATATAAATTGATAAAAATGCACATGGCAAATTTTACATAACAATTTTAACATACAAAAAATGTGCGCCAAAAAGTAGCCTAAAATTCTCACTTTTGAACAAGGCGCTCGCAGAAATGTTTGTACTGATACTTTGAATGTCATTGAAAATGACCCAAACTTATTGGAAAGGATAATAACATGTAACGAATCGTGTCTTTTTTTACTTATGATTCTGAAACGAAACGCCAATCCAAGCACTGGAACAGTCCAAATTCAACGAGAGCCAAAAAAGCTCGAACGAGCAAATCAAAATTCAAAGCAATGACGATTGTTTTTTTTTCGATATTCATGGGATTGTGTACCTTCACTGGGTTCCTGAAAGTCAAACTATTAAACAACATCACTACATTCACGTTCTTGCTGAACTTCGTAAAAGAATAAGGATAAAACGACCCAAATTTTGGAGGGACATATAAGTAAATATGTATGAAATCAAAATAAAATATTTGACAGCGTCCATCTCGTTATTTAAGTCACATCTCGTATTTGCTGTTTTTAATACCTAACAAAATAAGTATTAATATTTTTTTTAAATAATTTTTACTTAAATCTATCACTTTTATTTTTAAACAAAATTTGTGTGACTATAGTTTCGTAAAACGACTTTGCATTCTCAAACACTATTCGCTGTTTATCTATTCTGTGTACCTAAAATGTGTTCAATTCAAGATCAACGCGACCACAATTTATGCGAAGAAAGCCCTGGATTCTTGCCAAACCACCTGGCTAAAAGTAGAAACAAAAAAATGATTCAGCATTAGAGACAACTTACTCCTACATATTAAGGTACTGCACTCTGAATTATCATATAAACTCCATCCAATTAAATTTGATATACTATACGATAAAACCAGACAAACAATTTCACAAACTATTCATAAAAAATATATTAGTACAATCAAATAAGCTATTAAATATATCTAAATTACAGTTAAATGACAAACAACCAGAATCTTCACCCAAATATAACTTCAATAAAAGATCCATTAGCTTATCAAATACGGTTTTCACAAATAAAGAGATTAATTTGATTGAAAATGGCCTGAAATATAACCCAAATATTAAACAAAGTAAAGTTTTGGAAAATATATCTGAAGTAGGACTATCCCTTGAAAATTTCCCTAATTCTAAATTTACAAAAGAAAAAATTAAAAGGACTCTAAAAATGAATCGAGAATACCACAACAAAAATGAAGACCATATTATCAAATCCATTAATTCTAAAATCAAAAATAATAATTAAATTTGATATTCTAGACGATAAAACCAGAGAAACAATTTCACAAACTATTCATAAAAAATATATTAGACAATCAAATAAGCTATTAAATATATCTAAATTACAGTTAAATGACAAACAACCAGAATCTTCACCCAAATATAACTTCAATAAAAGATCCATTAGCTTATCAAATACGGTTTTCACAAATAAAGAGATTAATTTGATTGAAAATGGCCTGAAATATAACCCAAATATTAAACAAAGTAAAGTTTTGGAAAATATATCTGAAGTAGGACTATCCCTTGAAAATTTCCCTAATTCTAAATTTACAAAAGAAAAAATTAAAAGGACTCTAAAAATGAATCGAGAATACCACAACAAAAATGAAGACCATATTATCAAATCCATTAATTCTAAAATCAAAAATAATAATTAAATTTGATATTCTAGACGATAAAACCAGAGAAACAATTTCACAAACTATTCATAAAAAATATATTAGACAATCAAATAAGCTATTAAATATATCTAAATTACAGTTAAATGACAAACAACCAGAATCTTCACCCAAATATAACTTCTATAAAAGATCCATTTGCTTATCAAATACGGTTTTCACAAATAAAGAGATTAATTTGATTGAAAATGGCCTGAAATATAACCCAAATATTAAACAAAGTAAAGTTTTGGAAAATATAATAACTGAAGTAGGACTATCCCTTGAAAATTTCCCTAATTCTAAATTTACAAAAGAAAAAATTAAAAGGACTCTAAAAATGAATCGAGAATACCACAACAAAAATGAAGACCATATTATCAAATCCATTAATTCTAAAATCAAAAATAATAATTAAATTTGATATTCTAGACGATAAAACCAGACAAACAATTTCACAAACTATTCATAAAAAATATATTAGACAATCAAATAAGCTATTAAATATATCTAAATTACAGTTAAATGACAAACAACCAGAATCTTCACCCAAATATAACTTCAATAAAAGATCCATTAGCTTATCAAATACGGTTTTCACAAATAAAGAGATTAATTTGATTGAAAATGGCCTGAAATATAATCCAAATATTAAACAAAGTAAAGTTTTGGAAAATATAATATCTGAAGTAGGACTATCCCTTGAAAATTTCCCTAATTCTAAATTTACAAAAGAAAAAATTAAAAGGACTCTAAAAATGAATCGAGAATACCACAACAAAAATGAAGACCATATTATCGAATCCATTAATTCTAAAATCAAAAATAATAATTAAATTTGATATTCTAGACGATAAAACCAGACAAACAATTTCACAAACTATTCATAAAAAATATATTAGACAATCAAATAAGCTATTAAATATATCTAAATTACAGTTAAATGACAAACAACCAGAATCTTCACCCAAATATAACTTCTATAAAAGATCCATTAGCTTATCAAATACGGTTTTCACAAATAAAGAGATTAATTTGATTGAAAATGGCCTGAAATATAACCCAAATATTAAACAAAGTAAAGTTTTTGAAAATATAATATCTGAAGTAGGACTATCCCTTGAAAATTTCCCTAATTCTAAATTTACAAAAGAAAAAATTAAAAGGACTCTAAAAATGAATCGAGAATACCACAACAAAAATGAAGACCATATTATCAAATCCATTAATTCTAAAATCAAAAATAATAATTAAATTTGATATTCTAGACGATAAAACCAGACAAACAATTTCACAAACTATTCATAAAAAATATATTAGACAATCAAATAAGCTATTAAATATATCTAAATTACAGTTAAATGACAAACAACCAGAATCTTCACCCAAATATAACTTCTATAAAAGATCCATTAGCTTATCAAATACGGTTTTTACCAATAAAGAGTTAATTTGATTGAAAATGGCCTGAAATATAACCCAAATATTAAACAAAGTAAAGTTTTGGAAAATATAATATCTGAAGTAGGACTATCCCTTGAAAATTTCCCTAATTCTAAATTTACAAAAGAAAAAATTAAAAGGACTCTAAAAATGAATCGAGAATACCACAACAAAAATGAAGACCATATTATCAAATCCATTAATTCTAAAATCAAAAATAATAATTAAATTTGATATTCTAGACGATAAAACCAGACAAACAATTTCACAAACTATTCATAAAAAATATATTAGACAATCAAATAAGCTATTAAATATATCTAAATTACAGTTAAATAACAAACAACCAGAATCTTCACCCAAATATAACTTCTATAAAAAATCCATTAGCTTATCAAATACGGTTTTCACCAATAAAGAGATTAATTTGATTGAAAATGGCCTGAAATATAACCCAAATATTAAACAAAGTAAAGTTTTAGAAAATATAATATCTGAAGTAGGACTATCCCTTGAAAATTTCCCTAATTCTAAATTTACAAAAGAAAAAATTAAAAGGACTCTAAAAATGAATCGAGAATACCACAACAAAAATGAAGACCATATTATCAAATCCATTAATTCTAAAATCAAAAATAATAACTTAATTATAACTCAACCAGATAAAGGAAATTCAATTGTTATTCTAGAAAAAGAAACTTACGAAACAAAAATTAAAAACTTTCTAGATAAAGAAGTCCTCGTCAAAATAAAAAATGACTCAACCACAACAATTCAAAATAAGTTAAAATCAACAATAAAAAATATAAACACCATTTTGTCAAACGAAGATAAATATAAAATAGTTAATATGAAGCCTACTCCTCCAAAACTGTACGGTTTAATGAAAATGCATAAAGAAAACTTTCCAATAAGACTGGTAGTCTCATACACAAATAGCCCTTTAAGAAACCTAGCCTTTTACTTAAATAAATTCTTCAAAAACATAACGAATTTCTCGCCAAAACAGTCAATAAAAAACTCGGCGGACCTTATAAAAAAGCTTAGCAAACTATCTATACCAAAAAACGCGTTTCTAGCATCTTTTGACGTTAGCAACATGTTTCCGAACATTCCGAACAAAGATTGTCTACTATTAATAAATAATTTACTCATAAAAAATAACATCAATCCAATTATTAAACAAGATGTTTTAGAACTTTTAAACTTATGCATTAATGAATATTATTTTCAATTTAATAACGTTTTTTACAAACAAAAGGGTGGTAGCAATGGGTTCCCCACTAAGCCCTTTATTATCAGAACTGTTTATGTCAAACTTAGAACATAATTTTTTAAAAACGGATAAAGCAATAATTATATTGTTTTGGTTTAGATATGTAGACGACATTTTGGTTTATTATACTGGAAATGACAGACAAATAGTTGGAACATTAAAGCATTTAAATAGTATCCATTCAAAAATAAAATTTACTCTAGAAAAAGAACAAAATCAAACCATAAATTTTCTAGACCTTTCAATATCCAAACAAAATAATAAACTAGAACTTATTATCTATAGAAAGCCCACATTCTCAGATATAACAATTACAAAACAATCAATCCACCCCATTACACATAAATATACTGCATATAAGTCTATGATCCACCGAGCTATCTGAAAACAATAGAAAAATAGAACTGCAAAAAATAAAAATAGCACAAAATAACGGTTTCAAAGAAAAAGAAATTAGTTACTTAATAGATAAAAAACGGAAACAATGACTAATTCATCAAGTATATCCAAAAGTAAAACGAACAAATGATAAAAAGTACTGTAAAATTTCATATTTCGGTCCAATTTCAGAACAAATAGCTCGCTCTTTGAGGAAACATAATTTGCAAATAGCGTTTAAAACCACCCAGTCAACCAGTACATTAATTTTTAATGCCAAAGATAAAACATCAGCAAATAAAAAAAAATTGAGTTGATATGTTAAGTTGCAACGAGTGCACTAGTTGCTATATTGGACAAACCGGCAGAAATTTTCAAACCAGATAGAAAGAACATAAGTCTGCATACATATTAAAGAAACAACACTCTAATTTTGGGAACCATTTCATAGATACCGGACATATATTTCCCGAGATTACAAATTTGAAAATTTTACATATAGCGCCCAAAAGCAAAAAATGAAACATTTTAGAAGCTATTGAAATTTAATTAAATGATCAGACGGATCTCAGAAATTCCCCACTATTTAAAATATTGTAAAAAATTAACCCCAATAAAAGTAGAAAATTAAGTACATAGAATAAATAAACAACTGTAAAACCTTAGTTTTAAAGTAGTGTTTGAGAATGTAAAGTCGTTTTACGAAACTATAGTCACACAAAAAGTAAAAAATTGTTTTATTCCTTTTTTAAAAAATGAACTATCACAAAGTAACGGACAAATCAATATTTTTCTGGCCTACGCCGAAAAATAAAGCAATTTAAAAAATATTGAAATTTATATTTTTTATATAAATATAAAATTTTTATCGATGTTTGTCAGACATTTTTAATTCGAATAACTGAACGTTGGATGTTGTTTTCCAATTCTTCCTTATTTATGGTGAAATTAATTTTATTTTTCCTTAAAATACCGTACGAACATAATTCAGGCTTATGGGTTCGTAGAGATTTTTTTTTATCTTGTAACTCTCTAATAGACATACGTACATAATATGGCGAAGACGCATTAACATTACAAAACATCATTTTAATACCGTTAGAACAATTGCTTTCACGGAATATTTTCAACAACTAGTTTTTTTGGGTTTTGCTTTCGACTGTCACACTGACTTCCTTCTCATAATTTCTCTGTTCGTTCCGAATATTGGTCATTCTCTCCAGTCGGGAACTTTTTTTTTTAGTTGTAACCCAATGACCAATCCGTTTAGGAAACCAGTCAGCAAGTGGGGCAAATTTGTACAAAATTAAGGTAGCACTAACATTAAAACAATAAATTTCGCAGTTTTTTTTTCGTCATTTATTGCGTAACAGCATGCCAATGACTTTATTTCTGTAAAAATGTTATTAGGTCTACAAAAAAATAATTTATTCTGAAGCAAAACGATGTTCATTCGTCCCTTGCTAGGATAAAACTTTATTTCCATCAGAGCGTTATTAATTCGAATCAGTTACTGCTGATAACCGTCAGTATATCGGCCATTGCCTCTCCAGTCCAGTCCTACTTCTCTAAAATACTTTCAATCTCATCCTTAAATTTCTTTCGTGGCCTACCCCTCGTGTTCCTTTCAGTTTTTCCCATTTTCCACACTCTCTTGGCCAGTCTCGTACAAGGCATTCTGCATACTTGTCCAAACCATCGCAGTGCCTTTTCCCTTATTCTTTCTCCTACAGATTTTACCCTAATCTCCTCCTAATTTTCTTGTTTGATACGTGATCCCTCAAACTTAGTCCTAAAATTATTTTCGATACCCTCATGTCACAGGCCTGTACTCTTCCTCTCTGATGTTCATTTAGCTTTCACATTTCGGAGACATATGTCAAAGTTGAGATGAATGGTGCATGATGTACTCTATCTTAGTCTTTGTTTTCATTTCTCTCTTGTTAAATGCTTTCTTAATTAGCGAATAATATAATCTGATGTTAGTTTTTAATAATTCTTTTATTTCTATTTATATCTATCCATTTTCCGCTATAGCTATTCCTAAGAATTTCAATTTTTTTAACTTGTTCCAGCTCTGTGTTTTCTAATCTAGTTAGTATTAAGTTTTGTCTCAATACCATCTATATTTTTGTTTTACTTATTGGTTTATTGAAGTTGACTTTTACCCAGCTCCTCGTACCATATATTTAAGTTATACTGTAGATCTTTTTCTCTTTTCGCAAGCAGTACTATATACTATATGCTTTAGTTTTTCATGAATACTTTTAAGATTAACCGTTTATTGTGAAATAGTTCAATAAAATTTTATAAAAATACAAAATTACCATGTAAATCTACTCACTTTTTTCATAAATTTCGTAGATTGCAAATTAAGCCCACATCAAGATGATCTAGTGATTTGCGATCTATGATCTAGTTGTTATGGATGTACAGGCTTTTTCTTTGGTGATTTTAAGATTTCGTTATTCTTATTTGAAATTGCACCAACTGGACCAATACTAATATTTAGTGCTCGCTAAAACTCGCTAAAAAACTCCAATTAACTATGAGTTATTAATACATACCTCTCTCACAGCGTTTAATGGCAAAACAGTAGCCCCATTATCTCGTTGCTGTTCAAAATAACTGATAAGTGACGAGACATGTTGCTTACACTTACATTTTTTGGCAATTTCTTTTTTTTTTTATCTTTATCAGTGAGACATTTATCTTTGAGACATTTTGAGTCTAATTTTACCGGTATTTTATGTAAAGTTTGATCACCAGCTTTTAACATTTTATCCGTTACATTGTCCTTTCCTGGAGCCTTCCCATTCTTCATCACTTCTATGACATTTGCCACTACTTCCAACAGGATATCTGCAATTTGCTGTTCCGTGGCCATTGATGCTTTTGACTGGTTCTGATTTTCATTTAACTTGAAATAAAATCTTGTGTATGTTGCCAAGCTCAATCAACAGTTCTTGTAGACGTTCATACGTTTTCACTGTTCGAACATTTATAGTTGCAATGTCCAAAGTCCAATGGCAACCTGATCTAACAAAGTGATTCTTCACCCTCTGTAAAGGGGCAGATCTTCCCGCTGCCGTAGGTAATGTTTGAAATTGTAAATCCATGTTAGGGGATTGGACCTTAATCTGCCATGCTTTTCCAATGCAGGTTGGCAGATTTTGGATCCAGTTAGTCTGAGATCTTTGGTTTGACCTGTATTCCATGGGTTACCCTTCCAGGAGCATATGCTCCAGACTGCAGAGTTCAAAGCTTCATTGTCTTACCGGAAGCCCCTTTACCACGTCAAGATTTGATCCACAAAGAGAGGATATATATATATATATATATATATATATATATATATATATATATATATATATATATATATATATATATATATATATATGCCTGAAAAGGAAAGTCTTCGATCAATGCGTTCTACCCGTTATGACATACGGAAGTGAAACCTGGACACTCACATCACAATCAATTCAAGAACTTCGGGTAGCACAGAGGGGAATGGAAGGATGTATTCTTGGCATCACAAGACAAGACAGAAAATCCTGCGAATGCATCAGGGAACAAACGAAAGTCTGTGATATCATTGGAAGAGTTTACCTTTTTTGGGAATTAAAAGAACTCTTTTAATTATTTAGCACGTATTAGAAAATATATTTTTAAGATAATCGACAGTCATCAATCCAGGAAATAATTAAAATACCCATATCGTTAGAAAAAAATGTATGAAGAAAACGAATTAATCGGGTGCGATAAATATACTGAAATGAAAATAGTAATGTTTTCAAGGCAATTTGAACCGCAACATATCGCCCTGTATTTTAACCAAGTCTGCTATTGATTTACCCAAGTCAATTTATTTTTTCGGAATACAAATATAACTGTTTCTTATATATATAGTAAATATTTCTTAAAATATATATAAAATGATGTTTTGGATAATTGCAATAACAGGAAACCGGTATAATTCAAAGCCGTTTAGTACATTCTCGCCATTTAAACACGACTTAATGAATCACTTCGAGGAAGAGCAAGAGAAAAACTAGCAGAAACATATACTATACGACGGCAACGATAAAATACCATCATATATTGTCCTCAGTTCAGGACCTCCGCGGAGACGGTTTAGTTGAAATATATTATTTTAAATGAGGAAACTTGATAGTTCTTCCTGGTGGAGACATCGGTGAACAGATGTAACCAACTGATACTGTGTGTTGAATCGATCTAATAGCTCTTTACATTTCTGTTCTCGGTCCTGTGATATTTGATGTTTCGCATATTAAATGTTAAAATATCGTTCGATTAAATCTAAATATTGAATTAAATTTTAGACATACCACAAAAGGTGGTAAATTGTGAATGTTAAAAGAATTTAATCAATTTTACCCGTTAGAAAACTAAACATACCGACCGAATTAAGTTCAGAATATTAAAACTTCATCCAGGAATAAATTGTGAACTTTTCGGAACAACTCAAAGCCTCATGGAACCATCAGAGGAATATGAGGTATAACCGAACACCACGACCTAATTTCTAGCCAAGAAATCGCATAAAATAGTATTACTGATCTATTGTTAATCTCCGTTCAGCTGGGTCGTGTTCTGAAACATGTTTCCTTAAAATCTAAGCTCTACATGAAGTGAGTTTTCACTCTTTTGAACGTTTAGAGATGAATGAGTGCTAGAGGTCCTAGAATTTTCCTATTAGAAAAAATTTAGGATAAAGCATGACCTTGAGGGTTTTGCATTGGTTAGTGTCATATTAATCAGCTGGTTCTCATTTGGTACTATGACTATATGTTGAGCCGTTACTTATTTTTGGGGGAAGAAAAGCAATCACGAAAGACTCGTTGCAGGGTATGCCATGATGATTATTTGGTTCTTCTAGACGGAACATGCAGTTGTAGTGTAATACCAACTTCGCCTAAATCATCTCCTTGCTGGTGAGAACTAGATTTGGTAAGTTTTTGAGGACTTCTTTTCACTGTAAAAAGCAGTTCAGCTTAAGATGAGAGAGCTTCCTTATTTTATAATTTATATGGTCATGGCTTAAGGGCCGGTTCAATGCAAGAATATACCGGGTATAAGCTTTACTAGATATAAGCAGGTATAAGCCTTTTCTGTAGGCCGTGCGTTTCAAATGTTATTCCAAGTATAGCTTATACCTGGTATATATTCTTGCATTGTTGAACCGACCCTTAGTCGTTCCCTTCACCCGCTCACCAGGCGTTCAGCCTGAGTCCAGATGATGACGACTTAAGGCCAGAAAACGGTCCTGGGAGACGCTTGCTGGCGCTTTGGATGCGCTAATATTTTCACGGATGGTAGATGTTTTTTTTTAAGTTTAGGACATCTGCTTGATTTTTCCCTAGGAATTATTCTTCGTTCAATGTCCGGTTCTAATTTCCATGCTTTGATTTTGCTTTTTGTAGTTTTTTCTAGACAGGTTGTTGGATCTGTGTTCAAGGGTTTATGTGTCGTTTCCAGTAAAATATTCGTCACCTTTGCCATATATTCCTCGGTGTTCATTATGACTGTTGCGTTTCCTTTCAGGCAGGGCGCCGTCAAGAAATCCAAACACGAAGAACAATAGATGACCATGAACAAAATACACCAAAGGTCCTGCTACTATACGTAAAAGGAATCGCAGATAGGATAGGCAGACTACTAAGGAAACATAAGATCAGAACAGCCTAAAAGCCACACAAAACTGTTGCAAACATCCTAAAAAATTAATGGGAAAATTATGGGGTGTATAGTATATCTTGTTCCGATTGCAACAGAGCATACATAGGACAAACAAACAGACGAATATCGGCCAGAGTACAAGAACATAAAAACGACTTAAAAAACAAACAAACAACCTCCGCCCTGTTCCAGTACCATCTACATACAGGACATAAAATAAATTTTGAAGGAGCCAAAGAAATAGCGAATATTGAAAACTACAAGGTCCGAACAATCAGAGAAGCCCTTGAAAAAGAAGAAAGAGGTGAGCTGAATACGCGAAACAACGATCGCAACATTCCAAAAGTATGGAAATCCCTTCTGAAAAAAGAAAAAAACGTGGCAACGTGGCCGCGATGTAGAAAAATCAATAAACGGGCACACGACAGGGTTGCCGAGCGCCGCAAATGCTCCCGAACTACCCCGATATAATCTGCGCAGTCGCTTTTGTGGCTGGCCGGCTATCAGTCAGCCACAAAAATGGTCAGTTGGTCTCTTTAGTCGAAGCGGACAACACTTGAAAATGCCAAATGTCCGGTATCCACGAACAACATCACAAGCGTTTTCGATACGCTGTTGTAGTTCTTCCAGAGAATCGCAGAAAGTTAAATCAGGTGAGCGTACAGACCAAGAAATGAGTCCATAGCGCCCTATCCATCGGTTAGGAAATTTATTATTTAAATGTTCGTCAATTTCTCGTCTCAAAAAGCGTGCGGATTTTCTACTGCCCAAACATGTTTGTTGTGGAAATTAGTTACTCCATTTCTTGTAAATGTAACCTCGTCGGTAGCCAAAATAAATTTGGTCAAGTTTTTATTTCTGTTGTACTGATGTAAAAGCCACTGGCACAATTCAACTCTTCTATGAAAATATTCGGGTTATAACACTTGTATCCTTTACTATGATCAACTTCGACTGGACTTGTCATAGACGTATGGCTCGTTATTGTCTCGTCTTCAACAATTTCTAAAATTTCTTCTTCAATCTCTACCATTCCGCGTGGAGGAGATCTTCCAGCGTGACCTGTGTCGCGAAGCCTTGTAACTAAATTTACAAAAATCCGCTGAGCCGGATGATCTCTTGAAGTTGTATAAAGTGGTGTGGCATATTAGTCGCAGAAAGTACCCAAAAATTAAACACACACTATGAAGGAATTATTACCACTGGTCAAATCGAACATCGCACTCAAAAGAAATATCATACAATAATACAAAAACCCACTATCAACAGTAAACAAATATTTTATGTGTTTACAATACAGTGGTCGAGAATATCAAAAAGTCAGGTCCGTTTCTAAATTTTGTAACTGTTAAGAACTTCTTTATTTTGCAACTTTTATATAAATGATTTTTTGTAAAATTATTTATATTTACGAGTTCTGCAACCTATTAAAATAAATGTCTCAACTTTTAAAACACCCTGTATATTTAAACTTTATAAAAAATTAATAATAACATGATGACATGATTAATAATAAATGATAATATATTAATAATTATAAAATTTGTTTTAATATTATAAATAAAAATTGTGAATTTCTGTAACTACACTCATTGGCAAAAGTGTTTCATCCTCCTTTCTATTTTAGTTTTGATAGGAAAATAAATTGGGTTATTTTTTCAAAAGAAAGCTGAAAGGATTAGTGGATATGAAAATGAAATGATATAAAAAAAGCTAAAATAATGTAAATATTGTTCAATAGGCAGTATTACCTCCCCTACTTCTTATTGATGCGTATACTCTTCGATGCATGCTAATAATTAGGTTATTAATAGTGTCTTGTAATAAATTGGTCCATTCCTCTTGAGCGGCTAAAATTAACTCCTCGCGATATCTTGGCGGATTGTTCCTACGGTTAATGGCTCTAGAAAGGCAGTACCAAATATGTTCGATTGGATTCATATCCGGTGATAAGGGCGGCCAATCTAATCTGTTAATTCCACTTTTATTTAGAGCCATCTCGGCAATCCTAACCCTATGCAGGCGAGCGTTATCATTCACAAAGATAAAATTGTTACCAATTTCTTGCTGTAATGGATAAATAACAGGTCTGATGATATGTGCCAAGTAGAAATGTGCGTTCATTGTTTGTGGGGCGTGAATGAGCTCTGTTCTTCCATTGTAAAATATTCCTCCGCAAAACATTTCGCTACCGCCCTGAATTTCAGCTACTTTAGTAGCTGTATTCAGGCGATGCTGTCTTTCTACCTCCCTCCAAACTATCTGACGATAATCATCGCTGATTAAACCAATTCTGGTTTCATCGGTAAAAACAACGTTTCTTCATTGAGGCAATAACCAGGCTTGATGCTCTCTGGCCCATTGAAAATGCCGTTGCCTTTGCTGGTAACTTAACAGAGGAACTCAAATTAGGCGTCTGCGATGCAGTCCAACGTTGAAAAGGCTTCTGCAAACCGTACGACTTGATATAGCATGGTTGTGCGTCCGTTGGAACTGAAATTTTATTGCTGCAATATAACGGTCTTGTCGTTCATTTGTTACCCTTCTTCGGTCACCTCTGGGTAGTGAAGCAATATCACCAGTTTCTTTGAATCTTCGAATTGTTCTCCTAACAGTATTCCGAACAATATTTAAATGAATAGCAATTTGATATCGCGAGAAACCTTCTTGGTACAAGGCAACAATTCGGGCCCTATTAAATGCAGAAATTTCAGCCCCGGGCATTTTTACTGCAATACAGTATCATTAACACAAATAAACTGATGTAGTAAAACATCATACAAATACGTTGCTGGTAAATGTTAATAAAAAATCCAAAGATATTTTTGACACGTTTATGTTTATTAATTTTTCTGATAAATAAATTCCTTAGCTCTTATGGCGCATAGACGCCATATTGAGATTTACTTATTTTTTAGATAAATAAGGGGGGTACTTATTAAGGAAAGGAAAGGACTTACGGTTAGAGATGCATAAGCAACTACAAGGTTATTTAGCAACTGAACCTACAGCTTAACGTGGGTTCCGAACCACGGTCATCAGCCACCGACACCTTTTGCCGATAAGTTTATTTTAAGTTTTAGGAAAACAAAAAACTCTCATCATTATTTTGACTCATAAGTATCATTCGAATTTCCTTAATGAACATATCTATGTACATGAAAAATAACGTCATTTCTGGCAACGGTCAATACATTACAAGCCTATGTGACATTGAATTATATTATGACAGTTTTCGAAAGCAGATATTTTTGTTATCATAGAAACAAAAATTGTGTGTTGATTAAACATTACTAGGTAGAAAAATCATCATGGATATCAAAGAAAAAGTTGTAGAAGAGTTCTGCTCCTTTACATTTCATGGTTTATAAATGATTTACTGAGATTCGATGTTGAAGAACCAACAGTTAGGGTCAATTCGGATTCTCCTAATGATATTACTATTTTTCTCACTTACATAATAAAAATATCCGTTAGTTAAGTTAGTAAAACTAGTTGTTTCTCGTACCATTCGAGCAAAAAAGAATTAAAAGACATCCTAGTTAATTATAGAGATGCGCTAGGCGCGACGTCCTGTAAAATTTATGGGCAGTACCGCAGCCCCAACCGGGATTCCTGCCTCTAATTTACCTCATTACTTAAATGAATAAAAAAAACGGTTACAATGCACATAACCGAGTTCCTTGCGTTCGGTATCGGAAGAATTTCATCGAGAACGCAAATCTGATTCTAATTTTACCTCGTTACGAAATAAAACCGTCATTATCATATCATTACCATGCGAGCGACGACGCTGCCCGAACCAAAAATAGAATCTTGACCGGACTGGAGTAAGGCTGGGTAAGGGCATAAGTTGCGATCGTATTGCCGGAATGTCGGCCATTGTGGAGCTTGCTTGCAAGTCCTTGCAGAAGTTATAAGAACCGTTTGCGTACGGCGAATATCCAGGCGGAAGATTACTCGTAATAATGATATTTGTGAAATTTAAAAATCGATAGATGACGAATTGTTCTTTACTATCACAGCCAATATGGTAAATCTTTTATTTGAAGTAATAAAAGAATAAAAACATTCTACTGAATTAATTATAATACAAGATGTCCCATAAGAAAGTTATTTTAAAACTTTATCATAAATAATATTGGTAATCAATGCGAAAAGCTTTTAAATAATTACAATTAATTATGAATTAATTAGAATTTTAAAAATCACTACGAACGCGTCGCGATTGTCTGCTATGTGTGTGACGTCATTATGGTAAAGTGTTTTCACGTCAATAGTGTTAACGGTTTCCATTTGTTTATATACTGTCAAAATTACTGTTGGTTAAGTGCATTGTTAGTTACTAATTTAGTTTAGTAATGTGTGACAAAGAGTTTATAAAGGCTAATTTTGATAATATACCTGCTCTGGATAATTTTTATGGTCACAGATTTACAATGTTAAATGCTATTTTTATCATAATAACTTGATATTAACTTATAAAACGAACATTAAGTATTTTTGTTAACGTAGTTATTATTTTTCTTAATAAATATTAATAAAATCATGTCAATATTACAGGTGATTGTAAAATCACTAATGCTACTGCGATGATAACAATATAGTCTGTATAAGGTAACATATTATGATTAATAACTGCGCCAGGTTTGAGAAAATCAAAATCTCGTATTCTTCCAATTCGTTGTATATGAATACGTAGAGCAGCAATTCGCTTGCCTTATACAAACTTAGATCTTGATAACTTTATATCAGAACTAACAAAAACCGATTTAATTTTTTTTTATCCTTAAGAAGCGAAACAATGTTTTTGAATACGCTGTTAAATATACATAAAAAAACTTTCCCCGACTAGGATAATATATTACAGTAGATTATAACAAGTAAACTACATTAGTAATCAATTCAGAATAAAAACAATACCCAAAAATATATACATATTTATTTTTATAATAATTTGTTTGTTTTCATTGAAGTTTGCAATACTTCGAATTGTTGATTATTCAAACCATCATACTGAACTCTATAAACAATATTTAAAAATAAAATTCACCCATACTACATTATTGCTTTAATAAAGTGTTTCAGTCCGGTATACTTCGCCTAAGGTACTGGACGGGTCACGGGTGGTGGATAGTGAAAGTTCCATTAGATATTAATGGACAGCTGCGAATATCTCAAAATAAGCAGCCCCGAACCAAGGCAACAAAAAAACAAAATCCACTTAGCGTCTGACTTGTATCAAGCGGTTGAGTGGTCAGCGTCTGTTCACCAGTGGTGCAGCTGATATTTAAATTCTGGAACTAACCCCTCCAGTCTTAACCTCTGAACCGTCATGGTTCAAACCTTTAATTCAAAGTACAAGATGAAGCGTTCTACTAATTACAAAATTAACCCAGGAGGTAGACAATCCTCTGCCAGCTTTGCTGGTACAACCGGACTTTCGGATTCTGGGGCGTCCGGGCTTAAACGCAAAATCTTTCAGAGGGAGTCGGAGACCTCTGGCCAACGTCTGAAACCGAAAACAAAAACTTTCTTTGGAACGGTAAATATCAATTATCTCCTGCGCCCAGGAAAACTACACGAATTGGGGCGAACATTAAATCAGCAAAAAATCCAAATTTTAGCTTTGCAAGAAACCAGAATGACAGATGATAACACGTTGGAATTCGGCAACTACAGACTTTTTAAAAGTAAAACGGACAAAAGAATACTCAAAAATACACCACATCTCGGTGTTGCTTTCGCTGTCTCAAGAAACATTCTTGGTTCTATAACAAATGTCCAGCCAGTAAATAATCGACTTATGACACTATCCCTCAAGTGTGCTAACAAAAACTATACATTAATCAATGCACACCTCCCAGTTAACGAAGAAAATAAATCTAATCCTGAAAAAGTAAATAAGTCCTGGGAAATTCTAGAAAAAACTATCTCTAAAATTCCCTCTAACCATGTAAAAATCCTATTGGGTGATTTCAACGCCCAGCTAGGGAAAGAAAAAAAGTACAGGAAAACAGTCGGCAGTTTTCCCGCTCATAAATGGACTAACTATAATGGTAGAAGATTGGTTGAACTATGTTCGCATTTAATCTAAAAATAATGTCAACCCATTTTAAGAAGAAAATATCAAAACAAAAGACCTGGAGGTACCCAAACACGTACATGGGTGAATTTCAATTTGACCATGTTGCCATTTCGTACCCCAATTATAAAGAGATTTTGAATGTTCAACTCAGGAAAGGAGCAAATATAGACACGGATCACTACTTGACTAGAATCAAACTTAGCTTGAAACCTCGAAAACATATTCAAAAGAGGCTACTAATACCAAAGATTGACCAGCACAGAACTGGCAAGAATTGAAACAAAAAAATATTAAAACGGCCTTAAAGTTAATCCCTTTACAAAAACGTAGAAAACATCCGTGGTGGGATGAAGTTTGCGAGCAAGCAGTATTAAGCCGAAGTAAAGCATTCAAAGATTGGAACAGTCAAAAAACAGCAATAAACTATAACATCTTTTTGGAAATAAGAAAAGAAACATCGAAGCTAATTAGATAAACTAATAGAAAATATGAAAACAATGAACTTAATGAAATAGAAAATGATTTCCAAAAAAATAACACCCGAAACTTTTACAAAACATTTAAAACTAAATTAACAGGCTATCAACAGCAAAGTCCTTGCTTCCAAAAGGAAAACGGACAATTAGCTCTAAATAACCAAGACAATTGCAAAGAACTTGCGAAATATTTTGAACAAATACTAAACTGTCCTGAGCCCTTAAATAAATTAGCAACACTAAAACCTAAACAAACAAACCCAGATTCATTACCACCGAATGAAGATGAAATAATTAGGCAAATCAAGCGGCTTAAAAATGATTTTGAAATCCGCTGGTCCAGGTACAATCAACGAAATAACCAAAAAGTTCGACGAACCGAACGGATTCCGGAAGATTGGAAAGATACTCTAATCCATCCACTACATAAGAATGGAGATAGAACGGATGTAAACAACTATAGAGGGATATCTCTTCTCCCAGTTTGTTACAAGATTCTATCTCAATGTCTACTAGACAGAGCACAGGGACAGTTAGAACCTAACATTGGTGAATATCAAGCAGGTTTTCGACCGGGCAGATCCTGCCCTGAACAGATCCTGAATCTGAAGTTGATTCTAAGACATTAAAAACTGTACAATAAAAATCTCGTCCGTACATTTGTGGATTTCAAAAAAGCATATGATTCTATTGATCGCGAATCTTTATTCCGAATCTTGAAATAACAAGGACTAGATCTGAAAACGCTGGCAATTATTAAAGCAACGTTAACTAAGACAAGGTCAAAAGTTAAATTCATGGGTGAGATCTCAGAGCCCTTCGAAATTAAAACTGGAGTGAGACAAGGGGATGGACTCTCGCCACTTTTATTTAACTCTGTTCTAAAAAAAGTAATACAGGAGTGGCGTGAAAAAAAGTCGGCCCTGAATATTGACCAGCCCATTAAGCTGGGGAGAACCAACATCAAAATTGATTGTCTGGCATTTGCTGATGATCTAACAATTTTAGCTCAAGATGTATTAACGGCACAGAAACAGATTGAAATCCTAAAAGAAACAGCAGAAAATGTAGGACTAGAATTTCCTTTGAAAAGATACAATACATGACCTGCAACAGACTAAGAACACCATTTCTAAAAACAAAATATGGTAACATCAGACGAGTCTCTCAATTCAAATATTTGGGTGAAATAATCATGGAAAATGGGTTGGAAAAAGCGGCCAATAAGGGTAGATGTCAAAAAATGGAAACGGCATTGAGACTTACACAAGATATTTACAACAAAAAATCTAAAAACACAAAACTGAGACATTACAACACAGTTATTAAGCCAGAATGTCTATATGCTGCAGAAACGCTCATTTTGAATAGAAAGAGGGACATCGAGGACATTGAAAAGAAGGAAAGAAAAATCATAAGAAAAATCCTAGGCCCCAAACAAATAAATAGCACAACATACCGACTTCGAGAAAACCAAGAAATCAAACAATACACAGATATACATAGCGATATAGGAAAAAGAAGACTTAAGTTTTACGGACACATAAAACGGATGAATCCGAGTAGGTTAACTAGACCAATTGTCGAATTTTATGAAAATAGGAGTAAAGCTAAAGTAGAAATAATTAAATGGATTGCTGCAATTAAAGAGGACCTAAGATCAGCAAATATTACACAAAGTGAAATTCAGGATAGAGGCTGTTTCAGACACAAGGTTAACGTTTGGAAGGTTGGCCAGAGAGAAAAATGTAGGAAGACTGGAACAACTTGGTCTGACGAAAGGAAAAAAGCTCATAGCGAAAGAATGAAATTAGTATGGGCACAAAGGAAGGCTAACAATAACAAATGTCTCTAATTGTACTTCGCGTGGTCCACTAGGGCCCATACGTGAATAATAATAAATAAAGTGTTTCAGTATTTTTTAAACGATGTTCTTGTCTATTCGCACGAAACCTTGACAAACTAAACCAAACCAAACCAAACCAAACTGTTAACTTAATAATATTTGCAAATGTAAAGAAACCCAGCTGCTAATTATCTATTATGCATGACCAGCAGGAATTTCCCAAATAAGAGAAATCACTTAATTTATTTTAGGTGAAAATCTTTTAGGCCCTTTTTACACTATCCACTCGACGCCACGCCACTCCACACCACATGTCGTCAACATATTGGTCCCTTTCACACTTGTCCACGCCACGCCACGCCATACCACTCGTCATTTCACACTTATCAACTCTCCATCAATACCTTATCCACTTGAAAAGTGAGACTTTTCTGTTCAGTCTGTTTTTGCCATCGTCATGGACTATTCGACTGAAGAGTTTGCTGGCATGAGTTTAATTGTCCTTCGAAGGTTAAGAAGGCGCAGAAAAAAAAATTGGGTACACCTATATATTTCGACCCGACAAAAAAGCAACGCTTTCGACTATTTTGAGAAGCTCCTTGATAATCCCATGAAGTTTTTCACATTCTTTTGTATGAGCGTGGAATCATTTCATGAACTATCTGTAGTTTTAGAAAAAACTTTGCGCAGACAAGACAATGTTTTGAGGAAGTCTATTACTCCCCAGCAGATGCTGATAGTAACATTGAGGTATGTACCAATCAATATATGTTCAAGATAGTATTTTTAAAAAAATAAATAAACAAACATGACATGTTTTATTCTTCAAAACGTAAAACAAACCAAATGACATATACACAATTTACTAAGTATATTTAAATCGGTTCATGCAGAAAGGGAGTTAAGTCCATTTTGGTCATTTTGTGTGTGTTTTACTTTAAAGATATTGTTTTCACAGACTATGAAGACCATGTATAAGGCCCCTTTACGCATGAAATGATGAGTACCAACATTCTAGTAAAGAAACACAAATTGGAACATTCAAATCTCAAAATGGCCAAAAATAAACTTAAGTCCCTTTCTGCATGAACCGAATCATTTATAATATGTATAAAAAAAAATAAAACTCTAGCTACAATAAATCAAGTGAATAATCATATGATTCAGGAGAGTAACATGAAAGTTGTAATATTCCTCAGAGCCAACAGAGCCAGCGTTCCCTTTTGTAATAGATGGGGATAAAACATTCGTACTTTCAAAACATATTAGGCGTCCGTATGGAGGTACGCATTTGAGTATCAAGAAAAAAATTTTGAACTGCAAATTGTCAAGAGCTAGACGTATGATTGAGTGTACATTCGGCAATTCAACCAATAAATGACGCATATTTCTCAGAGCTATGAACGTTGGTGAAGAATTAACAGTAGATATAGTGAAGGCTTGTGTAGTACTTCACAATTTTGTAAGATTAAGGGAGGGATTTTCGTTTGGGGATACATTATCCCAAACCGGGTTACTTGACATCACCGAAAGTAATAATGAAAGGTCACGTCCTGGTACAAGTATTAGAGACAAGTATGTAGATTATTTAAGTGGACCTGGAAGTGTACCCTGGCAAAGGTCCAAAATTTCAGTCTTATAAATATAGCTAATAGTTATGCTGTATAGCTATTTTATTTAGGATAATATTATTTTTATATTAGAATTATTTCTTTATAAATATATATTTATAAACCAACTTCTGTTTCATTTGACTCTTGTTCAGAGGGAATTTAATGGAATTTTTCAAAAATTAAATTAATCTCGGTTTGTGTCTTTTGTCTTTTGCCCCGCGTCCCGACCACTCCTGCCGCCAAAAAATTAACTGGCATCGTTAACTTATAACAGCACGGTCCTGCTACTGAATTGAAAATAAATACATTTTTACTTACCAGCTTCTTTCTTTTTCACATCTGTCATTTATGCATACTCAGAAAACAATGTATTTGCAACTTCAGACCAAATAATTTTTTGGTTTATTTGAATAATTACCGAGTTGTATGTTTCATAAATCTTTACTTCGTCTATTAACTTTTCAGTATCAGAATACTTCATGTAATCAAAATTATTAAAAAAAATAATCAAAATTACAAAAAAAAGTAATCAAAAGTGGATAACAAGAGGTGGTGTAGAGTGGATGGGGCGTGGCAGAATATGAAAGAGCCCATTGGTTCTTTCTAGCCTACTGTTGACAAAGTAGACAAGAGGTGGTGTGGCGTGGATGGGAGTTGCGTGCATGTAGTGCTCGCCTGCCGTTGATCTCGAGCGGAACCCTTGTGGCAGAAAACTCCCATCTACTCCTGTGTACTTGGTGTGGCGCCGCGTAGCGTGGAGTAGCGTGGAGTGGAGTGGAGTGGAGTGGAGTGGAGTGGATAGTGTGAAAGGGGCCTTATGGTCACACAAATTTCTGTACTCTTCGACCATCCACAAATTATATTATCCTGTAAAACTTTAATAAGTATAATACTTTTCATATACGATTACCTTCCAAATTGGTGGTCGAATTTTGTTCTTGTGTATTCGCACTTTCTTAAATATTATTATTCAAATCCTACAAAATAGACGACCCTGTCGGGTTTCCTCATTGTTAATACTCTCAGTTATGTTGCTACATGTAGATTATCTGCGGACACGAAGGAATATTCCTTCCTATAAATTTTGCCCATTAATTTGTTTTCCCTGTATGGATTAAATAATATAAATAAAAGTTATAAAAACGAATGCAAAAAACAAAAGGAACACTAATTTTCAATATTTCAATATTTCATTAATGTTTCATTCTGATTTCAATAATTTATTCTGAACTTACCTTTGGGCCTCAATATATTTATGTAAAAATGTATTAATAAAAGGCAAGTATATTTTCAGACTGCTAGCAAACCAATAAATGCAGCCAAAGATATAGGTTAAACCTATAGAATAACGACTAAGATCGGTTATCTTATTTACCCGGAAATCCGATTCTTTTCGAACGTCTTTTCGAAAAGGGCGCGAAAGTAAATTTCGGTATAACTTCCGAATTGTTCGGAGCCGACCCAACATTTGTGATACCGGCGTTTGTTTTAATGTTACGCTAACATTATGAGGTCACACGCGACTTAAAGAACTTTTTCGGCAGACTTCATTCTCATGAGAACGGAATACGTAACTCACGCTCGGGTTTTTTTCGGGAACTGTCGGGGCATTATAGTTACTAGGTTTAAAAATATATATTCAATTTGATATAACTTTTTAATTATAAGGAAAAAAATAAAAATAGTTTTATCATAAAACTTATATATTATCTTTCTATTTATGACAAAAATGTTACAAAACCTCAACTGTGAGGGGCGCGGGGCTTATGTCAATGGATAGCCCGGCATTTAGAAATTTAGTCGGTATGGAGCGACTGAAGCTACTGACGCGCAGAGGAAGTTTTACAGTCATCGTGGCTTGCATAACATTAAAGATGTGCCCAGTGTTTTTGCATTTTCCTTATTGAATCTGTGTTTTAAATTTAATTGTTCAGCCATCAAATAAGCGATATTTCTGAAATCATAAATCGTTAAAAGAAAACCTTTTCGCTTGCATGACTTTAATATGGTTTGTGTGCTTCTTTTCATTTTCTTCGACAAAAATTATCTTTATTGTTTTTGAAACGCCTTTCTAAGGTTTTCCTTGAGATCTAATAAGGTTTAGCAGCTGTATCACGGGCGTAGCCAAGGGGGGGGATTTCCCCGAAATAAGCCAAACATTACCTAATATTATAGGTGACGTGACGTGAGAGGAACGAAATTAATATAACCATTTCATTTAAAGTTAAGAACTTTATAAATATGTCGTAATTTTTCCCATGAATATATAGATATTCAATTTCATGTAAGTATATTTTTGTTGTTTTATTTACTTCAAACTACCCCCCCCCCCAACTAAATCCTGGCTACGCCCGTGAGCTGTATAAACTATCTTTCATCATTTTTCAAAACGTGAAATTTAGTGACTCTTCACTCCAATTTTCTCGGGTAGCTAATGCTTCTCTTTGGTTTTTATTTGGCATCTGCAATTAACACAAACATGTTTGTCTTAAATGTTATATAATATAAAAAAAATTGAAAACGTCGCTAGTAATACTATGACCATCACGTGGCCATCTATGTGGTCATCTTTCCTAATTTTTCGGAAGAGATGGCCACCCCAATCACGTGACAATATTTATGAGCCCTTGTGATTATTTTGAGATTTTGTTCAAGCCCGACTCATAAACTATTCCGAAATTACTTAAAAATACATAATTTCTCAAAAACTACACAACCACAACTTGTAACATGATCTCCTTAATTAGTTTTTACGTTAGGCAAAAGAAAACGGGTGGATTTTACTTACTTTTGGTATTTTTTCTGCAAATATTTTTGCGCGCAGGTGTTCGTACGCACGACTTGAAGCGAACTGAGTGATAGCTACCGACACCTAACGAGTGTTTGTAGAATTATTTCAAGTCTTTACGGCCATCTTCCCCAGACTTACTCTAATAGAAATCGTTATAGAGCGATAATCAATGATTTAATTCCTAATTTAAATAGTATTGATCTGGAGGAGATGTTCCAACAGGAGAGCTCATCATGTCATACTGCCTATGCAACAATCAATCGACAATTATCGATTTTTTTACTGTATTTTAAAACTTTGTCACAATAATATTAATAATCCAAGCGAAAAATGATTTAAAAATTTGTTACAATGTATAACATTTATAACATTTATAACAATTATTACATTTTATACCATTTACATAGCTGGCTGCCATGTCTGTGACGTCATAATATTAAAGTATTTTCACATCAGTACTGTCAACGGCTTCTACCTGTTTATACACTCTCAAAATTACTGTTGGTGAAACGCAAAATAAAAGATTGTTACTAATTTAGTCCAGTAATGCGTGACAAATAATTAATTAATAATTCTAATAATATACCGGTTGTCGATACTTTTATGGGTTCAATTTAGGTGTTAAAGCATCAATGGGCTCAATTTAGGTGTTAAAGCATCAATGTGAGTTTAAAAAAAAATTAATAATTTAAATGTAAATAAGAAAATTAATTAAAATTATTAAATTATTTCTATTAAATATAATTAAACTATTAATAAGGTGTCACGAGAAAATTACGATGACACATTACTATAGCTTTTGTTCAACTTAACCGTAAAAATGGTATTTGCACGGTAAAAGGACCTGTATATCCAGAACATAAAGTTCGGAGTAAAGCTTATAATATACATATAATGCTTATAATATGTAAACTAAACTAATAATCAATTCAGAATAAAAACCATCACCACCTAAAATTATATAAATATTTGTTTGATTGCATAATAGTTTGATTGCTTTCATTGAAGTTTGCAATACTTTTAAAACCACACCGATTCTTCAAATCACCACACTAAACTCTATTAACAATATTTTCAAAAAAAAAATCCACCCATAGTACATTATTGCTTTAATTAAGGTTTTCAATCTTTTTAAAACGATGGCAATTTTTCGCCTCATATTTTTTAAAAACTACCACATTAGTCTCTTGATTTAATAACATTTGCAAAAATAAATAAATCTGGCAGCTAACTAACTCTAATCCATGGCCAGTCAAATGAGAAAAGGCACCTAAACTTTTTTTTGAGTCGAAAACTTTTATAATCGAAGTGTGGGACTCTCCTGTTAAGGTCTCCCCACTAGAAAACCACTATATACCACAACATATCCTACAACCACTGTCAGCCTACCATTAATCTTCAAGGCCTATAAAAAATTTCTAACCTATGTTTAAACATACCATGAATATGTTTATTTGAAAAATCAAATCCTGGAAAATACTAAATATTTTAACTGTTTTGTTTTATTTAAAATAGAAATATACCATTTTCTTTAATTTTTGTTTGGATAGTAGGTTTGCTTTTCTATTTTTCTTTTTTTTGCATACTCCTTCAGATGTTTGTTTTGATTCCATGGAAAACTGCTTTACCAGTCCTTAATTTAACTAGTTGATGTTCTGACCAACTGATCCAACTGATCACACAAATTTCTGTACTCTTCTACCATCTCCAAATTATATTATCCTGTAAAACTTTCATAAGTATAAAACTTTTCATATACGATTACCTTCCAAATTGGTAGTCGAATTTTGTTCTTATCTAATTCTTGAATATTATTGTTCGTATCCTGCAAAATAGACGATCCTAGGGCTTTCTTATTGTTACTACCCTCGGTTGTGTTGCTACATGTAGATTATTTGCAAACACGCAGGAATATTCCTTCTTATAAATTCGGCACGTTAATTTGTTTTCCCTGCATGGATTAAATAATATAAATAAAAGTTATAAAAACCAATGCAAAAAACAAAAAGAACCCTAATCTGATTTTATTCCGAATTTACCTTTAAGCCTCCATATCTTATGTAAATATATATGAGTATAACGTCGAAAATAGCACCGAAAGCCTAAATAACAATTAAAAGTATATTATCAAATCGATAGGAAACCAACAAATTCAGTCAAAGATATAGGTTAGACCTATATAACAATGACTAAGATCGATAAATTGTTTTATTTGTCCGAATTGTTCCGAGCCGACCCGATAGTGGCCTTCGTTACTATTGTGAGGTCATATACGTTCAGGTTCTTTTCGGGAACTGTCGACGCGTCATCGGTGCTACGTTTAAAAATTTATTTTGAATTTGATATAACATAACATAATAAGGAAAAAAATAAAAACAAAAATAGTCTTATTATAAAACTTATATATGCTCTTTCATTTATGACAAAAAAAATTGTTCAAAAACCCATTTACGACCATAAGCCCCCAATTGCTTTAAAAAGTAGCCAGAAATTGGATTAATGCCGTTGAATATTATTTCGCATAAAATAAATAGTTTCAATGTATTTGTTTGTTGATTAATTTGAATTTAAAATTCGCAATGACTAAAAAAAATTACCCTATATTAGTAAAAATTTAATTCTGTTAACAGGCACATACATTAAACTACTGCTTATAGTAATTGACACATAAAACCGACTGTCGAAATAAAATCATCATTGTCACGATATTACGGTATCAAGGGAAATAATTCCATGGTAAATTTGTCGTTTATGTTTCTCAGGAAGAGCCCATCCTGGGAACCGTCCGCTTCTGTACGAGATTACGACACTATACATAATGGTTTATTCTAACTTATAGCTAGCTTTAAATTTTATGAGAGTTCCGTTTTATAAGCTTATTCAATGGTCTAAAGACGATTTGCACTGCGTTTCGTAATCGCAAACTTTTTGGTTTTAGTGTAATGCAAACAAAATAAAACTATTTACGGTGATTCTAAAAATACAGCTAATCTTTCAAATATTTCAGCAATATTTCAATTAATATAGTTTTCGCTGAAAAGGTCATATCGTGGACTGAGCAGCGGTTTTTTTTTTATGATTTCAAGAAGAACGGAAAACATTATGGAGGCCGTAAATGGGGTGTTGAAGGTGGACGTTTTTGGTTCTCAGTGATTGCTTCCTCCTTCCAAACCTGAAGATGGCTCGCTAGATGGAGGTTCACTTAACATTATGAGATCAAACTTGATGAAGCGAGAACATTGTTGAAAATTTTAAACATTGCCATAAGATCTTGTCTTTTCTTTGAGGGACCGAAACTTTTCGATCGAACTACGTAAAGCTTTGACTAATCTACATAAATGTTATAAATATTATATTAAATGTTCTATATTATCCAACATTAACCTTTCTCATTTTCAACACAGCATTTTTTTTTGATGACTTTTAGTTTACGTGCAGCAAGATATTAATAAGCAATATATTTCCGGATCAAAGTAGACATGGCTTTATAATAAATCTATTATTTTCCCGTATTCTTATCCGTATTATTGTATGCGACATAACTACAGATTACATCGTCCTTTAAATGGCAAGCCCATGAACTGGAAAAGGAAATTGTATAATGGTAAACTGTCAGTTTCATTCTGTGAAATAAGAGACATTCTTTAAAAACCATTTGATGTACATTTTGTTTCTTTATTTAATTTATTTATTCTACTTCAAGTATGGGAAACATTCACGCTACTTCCTAAAACTGTAGTTCTGGTAGATGTTTTATTGACTTTTTATAAGTTTTTATAAATAAAATCTGATGCTTTAAGATTATTTCAATGTTTTCTTAATTATCGAAACTAATTATCAACTAATTGTAAAGTATGAATTATCAATCAATTATCTAATTATCAAGCTATTATTACATGAAGTTGCGGTTAATCCATTATTAAGTTATACTTCACCTTAACAACTCAGAAAGTCTATCAATGTTACTTGACTTTCTCAGAACCATTATTAATATCATTATTAATAACATTAACAACATGTAACCAATAGCATTATGAGCGAAGTACCAAGTCAACAAAACACTTTTTTTAATATGATCAATCATGTTTATGTTAAATATTACTTACCTAAATTATTGGGCATGTAGGTATATATGAACGATCATAGAGAATCGCAGAAAGAAACGGAAATTTACTGACAAGGAGGGCCCCAATAGTCAGGACAAATGTCAGGATATGCAAGGAAATCTGTGCTACCTTAACCATATGGGTTCATAAATGTTTTAGTTTGTTTCAAACTGTTGCAAATTTATCGGAAACTGAAAAATTTGGTAAATATAGAGCCGTCTTTCCAAATGAAGACATTAAAATTGTGTGTAAACTGTTTGCAACCGTAAATTAATTAAAATAAAAAAAATAAACTCTCGGTAATGTAAGCACGGGACGATTTTATGAAATACAGTGGGGCTGTGCCGCTATTACAAATGTTTATCCATTAACACCAACATTTAGTGAATCTGTGGAATTGCTGATTGTTTTCCCTATGACGACTGTGGAAAGCGAAAGATGTGTCTCTACCTTCAAACGAATCAAAACATTTCTATCTATTGAAAAAAAACTTGTGAAGTGAATTTCAAATATTAATGATCTAGTTATCGACCACTTTGCTGCTCAGAAATTTAGGAGGATGGACTTCAACTACAAACAGATTTAATGGTCGTGGATCTATGGTGAGTTTAGCAAAACTTTATTATCTAGGTACCTATTTGAAAATTTGATGCCTGACCGTTACACTCGTATTTCTACACAGCAAAGTGTGTGTATGATACTAATAAATGTAAAATTTTTGGTTGCGTGCCCCACTAAAATTTAGTTATACGTGCCCCACCTTTTTTTTTTCCCCACGAACCGCCGCTGATTAATATCAACCATAAAGACACGCAAATTGGGATACGTTAGTCGAGTAATGAGAGGACAACTTTAGAAAGTGTTGAGAGTGATTAAACAGGAGAAGATAGAAGAGAAGGAAGCGTGGGCAAACTAAGAATGTTAAGACTGCGAAATTTGACAGAACGGTTCAAGTACATCAGTCATGATTGTTACCAATCATCATTTGAAGACGTCACGATAAGAATAAAAAGAAAGATTATTTAATCTAGATTATTGTTACACACCAAACAGTCCAATAAGAAAACTAATTTAGTTTTAAACATGTTCAAATAAATGTTTTCAATAATGAAAATGAAAATTTCTTAAAGAATCACCCAATTTTTCCCTATTTACTGTTATTGCAGACTTCAACAATTTATATAAAATGTGTGTGTGATAATATAGTTAGTCAGAATGTCTATCTCGTTACGTGTATGCGACAATGCCAAACGCGAAAATAATGCGACTGGCCGTAAGCCTTATATAGAAAATACGCTTAACGCAGGAATTTCATACGATGTGTTTGTACAAAGATTTCTGACACGGATGTCAAACTGTTGTTGCAATAAAATGTATATAAAATCGAATAAGTTATTTAGCTAACGCACCATTTAACTTGAATAAACACGTTTCAATTTGCCGGGACTTTTCTTCCAGTAAAATTATTATGCCCGTAGTAAAATAAAGTTTCAAATCCGAAAATGAAAATCAATTTTGATGCTAAAGAGATTTTTAATTGCATTTTCGACGTTGAGTAAAAATTACAAATTCCGTTTGAGTTTAAGTAGAATTTAAAATAAACTTAACAAATGAACGCAAAAGTTTCCTACTTAATTGTACCAGGAGTCCCATTAAGGATGGATCGCGGCCGTATCTTGAAAACTATTTATCCCACAGCTTTGGGGAAAAAAAAATTGTACTAAAAATGATCGTGAGAAATTCACCAAAAATATTTTTAAGCTTCTAAAACGACCGCAAGAGGGCGTGACGCGCTAAACATTTTTAAAAATATTTTTTTGTGTGTATTTTCAAGTGTTAACCGAGTAAGAAAAATTCTCAGTTATAATTAGCAAACTGTCTCCTACAAGTTTGTTTTATGACATTTTGTCGTAATTTCACAAATAGAGGGGTGGGGGGGAGTTTTACCTATTGAGATAAAAAGTCGTCTAATGTCCGTTTGCCTAAACCGATTTTCCTCAATTTAGATTCTTTTAAAAGGCAATTGCTGGGACAATCTGATAATCTGGGAGATAAATTATTTAGTTTATAAATGAAACCGCAAGGTGGCCATACATTCAACAGTAGTTTTTTTGACGTTTTGTTCAGATTTTTCAAATGGAATGGTACAGCTTTTATTACATGGCTAGAAAGGTAATTTAAAGAGGAATCATACAGTGAAAACCCGAAATCGATATCTCTGACATGTCAAGAGATATTTCGATTTTTCTGAAAAAATCAGTTATTTTCACTACTACCTGCATTAAGTTAAAAAAATATTAACCTAATGTTTGCCTTCCTTCACACTTTAGCCAGGCTTAGGACTGGTCCAAATTCTTCGTGCCATATTAATTTGGAGCGTGTTTAAAGGCCAACGGGCCAACAACGAAGATAATAATAATAACAACAGTCAAATAAAATTAACAGCACAACAGTCTAATAATTAACAGAATCTGAACTTTAACGCCTTTCTAAATGTTCAAAATACCTTCACTACAAAAATCAACCACTAAAATAGATGGAGTGTGAGCGTATGGTGTGGTGTTTTGGGAGACAAAATTATTGGTCCCTTAATTTTTAACGGACATTTGAATAGTGAAACATATTTAAATTTTTTACAAAATGGACTGCCAGAACTAATGGAAGATGTTTCGTTGGAAACAAGAAGACAAATGTGGTATCAGCATGATGGATGCCCTGCCCTCTTCTCGCAGGTGGTTCGAAACTTCTTGGATGCTTCGTTTCCAAATCGTTGGATAGGACGGGGTAGTTTATTTTCGTGGTCGGCGCGCTCACCGGATTTGACAGTCCTCGATTTTTACTTGTGGGGAAGACTAAAGGACCTTGTTTTTCAAACTCGTCCTACCACACGAGAAAACATGATTGAAAGAATTCAAAATTCAATAACCAGCATTTTAAGAGCGGAAATTGAAGCTGCCGTTTTTAGTACTCGTCGAAAAATAAATCTTTGCATTTCTAAGGATGGAAGGCATTTTGAACATTTAGAAAGGCATTAAAGTTCAGATTCTGTTAATTATTAGACTGTTTGTTAATTTTATTTGACTGTTGTTATTATAATTATCTTCATTGTTGTCCCGTTGGTCTTTAAATACGCTCCAAATTAATATGACACGAAGAATTTGGACCAGTCCTAAGCCTGGGTAAAGTGTGAAGGAAGGCAAACAGTAGGGTAATATTTTTTTAACTTAATGCAGGTAGTAGTGAAATAATAACTGATTTTTTCAGAAAAATCGAAATATCTCTTGACATGTCAGAGATATCGATTTCGGGTTTTCACTGGATGATTCCTCTTTAAATTACCTTTCTGGCCATGTAATAAAAGCTGTACCATTCCATTTGAAAAAACTGAACAAAACTTCAAAAAAACTATTGTTGAATGTAACGCCACCTCGCGGTTTTATTTATAAACTAAATAATTTATCTCCCAGATTATCTGATTGTCCCAGCAATTGCCTTTCAAATGAATCCAAATTGAGGAAAATCGGTTTAGGCAAACGGACATTAGACGACTTTTTATCTAAATAGGTAAAACTCCCCCCCACTTCTTTATTCGCGAAGTTACGACAAAATGTCATAAAACAAAGTTGTAGGAGACAGTTTGCTAATTATAACTGAGAATTTTTCTTATCCGGTTAACACTTGAAAATGCAGAAAAAAAATTATTTTTAAAAATGTTTAGCTCATTACGCCCTCTTGCGGTCGTTTTAGAAGCTTAAAAATATTTTTGGTGAATTTCTCACGATCATTTTTAGTACAATTTTTTTTTCCCCAAAGCTGTGGGATAAATAGTTTTCAAGATACACCTGGGACACCTGGTACATAAAAATACTTCCAAAGGAAATTCGGAGTATCCCATAACTTATCCGCCATAGAGCAACTGGTGATTCGAAAAACTGAGATAATTTAAAAACGGTTGAAGATATCAGGTTCAAAATCGGGGTAGTTGGGTTTACAACGGCGATAAAACCTAATTCGGTACTAGCTTGATCCTAGTTCCTAGAGGGCGCTTGCTACCTAGTTTGTGGGATATTAACCCGCTCATATTTTTTATACCCTATAAAGCTGGGAATATTTTGAGTTCAAAATAGAGAAGAGTCATAATTTCCATGTAAAAAAGGTACCCTTGGTCAAGATCGATATCTTTATGGCCGTTTGCGAGATATTCGTGTTCGAATATTCCATTGCACATCTTGTGGATAGCTGAAAAGTCGGTAATTCATAAAATGAATACAAGCAATATAACTAGAGAAAAATTAAACTCATTGATTAAAACGGTTGAAACATTCAGTAGGGATATCAGAATGTCATTCGGACTGGACAAATGTTCTACCATTAGTATACAGAAGGGAAAGGTTCAGAGTCAACATCCAACACTTTGTAATATACAACAACTAGCACCAGAAGAATCCTACAAATATTTAGGAATAACATAAACTTGATCATAACCAGTTAACGAAGGACTTTTCCACTCTATACCAAAAGAGACTTACAAAACTTTTATACACCAAACTGAACCGTGGAAACCTCATTAGAGCGATCAACGGTTCGGCAGTGCCAACTCTGACATATTCTTTTAGCATTGTTAAATGGTCAGAGACTGACCTTGATGAACTTGGTAGGTTGACACGCCGAACATTAACAAAGTTCCGATGCCTGCATCCAAACTCATCTAAGAAAAGACTATACATCCCAAGAAAGTTGGGGAGTAGAGGCCTTATAAACGTAAAAAAACTCTGTTTCAATCAAGAAAATAGAATGAGGAAACACTTCATTGATTCAAACAGTACGTTAATGAAATTGGTTGCAAAGAAGGACCGGGGTTTCACCCCACTGAACCTAGATAAACAAAATCATATTGATAGCAGAACAACACTCACGGATTGCGTTCGAGAATGGAAAGGACAAACATTGCACGGAAGGTTTCCTAAGTAACTCGAAGATGACACCATTGACGAACAATTGTCTCTGAAGTGGCTGACCGATGGACTCTTGTACCCAGAAACAGAAGGTTTCGCGATATCTATTCAAGATAGGGTAACAAGAACAAAAAACTATGAAAAGCACATACTGCATTTGGACGTAGTCGATAAGTGCAGGAAATGCGGTACTTTGGGGGAAACAATTGAGCACCTTATTGGCGGTTGCCCGGCCCTTGCTCCTAATGCTTATTTAGGACGGCATAATCAGCTGACAAAAATTATACATCAACAAATTGCAAAAAAATACTCGCTATTAGAAAGCGCACCTCCTCCATATTATAAGTACTCGCCTTCTCCTGTACTTGAATCATCCGATACCATTCTTTACTGGGACAGACCAATCACTACTGATCGAACGGTTGATTATACCACGCCGGATATTGTTCTAATCAACAAAAAGGACAAGAGGGCTTTTATAATTGACATCGCAGTGCCACTATCTCACAACATTAGAAAAACTGAGATAGAAAAATCCACAAAGTATGAAAATCTGGCATACGACTTGAAGAACCAGTCGAAACTGAGTAAGGTAGATGTAGTGCCCTTCGTTATATCCGCCGAAGGCCTGATAAGTAAGATATTTTCAAAGAACCTCGAGAGCCTCGGTATCTCGAGATCGATTGTCATAGTAAGATATTATGCTAGGGTGAGAGGAGCTGAATTGCTTTTTCATCTTGGCATTGGAATATCGGCAAGCATGAGCTGCGATTCTACAGTAAGGATGAGCAGAATAATAATAATAAAACACTGCAACTTTTAACCTAAATATACCTAATAATACCAAGTACTTAATAATACTGTATTAAAGATTCTAACAAACTTATTAATAATATTAAAAAAGAGATACCGGGAAATTTAAAACTTGTATATTTTGATGTCCAAACTTTATTTTGCCTCACCCGTTACAAAGTACGAAAACTTAATAACTTTACTTAAAAATTAACTTCCACAATATCCAACATAGATCTAATTAAAATCGTACGGACGTTACAATTCTTGGTAGTTTTATCACAAATAAATAGAATTCTTATAAAGTCAAATGGATATGTTGCGTGATTTATGTTTTATAGCAGTGAAAAACTCTTTTTAAAAACTATTTATTTAATTGAAAATAGGAATTTACAGAGTTTAATCACCTATAAATACAGTTTGAACAAATCGCTACTACGTCTACTTAGACGTCTTGAAAACGAATGCTGTTCTTGACAATAATATTTGGTTATTTATACTATTCCTTATCTAAAAGAATGTTGTCCTAATTATACATTGTAATAAGTTCTTAATTACTAGTTAAATATACTTTCCCTATTATCTTAATGAGTTCTTATTAGAACTAGATAATTCTAGTGGATTACCTTGATATAACTCCTCCCTCCTTAAGAAGAAGTAAATGGGGCTGAAAGCGCCTGAGCTTCTGATAGTTCAATATTTACATTTGGTTTAACTTTTTGTTTACGTTTTACAATAATAAAAACTAATATAAATGTACTTATTACTAATCCTCCTATAATATAATATTTCGTATGATAATGTTTTACGTCTAATGTTTTTAAAGATTTGATCTTTGTTTGTTGTAATTCTAAAATAGCTTCGTTAATATTATCGAATTCTATTTGTTTTATTTTAATTCTTTCTATATTCGAAATGTTAGATATTTCAATTTCCGGTAAGCTTATGTGATAATATAATTTTTCCATAGTCTCATTTTCATACGTTTGGTTCATGATCTTAAGTTTACAATTTTCTAATATTATTAGAGAAGGTTTACTTATTATTTCTATTTGTTTTTGCTTGTTACATGTAAACTGTGCGGGAATTTTTGTTTTGGGTATAACCAATAAATTGTTTAATTGGATTTCTTTTATCGAAATAAACTCGTATTGAATTTGATAGAACGGACAACTAGTATGGTTACCGTTTAACATATCATAGACACAAGGTTCAATTTTAGTTGTCTCTGATTGTTTACAGATATAAAATTCATTGATTTTATTGCATACATCTTTAAGGTTAAAAAATGTTTGCTCGTTCATAAGTAAATAAGGATTCTGTAGACTTATTGTTAAGTTGTTAATTGGAATAGGATATAGTTTATACAAATTTAAGTTAATAGCCTCAACTAAAGGAGTTCTAATTATAAAGATTAGTAAATCTTTATGAGTTTTTACATCTACATGCATAGTTTCATATAGAGTGATAATGTTATCATAAGGTATCCTGTTCTCTTGTGGAATATTTTTCAGAATATATTCCAATTGTTTATTAGATATAATAGTGTAATGCATGATATTAAGTTGAGCAAAATTGACTGCTATGTTTATGTGGTCAATTAAGTCTTTAATCCTTTCTAGGTTCATTTTTAGAGTGTTTAGGATGATTTGTTGTATTATGGTGTTTTGTAATGAGTTTGCTTTATTATTTAGAAGTTGGAGATGTTCAAGTATTTCGACTTGTTTTTTAGAGATGTTAGAAAGTGTTTCGTGAATTGATTTAGTTACTTGTTTAAGTATTTGTGTTTGTTTATTTATGTTGCTGTTTACTATTTCTTGATTTTCAGAGATAGTCTTGACATAATGATCATATCTTTCTCCATCTTCAGCGTCTAAGGTCCCAAATAACCATTTTTGCGCTGTGCCAACTAAATTAATAAGTCCGCGTTTCTTTCTATTATGAGACGGGGTCATTTTGTTCTTTTGTTTCAATATGGTAATTTGTTGAATAGTCATGTTAATGTTACTAATTAGTAATATTGAGGTTTGGTCTTCTTGGGGTATCTTGTTTCTAAGTATTCTTAAGTTCATTTCTATGTCTTTGAGTGATAATTCGATTAGTGTAGTGTTAATATGGTAAAATGCTGTGTTATAGCTAGTGGTTATGTATCCATTTCCGAGAGATACTGGTAATATAGGGTTTTGAAGGGTTTGTATCTGATACGCTTCTGTTACTGTGACCAGGATTGCCAGGCTTATGGGGTACCTGTAACAATACGTTTTCGTTTGATCAAAGTTTGATTTAGCCTTAGTTCATTAGATTTTTTATATCTAGGATTAGTTTTGTCTCGTGATTTCCTAGAGTTCTTAGGTAATTTGACAAATACTGGTCGTTCGAGATCTGGCTCATTCTCTCTGTCTTTATTCCTTTTATCTAATGACTTTTGTTTTTTCTGAGTTTGGTCTAATAGGAGCTCGTTGTTTAGGTTTTTATGTGCTTCTTTAAGATTAACAATGTAGTCATTTATTATGTCTTGGTTGTTTTGCTCGATTTTCAGTGAATAGTTGGTATCTCCTTTTAAAATTTGAAATGGTGTTAGATTCGTGGAACTATGGATCGAATTGTTATAATTTAGAATTGCAATTTTCATAAGTTGACTAATGGTTTTTGAATTATCTTTTAATTTAAGAGAAGTAAGTGCCTCCCTCAGGGTGGAATGAAGTCTCTCGATTGGACTAGTGGAATTAGGGGCATTCGGAGTGGTATAATGGTATTCGATCTGGTAGAGTTTACATAGATCTTGCATATTTGAATTTTTAAATTCTGATCCGTTGTCGGAAGTTATTCTTCTAGCAATTCCGTGGTTTGAGAAGAATTGGATAAGTTGGTCAATTATTTCAATTCCATTTTTTGAAGTTATCGGTAGAGCTTGTGCGAATTTGGAAAAACTATCAATTATTGTTAAATACATGTTAGAATTAACTTGATAAGTGTCTATATAAAGATGTTCAAAGGGTTTACTACCAATCGGGGTAGGTTTAAATATTACTTTATATGGGTGTCTTTCATATTTAGTTTGTTGGCATATTTCGCATGTATTTATGTAATTTTGAATATCTTTTTCTATGTTAGGCCAATAAAATTTTTTCTTTATGGCGGCTACGTTCTCTGTGATACCTCTATGACTTGTTTTTGTTTCGTGTATTAATTTGATTTTTTCTTGTCTTATATCTTCTTCCTGAATATCTTCTACTAAACTTCTTGACATAAATAGTGTATATGCTCTAGAATCAAAATGTTCCCTAAACATATTTAGTACAATAGATTCTAAGGGGTTATGATGGAAATATAGACAGTATGTGTCTGGGGGAATGTTTTCTTTAAATAACTTGACTAGGTCATTGACTTCTGGATTATTGGGAATTGATAAAATATATCTTTTTTTTGATTTAAATAAGGTTATGACCTTCTTCTGGAATGTATTGTTTGGAGAATATTTTACTAGAATTTGATTCGTGAAGAGATTGACATGTTTCTTTGTATAAGTTGCACCTAATATTGGATCTTCTTGCGAGGTATGAATTGTTTCGTTGCTTTTAATACTTTTGGGGGGAATAATTAATTCTGAAATAATATTAACTTTAGGGGTTGACTTCTGGGTCAGTTCTAAGCTTGATTTAGTCGCTACAGAGTTGGGGTCTTTAAAAGTGGATAGATTTATCGGTACGGTTGGTAATGTGATTTCCTTTTTTCTTTCTTCGCCTAGGAAATTTTCGAATTTTGATATCCATGAATTTGATGATTTATCGGTTTGTTGGTCGATTGCGTTAATTTGTAAATAGGGTCTAGATAAAGCATCTGCGTTTGTGTTTTGTTTGCCTTTTTTATATTTAATCTCATAATCGTATTCGCTAAGTTTCAATCTCCATCTAACTAATTTTGAGTTAGGTTCTTTGATTGAGAAAAGCCATTGTAATGGTTTATGATCTGAAAGGATTTGAAACTGTCTTCCGAATAGATATGGTCTAAAATGTTTGGTAGCCCAAACTATGGCAAGTAGTTCTTTTTCTATAGTTGAGTAGTTACACTCAGCAGGGTTAAGGGTTCTTGACGCATAAGCAATTGGCTTATCTTCCCCAATGGTGCCTTGAGATAACACTGCTCCTATAGCGTAATTTGATGCATCTGTTGTGAGCAAAAAGGTTTTAGTAAAATCAGGATGGTTTAATATTGGTTCGTTCATTATCAGTTGTTTACATTGTTGGAAGGAGTCAATAAATTCCTTATCGTGTATAACCTTATGGTCTTTCTTTAGGCATTTTGTCATTGGTTTCGTTATCTTAGCGAAGTTCCTTATAAATTTCCGGTAATAGCCTATTAAACCTAGAAATGATTTAATTTCTTTAGGGTTCCTTGGTAGCGGAATGTTTTTTATTGCTTCTAATTTTTTTGGGTTTGGCTTTACTCCTTCTGGTGTTATTACGTGTCCAAGAAATTCTACGTTTTTCTGCAGAAATTCGGATTTATCCAGCTGTATCTTTAAATTATGCTGGTCTAATCGTTTGAATACCAATCTCAAGTTTTTTATGTGTTCTTCTAAACTTGCTGAGAATATTATTATGTCATCCATGTAAACAAGACATATCTTATTTTGTATATCTGATAATACGTTATCCATTACTCTTTGGAACGTTGATGGTGCGTTTTTAAGACCAAATGGCATTCTTGTATATTCGTAATGGCCATTTTCTACGTTGAAGGCAGTTTTTGGTATTGAATCTGGGTGCATTTCGATTTGATGGAAACCTGAAGCTAGATCTAATGTCGTAAAGTAATTGCTTCTGCCAAGTTTATCTAATATGTCTGTAATATTCGGCAAGGGATATCTATCATCAATAGTTTTTTCATTGATCTTTCTATAATCTATGACCATTCGCCATTTTTGTTCTCCTGAAGCATCTGCCTTTTTTGGTACTATCCATACTGGTGAACTCCAAGGGGAATTTGATGGTCTGATTATGTCATCCTCTAATAATTTTTTGACTTGTTTTTGGACTTCTTCCTTATGGACATAAGGATATCTGTAAGTTTTGGTGTATACGGGAGTTTCGTCTGTGGTTTTTATTTCGTGTTTGACCTGGTTTGTGAAGGTTAATTTGTCATCAGGCTTGTGAAAGATGTTGGGAAACTCTAAGATAACCTTTTTTAGAGCACTGAGTTCCTCTGAATTTAAATGATTGATCCTTAATAGGGGTAGGGGATCTTGGTCGAATTCCTGAAGTTGGTTTTTCTCTAATATTTGTTCCTGATTAAATAATTGAAAATGGTTTATGGAAAATATTTCGGAATCTTGTAAATCATTAATGTGATGGGTAAGTAGGAGAGTTTTCGTCGTCAGGTTATGGACTTCGATTGGGACAGATTGGTCTTTTACTGTTGTTAGTGTATACGGGATGTAATAGTTTTCTTTATGTTGTTCGTCAATTATTAATTCCGTTTTTTCGGGGTGATTTGTAATAAATTTGTGGATTTCTATTGAATTAGGTGAAATTTCGATGGTTTGAGTCGTAAAATCTTGTCTGAATCTTAAAGGAATCTGGACTAATTCATTATACAATATTTTATTAGTCAAGTCGATATTCAATTTGCATTTTTGGAGAGCTTCTATTCCTATGATTCCATCGAAATAGTCATGAAAGTTGTAAAGGATCATGTTTATGTTTTTGTTAATACCGAATTCTTGAAGGATTGGAAATGAAATTCTACCTTGGGTCTTTCTTGTACCCATACAGGTGGTTAGTTTGTTTGTAGAGTTTTGGATCAAATCTGGGAAATAGTTTTCTGCAATGTAGGGTCGTATAAGGGAAGCGTGACTGCCAGTGTCTATTAATAATTTGACATGAGGGTAATTGAGTTCTATATATGGCAGTTGGTTAATTTGATAAGAATTTAGAGTCAAGGCTGATCTGTTGGGATATAAAGTTCCTGAAAATTTTCTTCGGATACCTCTGATTGTGTATCGAATTCTTGAAACGAGCTTTCACCATCGCATTCTTCCTGTTCGGAATTATGAGTTGACGTTGAGGGTTCGTCAAGGTTCAAGTTGTATATATGATTAATTTCTTCTATAGTATATCTAGGATTGGTGCCTAGATGATTTTTAAAGTCGAACTTAGGGTCATAATTGGGATGTCTAGGCATTCCAAAGTTGTATTTGGGTTGTTGAACTGGTTTTTTCTGAATAGATACTCCTGACATTGGTGTTGGTTTATCAAACGTTTGGTTAGGATGTTTTCCAAAAGCATTTTGTTGGAAATTTTGTTTACCAAATGTATTGGCACTAGACGGAAAATGTCTGGGTGGCATTGGTCTAGGCTGGATGTTTATAGGTTGGGAAGGGAATTGCGGCTTATACTGTGGAGTCCAAGTGGGCATTGGGAAATTATTAGAATCATGATTTTCTTTTCTTGCGAATTGAGGTTTATTCTGGACGTTTTGGTTTCTAGAGACGGCTCTATTTTTATATTGATCTTCGTATGCTTGATAGTCGTATACATGTACAGTAGCTTTATCTAAATTGATGGGTTTATGTACCATCAGCGTAGTACGAAGTTCTGTAGGAGCTTCTGCCTGAAGTATACAAACAGCATTGTACTGATGGGCTTGCATCAGATGATCAACCATACTGTTGTTCATATTGGGGTCTGCCTGATATTTTACATGGAGTCTCTGAAGTACCTCCTTTTGTCTTTCTAAGAAATCGATAATTCTTTCTTTGTGATTTCTCGTTATACTGTGTAATTCATGTATAAGATTCGAGATGGAGTGATGATCGCCATATTTTTGTCTCAAAGCTGCTTTTATTTTAAACCAAGTATCTAAATCAGGTCTGCTTGAGATGAATTCTCTAGCTGAGTCTATTAATTTGGATTGAATGGCTAACAAGACGTAATCCTTTTGAGCTTGTTCCCCGATTGAAAATGTATTGTAAAATTTATCTATTTGTTTGATAAAAGCTTCTAATTGATTCGAATTACCGTTGAATGTATAGAGAAGTGAAACGGTAGATCTTAGATTTTCACTCATTTTGAATTTTTGTTGAATAATATTACGAAAAGAGGATACCTTTTACAAAAATGATAAATGATAAATTGGTGTTTGTTAATGTTACTTCTTATACACTAGGGTTGGTAACCTAAATATCTCTTAAATATGCAAACAATGCAATTTAGTTGAACAATGGACAGTTGCTTACCACATGGTATTACAAGGTCCAATTTCCTTGCTTTCGTTTACTCGTCTTCCAGTGGATTCAGGTGAAAAATGGAACAGTAGTTTGTTTCCAATTTATAACAGCTGGATACTCCTAGGCTGGATTTGTTGGCACTGACTGTTGCACTCTGGAGACCAAGGATTGCTGTCGTTGCAGTATACGATAGCTGGGGTTCTTTTAGGTTTTTTCTTCAAGTTGTTGCGTCTTTTGATTGGGCACTCTGGACTGGCTCAAATATTTGAATACCAACACTGGTTGCTTCTCTTTTGGACACTTTTCTTGAATACTAGACCTGGATCAACACTTAATTGATCCTACCGACTGCGCCATTTATGTTTTATAGCAGTGAAAAACTCTTTTTAAAAACTATTTATTTAATTGAAAATAGGAATTTACAGAGTTTAATCACCTATAAATACAGTTTGAACAAATCGCTACTACGTCTACTTAGACGTCTTGAAAACGAATGCTGTTCTTGACAATAATATTTGGTTATTTATACTATTCCTTATCTAAAAGAATGTTGTCCTAATTATACATTGTAATAAGTTCTTAATTACTAGTTAAATATACTTTCCCTATTATCTTAATGAGTTCTTATTAGAACTAGATAATTCTAGTGGATTACCTTGATATAACTCGTGGCAGGTTAAAACAAAGTACTCGGTACTTGAAGTGGCCTTGACTTTTCTATATTTATATACTCGATGGAGAATACCGAATGAATCATTTCTTTTTACCCCGATTTGCAATATTATCAACGAGTCCCATCTAGAGGATCATCGTTTTATCTGTGATGGAATATATAAGCCTCCTGCAACTGACAGACGAAATAAGTCATTGTTTCCGATTTATTCAGTTGATGTCATCGTGGTAATTTTTATTATTCAGCTTTGAAATAGCAACTATATACTATAAAAACGTACATGTTTTGGTTTTATTTGTTTTTTTTTCAGATTGTATTCGTCCTCGTCTTAATTTTCCACCCTTGGCATTTATTTACAAAAAAATAATAGAAACTTAATCTTCGAAATAATCTTCCTCGCTTTCAGGCAACTGTTGAATTCCAGATCGAAAAAGAATTGGTTGTTTTGACGGGATAATGTGATTAAAACTTTTTTCGGCATTCTCGAGAGATATGGTGTGGCTACCAACCACGTGATGTTGTAAGGATCAAAGGAAAGTGTCTGGAAAAATCACCGGATGCGACAAGATATCCCAGAGCATTTGGTGATCGTTTCCAGAACCTTATTTCATTTGCTGTATGCAAACATGCGTTGCCCTGAAACAACACGAATTTCCACCTTCCCTTATCAGTATAAAGCTTTTTTTCTTCCAGATGGTCCAAAGTTCCGTTCTAAAAAAGTTTGCAAACATGATTAAAAAGCGAGCTAAATTAAAAGTTATTGAGGTTCCAGCTTTAAAAAAAAACCCAACAATGTCGCACTTGTCCATACCACACCACGTCGTTCTTTTTGCAATGTGCAATTCTCGAACATTTTCTAAAGCCAAAAATCAACATTTATTTTTGTTGACAAACTCCCTTGTACGGTCAAATCTCCATTTTCTTCAAACCTGTCAAGCATTGTTTCGGCACATATGAGGCATTGTTGCTGATCACCATCTTTAAAGTCATGAACAATCTTTCTCCATGATAAAACAATTAGATGGGTCAACATTGATGATGATCGATCAAACGGTGGCGGAGTTTATTGATCTCATATATATCTGTATCCATTTACACACACACATATTATTTTTTAATTTACTAAGCTAGCCTTAAATACAAACTTTTAAGTTTCTAGGTTAATGTTAATCCGTGTCGACAGGCCCCCAAAGATTACGTAAATTTCCGTTTTTGAACACTTATTTATATATAGGTAGGTCATCGCAAGTATGAATATCTGAGGTAACTATTAATATAAAAACAAACAAGGATGCTTCCTTTTTAAGGTCTCATTTTTGCAGTCTGGATACATCTTTCTATGTTCTTGCACACACCGTAGCCACAAGCGTGGAAGTCTTGCATTAGCTTAACAGCTCTTTCAGCTGTATCATTTACTCCTTTTAAATTACGCAAACTCCATTCAAGCACCCTGTATTAGATGCAGCCGTATCACAGCACATTATTTGTACCTTATCACTTAGGTCCCAGTCATACAGTGGGTTTGAAACTGCTTTGATTTGATCTTTGCCAGAAGAACTCTCCTATTTAGGTACTGCAAGAAGTTGCTCCTTCTCTTCAAATGAAATAAGGTTCGGTAGACGTTCTTCTTTAAAACTTCTAACATCCAGGCCAGGTAATAATTTTCCATCCCGATGAACGGTAACTGATTCGGGTACATTATTCTTAAAATCGGGATTTATTGACTCCACTCTATGTTTACTCATTTGTATTCGAACGCGTTGAATAGATTTGTTGATTGGGTAATCGTCGCAATTAAAACCTAGTGCTTCTATTGTGGCCTGAAGAATATACACAGAATCCATTATGCTTAGTTGACATCTATCCAAAGTTTGCTATGATAAAATCATAGAACAGAAGAAACAGAACTTACAATTTATAGTGTTGAAGGTAAAGGTTCCCCAGGACTTTATCCAGAGCTGGTAGATACATCTTGACGGGTATATAGTCATGTAAAGTAAAATATGAGAATAAGCTCTCTGAAGACATTTGCGTGGTTCACTTTTTGGCTAATTTTCTCTGCCTCGCCCTTTCTTCTTTCTCAGCTAACTTTTTGTCTACGCCCGCCAAACAACCTGAATAACCTGACTCTCTTTATTTTTGTAAGAAAATTTTATCTTCATCTATATTCATTCTATTGAGAGTATATACACTTGTGCGATATCAAATAAATTATCCAAACCATTTTGAAAATCATCCTCGCGGCGTCTATAAACATTCTGTGTTTTTTGCAGCTTTCGCGAGAATTGATAGAGCATGCTTCTTCACACAAGCTTCTTCATGCAGTTAGATACAGTTTTGGTAGGTATTCTAGCCTTTTCCCAGAAAATAATACACTCTCGAATGAAGATTTGCACTTTCAGTTACAGTCAATTGAACTTCGCGAATGTTAAAAAATATAACCGCGAGAACTTGACGACTAGAAGGCAATTTTGCACCCGTAATTTGGTGACATGCGTCACCAACCAAGAAAATACTTTTATAATGCTTCTTAGTTACACTGACATCTTCAAAACATAAAACAATGCGCGTTAACTACCCGACAAGCGAAGAATAAATGACACATGGCTAGAGCGCGCGATTCCTTAATAAATAAAAAAATAAAACTAGAACCTATGCGTTAGTTCGTTAGAAAATAAAAACTTTGCAAAATAAGGGACACCCTATATACATATATATATATATATATATATATATATATATATATATATATATATATATATATATATATATATATATATATATATATATATATATATATATCATCATCATCATCATCAGCCCGTATCGATCCACTGCACGATGAAGGCCTCTTCAGCATGTCATCAATCCATCGTGCTTTCGGTCTTCCTCGCGGACGTTTGCGATCAAGCGGTATCCACTCCAGGATTGCCTTGGTCCATCTGTCGTCCCATCGCCTCGCTTTGCTTTACTCTTCCAATGATGTCACAGACTTCTGTTTGTTCTCTCATCCATACGCAGGACTTTCTGTCTCGTCTTGTAATGCCAAGCACACATTTTTCCATTCCCCTCTGTGCCACCCGAAGTTTTTGAACTGATTGCGATGTGAGTGTCCAGGTTTAACTTCCGTATGTCATAACGAGTAGAACGCACTGATCGAAGACTTTTCTTTTCAGGCAAAGTGGGAGTCTGCTTTTAAACACTATGTTGAGCCTACCAAATGCCTGCCCGCTACATTTAACACGCCGTTTCACCTCCCGGGCGGTATTCCCCTCCATTGAAATCCTCTGCCCAAGATATATAAAGCTGTCCACAATCTCCAAATCCCTTCATAAAACTGAAATTCTTCTATCCTGAGCGAAGTTATTGTACATAACCTGACTCTTTTTCAGATTTATTTTCAAGCCAAATGGATCGCCAGCCCTTTGCAGTTCTTGTATGCGACTTTGCAGCTCCTCTGGGTCTTGTGAAATGAGAACAATATTATCTGCAAATCTAAGATGGTTTAAGTTTGCACCATTGATATTTACACCATTGATCTTTACATCCATCTTCTTCAAAGCCAGCCGAGAAAAGAATAGGCGATATTGTGTCACCCTGCCGTACACCTCGTTCTACATTAATTCCCACTTCAAGATCATCAAGGTGAATGATCTTCCGTGGGTATTGTTGGGCGAAAACAATGAGTTGTTGGCTGTACATAGGGTCTCCCTATTCTTGATGGTATGGTATATGTCGGCGCCCTGAAGAGTCTAAACCTCGAGAGACGAAACATGTGTCATCCAATTGAAGGGATAGGTGGGGCTCCTTCCCGGTCAAGCAACCAACAAAAGTGTTCACTTAGGCGGAGACGCAGGTTGTTGTATGTTCCACATGAGATTGTGGAACCCAACGCTTGGGTGTCTGATGACACTCAAGTACTGCTGTCTCATTAGACGCAGTCCAAGAAAATCTAACACTACATATATACACCATCCGACGGGAGGTCAGCGAAAAACATAGGATGTTGGTTGTGGATAGGGTCTCCCTATTCCTGATGGTATGGTATACGTCAGCGTCCTGAAGAGTCTAAACCCCGAGAGACGAAACATGTGACATCCAGTTGAAGGGATAGGTGGGGCTCCTTCCTGTATGTGTATATATATGGTGTTAAGTAAACATGCGGCAAAAATGCAAGGGGTTATTCCTTGTCCTATTCTAAGAATATTTTGTTCTGTGATGATTTTTAAAAAACCCCTTTGTTTCGAAGATACAGGGCGAACAAAATTTGCGACAAGCATATTCCATATTTGTTGAAATCATTAATGTAAATAAAACTAGGATGTACGTCAATGAGTTTATCAAGTACAAAAATTTTTTTTTTCGATCTCGGTCACTTGGAATGGCTGTTTTATCTAGTAAGTAGATTTCATCGGTCGCATTTGTTTACATTTATTAAGTGACGTTTGGCTGTTTGACGTATCTTAAATAGTGAGTGCAGTCCTCTATCATAATGTATACAAACGGCGAGATGACTGACAAGCACTTCATGTATGGAGTTGCTGATCGCAATGCATTACAAGTTAAGCGATTGTACGGTGAACGATTTCCAGCCCGTAATGTCCCTGACCGAAAAATCTTCGAAAACATTCATCGACGACTTCGTGAAACACGCACATTGAAACGAACTGAAGGGTCAGGAAAATCGTTGACTGGAAGAACGGTACAAATGGAACAGAATGTGCTGGACATGATAGCGGAAGAGCCTGGTAGTTCTATGCGAAAAATTGCAAATACTTTGAATGTGAATCACTGGACAGTTCAGAAAATTCTTAAGGGCAATTTGTTGTATACATACCACATTCAACGCGTTCAGGCACTACTACCTGTTGATTTTCCTTCACGTATTGCATTATGTCAATGGATATTGCAAACTTTATTTCGCATCCCTCTATTCCTGACACAAATTCTTTTCACCGATGAAGCCACTTTAGCAAGAAACGCAATAAGGAATTTTCATAATAACCATGTGTGGGCAGATGAAAATCCGCATGAGGTATGCGAAAATTGTTTTCAACATCAGTTCTCGTTGAATGTTTGGGTTGGAATTGTAGGTGACTATCTAATTGGACCGGAATTTCTATCACAAAGACTTACTGGCGAGGTATATCGCAACTTTTTGGAAGCAACGTTGCCTGAGTTTCTGGAAGATGTACCATTGGCAACAAGGCATGAAATGTGGTTTAAGCTCAATGGTGCCGCACCACATTTCAGTTTGGTTGTTCGTGATTTTTTAACAGCAACATACGGATATCACTGGATTAGTCGAAGTGGGCCACACGCATGGCTGCTCGATCCCCGAACTTAAACCCCCTGGATTATTTCTTCTGGGGATATCTGAAGTCATTAGTTTACGCTACTCCATTGAAGAATTTGGATGATTTGCGAAATCGGATAATTGCTGGGTGTAACTCAATTAGAAACGACCCTGGTGTGTTTGAAAGAGTTCGGCGGTCAATGACGAAAAGATTCAATGCTTGTATCAGGCTGGAGGAAGTCATTTCGAACATTTATTGTAGATTGAGCAACTTTGCATGTACTTTTTGATAATAAAATGGTGTTAATGTCGTAAATTTTGTTCACCTTGTATCTTCGAAACAAAGGGGTTTTTCAAAAATCATCATAGAACAAAATATTCTTAGAATAGGACAAGGAATAACCCCTTTAATTTTTGCCGCATGTTTAGATAACACCCTGTATATAGTCCGATCATATAATGAGAAAAGTCCTCGAAAATTTGGATGGTGTTGCAGTGGGCGAAAGACGAATAAAAAAACTCTAATCTAAAAGATATAAAAGAAAATAATATGGTCTTCAACTAAACATCTCGAAAACTAAAATCATTTTTGTGGGTGAATTTTTGCTCGAACCCTGGCAAGGTCACCTTTTTATCATTGTATTTAGTCTTAGTTCCTTACTACTGACTCGACCTATAGAAAAAAGAATTCTTACTAACTTTGTCGTTGTTTACCTCGTACTGTTATATGCATTGTAGTCACACAAAATAATTTAAATTAATTTATAAACATTAGGGTACGTCGATGCATTTAACGATTTATTGATCTTCCTAGACAGGGCAAACAACTGTTTCAATAAACGTGAAGTGGCGGACTTCGAGACGGTGTCCACCATTACCAATAAAGGACGCAACTTATGGAAATAGCTAGAATGGCCACAACCAAATTGAGTAAAATGGGGCGAGATAAGTCAATGTTAAAAAGCTGCAAAGCTCAAATTAGTTCACTCAATAATTTTCCTGGTAGCAGAAACGTGTACCATGAGGCAAAACAAGAGACATATTGACACGGTTGATATGTTGATACAGACGAATTACTGGGCATCAAACTAATGTCTCGATCCTAAACAAATTAAAGATCCAAAAACGGGATGTCTTATAGGCTAATTGAAAAGTTCACGAAGCGACACCCATAGAGTAAAACAAATGTTTAATACTACTTTTAAAGTTTCATCCTTCATGTTAAGAAATGTGAAGTTTCAAGTCGATCTGTCAATTTCTTTGTACAAAAATAGCAGCTTAAAGTAAACGTATCAGCGTTTTTTAAGTTTGTTTTTTGGACGTTCGTTCTGGACGTCCAATAAGTGCAATTACTGAATAAATACTTAATTCTATACATGATATGATAATGAACGACAAATAATTGACTTTAAGTAAACGAGTATTTCATATTTTGAAAAAGGACTTGAGTTTGAGAAAGCCACGTGCAAAATGGATGCGGTATTTGTTGAATTCCGATCAAAGACGGCGTAAAACTTTCTAACCAAACTTTTGCATTTTTTTTTGAAAGAATAAAATAGATTTTAAACGTCGTTTTGTAACTGTGGATGATTCTTGGATATACCACTATAATCCTAAACTGCGACAACAAAACGCAGAGTGGACTGCCCAGTTATTCAGATTCGAAGCTGCCAAAGTTGTCAAAATCGACCTAAACGGTTATGGCATCAATTTTTCGGGATGCAAAAATTATTTTCCTAATTGATTATCTTCAAACCAGTAAAATAATAACAGGACTCTATTACTCAAACCTTTTGGATCAATTGAATGTAAAAATTCGTGAGAAAAGACCTAGTTTAGCGAAGAATATTTTTCCTTCAAGGCAATACATCCACCATATTCAACAGATCTGGCCCTTTCTAACTTTCACCCGATTCCCAAACATCAAAAAATTGTGGAATGTGTCAAGCGTTTTTCATCAAATGAAGAAGTTATAGCAACCGTAGATAAGTATTTTAAAGGATTTCCAAAAAATCATTTCCGAGATGGAATAAATGAATTGGAGAGCAGCTGGAAAACTGTATTGGGCTTAAGGGAGAATAAACGGAAGAATAAAGTCATTTTTTCAACAATAAACTGGTTTTATCATAGATCCCTTAAATACTGTGGCCACGTAGCAAGACGCACTGACAACATAGAGAAACTTATAATCCAGGGTTAATGGGAGAAAGCCAAGAAGGTCAATCAAATACAGACACTGATAGGAAAGGGCCTACAGGAAGATAGAGAGAAATAGCGAGAGATAGTACATTAACTTTAATTTTAATAAGCAGCAATAAATAATACACAAAAGTATTTCTGTAAAGCAACAATATATATGAAGTATAACGGATGTTATAGAAATTCAAAGCAGGTCAAAATTGAATAACGAACGTGTTATCGCGGATCTCAAACCACACAAATTAACCTAATAAGATTAACTAACCATATTTGATTTGAATGATTTAAAACTGCTTTTCGAAGTTAGTTTCTATGGATATATGCAATCAATGTTGCAACTGGAATATTGTGTTTTTGTGCATCTCATAATGCAATATACCCAATTAATTTTAACAAATTAAACTTCCGAATATAGATCATAAACTACAGACAGCTTAATTTGGTTTAAGCTTGATTCGTCTTTAATAGTCGACATATTAACTCATAATTCGAACAGGTCAGGTATGTTTACGTAAACAAAAATATAGACTGTCCGAAAATTTTGTAGGGGTTTTTTAGTAGTTGCTCTGTTAACGTTTATAGTCATTTTCAAATCGAGCGGTCTTTTTTTAATTTTTTAATATAACTTAGATTTTTCGTTGATTTCAAAATATTTTTTATTGATAAGTAAAGCATGGTGTATGACATTTAAACACGAAAGATTATATCTCCCAAATTACTATTTCTTGAAGCTACGCATTACTCAAAATTATGGCCATATCTCACCGATGTCTCGAATAATTTCATCCATTATCACAGGGATCGATTGTGGATTGCCCTTATAGACCTGAATGTTCACATAATCCAAAGAAAATAGTCCAGAGGTGATTAATCATATAATCTTCGTGGCCAATTAACTTCCCACCTTCTTACAACTCATCCAGGAAATTTGTCTCTCGATAAATCAATTGTTTCGTTAGCAGAGTGAGGTGTAGCGCCATCTTATTTGAACCACATTTCCTCCAGATTATTCAGTCCATAAAACTCCAGTTATCATGTCAACACCATATATATATATATATATATATATATATATATATATATATATATATATATATATATATATATATATACAAGATGCATCTCACGGAAAACAAGACTTTTTCATAGAAAAACGAAAACGAATTAATTTTTAAATTCGACCAAAGGTATATCGTATATATCCACACATCGTATATATATATATATATATATATATATATATATATATATATATATATATATATATATATACGATGTGTGGCTATTAAATAATGAGACTGACGCTGTTACAGAAAAAGTACGCATGCGTCAAACGCCAGAGACCAACAGCTGTTTAGCGTGAAGCCTTCACTTTCGAATGTTTCACCTCTCGCTTCTCTAAACAAATCCATATAATCGTAGCCTTCGTTCGCAATAGAGTTCAAAGCGCAAAAATGTTCAGTGTAACAATAGAGCAACGAACTGTTGTAACATTTCAATTGAAACTTGGAGAAATCGCTACTAAAACTTATAATTTATTGAAAGAAGTGAATGACAATGAATATTTATCGCGTACACGTGTTTTTGAGCGCTTTAAGCGTTTGCAAGATGGCCGAGAAGCCGTTGAAAATGATCCACGCCCGGGTGGCAATATCAGATCCGAAAAGGATAACAATATCGAAAAAATCGGTAATCTGGTTCGATCTGACAGTCGGTTAAGTATACGTGCGATTGCTGAAGCTGTAGGAATTGACAAAGAATCCGTATGGCAAATTTTACATATCAAATTTAACATGTAAAAAGTGTATGGCAAAATGGTGCCTAAAATTCTCACGATTGAATTGAACAAGATTGTTTGAGTTGAACAAGAAGCTGACGAAAATGTTTCTACTGACACTTTGAATGTCATTGAAAATGACCCCAACTTATTGGAAATGATAACATGTGACGAGTCGTGGATTTTACTTATGATCTTGAAACGAAGCGTCAATCCATACACTGGAAAAGCCCACATTAATCGAAAGCCAAAAAAGATCGAATGGGCAAAGCAATGATTATTCTTTTTATCGATATTCATGGAATTGTGTACCTTCATTGGGTTCCTGAAGGGCAAACTATTAATCAGCATTAGTATCTTTACGCTTTTGCTGAACTCCGTGAAAGAATAAGGAAAAAATGACCTGAATTGTAGAAGGACGTTACGGGTTCTCCATCAAGACAATCACCAAGATGCCGGCTCATTCCGTATTGTCTGTCAAGAGGTTTCTAGACAAGTACAGCATCTCAGTGTTAGCCCACACAGTGCATCGTGAGAAGCACTATCCGGAATAAGATTTGAGTCCGTTGAAGCTGTAAAAGAGAAAGCGGCACGAGTTCTGAAGGAGCTGTCAGACGAAGACTTTGAGCACTGTTCCGAACAATAGAAGATTCGCATAGAGCATTGTAGGGATAGAGAAGGGGTGTATACTGAAGGTGATAAGTAAATATGTAAGAATTCAAATAAAAATATTTCACAGTCATACTTCGTATATACACACCAAACAGTCACTCATTTAGAATGTAAAGGTTTTTCATGAATCAATCGGGGATTTTCTCCCCCCATAATGAAACAAGTTTGTTTATTAATATAGCCACCAATTTTTTTTAACTCTAAAGTGGTAGAAGTAAAGATTGTAGATTAAAAAATCACAAAAAAGATATCTTAAATAGTATTAAAAACACCGGAATGCCTAATCATTAAACTGAACACAATTATTTTAACAATCATAAACAAATGTGAGTGTAAAATAATGTAACATATTATTACACTCAAAAAAGAAAAGTAGAAAATTAGACCTACTAGAAATATTGAAAATAAAAAAATCCTTATGAAATAATTATCACTGGGGAACAATCTGTAAAATAATTTCTGTTGAGTTCGATATTTAAACTGTTTTATACGTAAATTGACATGCTAATTCCAAAATTTTATTTAGTTTTTTTCTATCACGTCAAGTTTTTTCTCTACAGTTGTTGCGCATCCGACTAAGCTTGGCGAATCACATAAGTCACTACTGCTCGCCTACCGGCGAACCTTCTTCGACCTAGGAGTGGGGGCGTGAGTGACGTTGCGTCATCCAAAACTAGTTCGGTCAGTTACGCATGAGATTTGCGTATCTGCGATCAACATCTGTGTTGACCTTAAAATGGTCTGTTTCCTTCTTGGCCAGCAACACGGGTATATCAAGTATCCCTGTTTTTTGTGCCTGAGGGACAGCAGAGCTCGTGAGAAGCATTGGGTGCAATCGAACTGGCCGCCAAGATCTGACCTAAGACCTGGTGATCCAAACATTTTAAGCAAATATTTGTTTATTTTAATTATTACATACTGATATTGTTATTATATCTCTGGAAAAATAAAATTAAAATCATGCAAATTAAATATTTCCAATATTTGGATTATTATTACTCTTTTTAAATAAAAAAACCAAGATTAATATCTAAATTTCCACTTTATTTAAAACTTGTACGTATGATAATTGTTAGAGAATAAACATGATTTTGCAATCTATCATAAGCCATCTCACACAGATTTAGTTATACATAACAAGTCTTGTCATCCTTATTCTCAAAAAATGGCAGCATTTAATTCATTCATACACAGATTAATAAATACCCCAATGTCAATAGATAACTATAACAAAGAATTGAATGTCATCAAACAGATCGCAGTGAATAATGGTTATGACCCAAACATTATAAATAAAATAATTAATAAAAAATGTTATAATAATACCATTAATTTAATATATCCTGTCAATAAAGTCAAGAACACCGCATACAAAACAATTATATATACAAGAAAAGTCACCAAATTAATTTCTAAACATTTGTCAAAAACAAGCCATATAAATATTGCATTCAGAACAAACCATAGTCTTGGACGCTTAATAAAAAACAATATAAGTCAAATAAATAAACTTCATAAATCAGGAGTTTATTTAATTGAGTGCAGTTCTTGTCCAAAAGTCTATGTTGGACAAACAGGAAGATCCTTTTCCACCAGGCTTAGTGAACATAAAAGAAGTTATATTAAAGAACAGAATAATTCTCATTATGCCAATCACTTAATGTTAGAAAATCACACTTTCAACGATAATTTCAAAATGTTGCCTAACGAAAATAAATCTAAAAAACGAAATCTTTTAGAGAGCCTAGAAATTAATAAAAGAAAAAATTTGGGTATTTTACTTAATGATCAGGAAGATTTGAATGGTTCACCCTTTTTAAACTTATATTACTCTAGACATTGAGACGTGGGACTCCCACTACCATCATTTTTGGTTTAATTGGTTGGTTTAATTGGTTTTAATTGGTTAATAACTGCTTTTCCTACTGTTAGTTTAATTTAGTATGTATTTGAAAAAGACACTGTGTGTCAAAACAATTGTCATACGTACAAGTTTTAAATATAGTGGAAATTTAGATATTATTCTTGGTTTTTTATTTAAAATGAATTTCCATCAAGTATCGGCTACCTCAGTTAAATATTACTCTTTTTATATTTAAGAATAATTATAACGCAAATAAATATCAAATTAAAATAGTAAATAATTATGAGATTAAGAATATTGCAGGATTATAAATAATTCCAAATTATTATTCATCTATGTCTCTATCACAATTAATACAAACATATCTCTTTAAAGACATCCTGTTAATATTAAATGGTTTGGCTGCAGCATTTACACTCATTATTTCCTCCTATACAGCTCTTTACTTACTTATTTTTCTACTAATGGTCTTTTGTTGACTTTTGAGGTCTTTCTTTTATACGTACGCATCCTAAAATGTAATAATAATCATTAATACAATTATAAATATGAGTAATTTTAATTAGTAAACTTTGTATAGAATCATCACATGCACAAATTAATTGATGGTTATTAATTTATTTAAAAAAAATTGACAATGAACATCTAGTGGGGCTAGTTGGGCAAGCTTTGAACGTGCGTTATTCAACTAGTCCCAGTTGAGGCAACAAAATAAAAATTAGGTTATAAGAAATCATAAGAGTTAAAAATAAATAACCATCTAAAATAAAAAAAAAATTAAGTAATCGATAAATACTTATGTGGCCCTTATAAAGTGTTTTTTATACGAGTATAGTAGAAAAATTATGATGACCTGTAATATTTTTTTACGCTGAAAAAAAAACAAAGCGTTCTTTTATTTTATCGGAGCACCAGACAGCAATTGACAGTGGCGCTATGTATTCGCCTCCCATAACCCCTTCTCTTCGCCATTAGACTTTTGTTGTAGGTAGTTTTGTTCTCGCCTTTGGAAATGTTCTTTTTAAAAAACAGAAAAGCGATTTTAAACATATTTATTGGAACTTGGTGACGTGCGTACTGCACTAAATAACAACTGCTATCTTTGATTTACATTCAAAAGTATTTATAAAAATAAAATGCTGGTGAACTTTAAAAAAGCTAATATTGCAGTTTTACAGGATATGCTTTTATCATTGATGCAATTTATTATATAGGGTGATTATAACTCCTCCTGTCTAAGATAAATGTACAACCTTTTGGTTGGAATTTCAAAGTTAAAATTCTATATTTTCAATAAACTCATCATTATTTGTAACATTTTTAGATACCTTCCTTTTAGAATAATATTTATATAATAGAAAAATAATTGTTATAAGAATAAACACATAAATCAAAATTGTCCAAACACTTGTTCTATTTGTATAGATAACGGATGACATCTGTTGAAGGTCTTCTTTTTGGCGATTGAGGCTGTATTGGATCTCATCGTTAGCCTTGAGGTTGATGAATTTGAAATCCAGGGATGGTGGATTGAATTTGACTTCTTTCCTTTGGATGATTGACCAGTTTAACTTGGGCAGAATCATACCTTGGAATGGTATGTTACTTGAAGTATAGCTCTCGAGATTGTTAGAGCCTATTTGAACTTTACATCCTGGTGGTGACTCTATAAGGTAAGGACCGAAAAGTGGGATGGTTTCTTCACATTTATGGCACATCGAATGGGCAAGGATTTTCATTGGTGTGGTCACAATCCATTTACCGTCGATAATTGGTGTAACTTGGGCTTCTCGTAGCTCAATGTTAAACAAGTGGCATAAAATACTATGTGACATATATTTTAACAGGCTCACTGCACAGGGGTTGTTATCTCCAAGTGGTTTGCTAGAAGCATGTCTGCAGAAATATTCATTCGAGGATGTTTCTAGACATTCTTTATTTTGGTATGAATAAGATTTATCACTAAGTGCTAGGTATGGTTCAGAAGGTATGTTAACTATGAAAGTATGGTTACTCGGAACAGGTAGAGGGTAAAGATGGTAATATTGATATCTTCATGTTTCCACTAATGGAAGCTCTAATAAAAACGGAATTTCATAACCTTTAGAATAGCATTTTATTTCGATTAATTTTTCAAATTTTAAAACATTTTAAAGTTCTGTTGTCAAGAGTAGTATTTTTGGATCTAAATAATTTTCGAGTTTTCTTATTTCTGACAAAAGTTCATTAGGATCAATAATTGAATTATGTAAAATATTAATTTTTGAGAAGGTAATTGCTGTTTCAACTTTATCAAGTAAATTATATATCGAGTGATACAACATAGTTATCTGATTAATATGGGTATAAATTTGTAAATATCGCTGATCATTGGTTTCGTGTATAGATACTTCTTTGATTGATGGTTTGATTATGCGTATATTTAATATTATTAAGAGTTTTCGTTAATAAAGTGATGCGGTTTACTTCATCAGTCCCCAATTTATTTTGATTGCTTTGTAGATTTTTAAATTTAGCTTCGATTATTTCTGCGTCCCTTTGATCAAGATTCCCTGTGATACATTTTATGAATGAACCTAAAGGGTTGAATAATCCTCTTTTATTTCGATACGTTCTTTCATATGGCACTATTTGATTTATTAGGGTTTCTATTTGTTTTTCTGTCGAACTTAACAAAATAAACGAATTGTAATATTCTTGCTGATAGTCGTTATTATTTGCTAAGGCTACTAGAAGAGTTTGTGATTGAGCTTTTAGAGAGTGGAATTCATCAACTATTGGTTTCATATCAAAATTTTGGATAAAAGTCCAATGATTTGATGTAATTTTTGCGATTCCTTTCTTGAAGGGTAGCATTCCTGGCTAGTTGTTAAGATTGTGGAATTTTACCTCTGCTGTTAGAACGGTGCAGGTCCATAGCAATAAGAAGTAGTGGATCATTCCTTAATCTAGTTTTCCCAATAAGATGAGCGATGCCTGTCTCTTCTCTAGGTTGTCTTATGTATGAGTTTCTTGGACGATGCTTGTTCCTTGAACTCGTGCCCATAGGACTGTAGGTCGATGCTTGTACCTTGTTCCCTAGCCTTGAGCTGTGTTGCTTCACCAAGTTGTTCGATTTTATGCCACAAATCGTTGAAACGAACCGAATTCTTTTAATGTGCGATACACTATCGAATTCCTTGACACTATCGTACCGACTGCGCCAGTTTTGTTCTCGCCTTTGGAAATTTTCTTTTTAAAAAACACAAAAGCGACTTTAAATGTATTTATTGGAACTTGGTGACGTGCGTACTGCACTAAATAACAACAACTGCTGTCTTTGATTTACATTCAAAATTATTTGTAAAAATAAAATGCTGATGAACTTTAAAAAAAACTAATATTGCAGTTTTACAGGATATGCTTTTAGCATTGATGCAATTTATTATATAGGGTGATTATAACTAGGTTGCTTAGTTTTCGAGATATTTCGATTGCCTAACTTGTCCCTATGATCAACTAGCCCCGCTCTACCCTACTGGGCTATATAATATATTTTTTAAAAATCTTTAAAAAATAATTGTTCAAATATGTCTAACGTTTTGACGCTGAGTGTACAACATTATTGTCATGAATGTAATGTTCGTATGTATCAATGAACCCTCATTATAGAAAATTATAATTACATTTCGCAATTCGTAGACAAATTAAAAAAGTTCAACAAGATTTTTCACTTATACTCGAGACAAACCACTAATATTCATTTGCATACTAAAATAACTTCCCATGCTTTTAAAATAAGTGTTAAATTTAAATTTATAGGAAACAGTGTATTAGTAAAAATATGTATAGTCACAACAAAATTTTAAAAGCTCGGTAAAGCCGAGATTGTTCATTGATACTTCGTATGTAAATTTAATTAGCAATAATGAATTGCATATGAATAATCAATGCGTCTAAAGCCAACAGTTTTGCTTGTTGTCTAACAAACTTCACTTCTATTACCCAGAGTAATTTTCATTCATGATTCCATTCAATTGTTTCATCAGGATTTGTACGGCATACTCACCATCTTGATATTGAATTTGATATTCGTTTGAGTCAATTATATATTTAAATATTCAAAAAAAAAAACATGGAAGAAATATTTTTTTTATTGACATAGAAAAATAATCTGTTTGTTCTTTGATCCAATTGACAAATGCATTATATTCTGACTGATCCAGTGGCTTTAGTTCCTGTGTTATTTAAACCTTATATGCTTTCAGAGCTAAATCCTTTCGTAAAATACGCTACGTTGTGTCCAAATTGTTGTACACGTCAACTAATCAAAATTTCTGGGTCTTCAGCAATAATTTCACGCATCAAATCAATATGCTCTTATGAACGACCACTACGACTATATATTGTTCTTCTATTATAACTTACATAGTTGGTATACGGAAAATCCTCATTTAACGCGTGAAAATCGGTCTCGGTATCAATTTGAAGTTACCATGGACCGGAATTTTAAACCGACAAATTATTTGAACACAGTATCCTGAAAGGTCGTTTGGGAGTCGTGGTTGAATAGAGTGTCCTCCTCGTTTTCCGAACCTAAACCCTCTTGTTTTTTTTTATAGTTGGACTGCATAAAAGAAAAAGTGTATGCAAAAAAGCAGTACAAAATCTCGCAAAACTACGCCACAGAATTGTTGAAACAGCAAATGAAATAAATTCAAGCAGATTCGATTTTCTGAAGCGATGCAGAGCATGTATTCGTGCAGAAGACAAACAAGTTGAGCATTCTCTTTAGTTTTAAAAAAAAATATTGCGATAAATAAAAGTATTACAATAATTCCTTTCATTTCATTTTGATTAAGTTTTATCTTAATAAAATAATAGTCCAGTATACTTCGCCTAAGGTACTGGATGAGTTATGGGTAGTGGATAGTGAAAATTCCATTAAATATTTATGAACAGCTGGGAATATCTCAAAATAAGTACCCCCGAACTAAAGCAAAATACTAAATCCACTTAGCGTCTGACTTGTATCGAGTGGTTGAGTGGTCAGTGTCTGTCCACCAGTAGTGCAGCTGAGATATAAATTCTGGAACTAACCCCTCCAGTCTTAACCTCTGAACCGACATGGTTCAAACCTTTAATTCAAAGTACAAGATAAAGCGTTCTAGTAATAACAAAATTACCCCAGGAGGTAGACAATCCTCTGCCAGCCTTCCTGGTACAACCGGACTTTCAGATTCTGCGGCGTCCGGGCTTGAACGCAAAATATTTCAGAGAGAGTCAGACACCTCTAGCCAACGCCTGAAACCAAAAACAAAAACTTTCTTTGGAACGGTAAATATCAACTCTCTCCTTCGCCCAGGAAAACTACACGAATTGGGGCGAACATTGAGTCAGCAGAAATCCAAATTTTAGCTGTGCAAGAAACAAGGTTGACAGATGATAACATTTTGGAGTTCGACAACTACAGACTTTTTAAAAGTAAAACAGACAAAAGAATACTCAAAAATACACCACATTTATGTTTTTCTTTCGCTATCTCAAAAACTATTCTTGGTTCTATAACTAATGCCCAGCCAATGAATAATCGACTTATGACACTAACCCTCAAGTGTGCTAACAAAAACTATACATTAATCAGTGGACACCTCCCAGTTAACAAAGAAAATAAATCTAATCCTAAAAAAGTAAATAAGTCCTGAGAATTTCTGGAAAAGACTATTTTTAAAATTCCTTCTAACCATGTAAAAGTCCTATTGGGTGATTTCAATGCCCAACTAGGGAAGAAAGAAAGTACAGAAAAACAGTAGACGGTTTTCCCGCTAATAAATGGACTAACCATAGTGGCAGAAGATTGGTTGAACTATGTTCACAGTTTAATCTAGAAATAATATCAACCCATTTTAATGAGAAAATATCAAAACAAAAGACCTGGAGATGTTAAAACACGTACATGGGTGAATGTTTGAATGATGAAGATTTGAATGGTCAAGTCAGGAAAGGAGCAAATATAGACACGGATCACGACTTGACTAGAATCAAACTTAAATAAAAACCTCGAAAACTTATTCAAAAGAGACTACTAATACCAAAGTTCGACCCTACAAAAATAAACCCAACCCTAACAGAAGAGCTTGATAAACAACCAGCACAGAACTGACAAGAAATGAAACAAAAAAGTATTAAAACGGCCCTAAAGTTGGCCCCTTTATAAAAACGTAGAAAACATCCGTGGCGGGATGAAGTTTGCGAGCAAGCAGTATTAAGTTGAAGTGAAGCATTCAAAAATTGGAACAGTCAGAATCTTTTTGGATATAAGAAAAGAAACATCGAAGCTAATCAGACAAACTAAAAGAAAATATGAAAACAATCAACGTGATGAAATAGAAAAAGATTTCAAACACATTTAAAACACATTAAAACATTTAAAACTAAATTAACAGGCTATCAACCTCAAAGTCTTTGTTTCCGAAAGGAAAATTGACAATTAGCCCTAAATAACCAAGACAATTGCAAATCACTTGCCAAATATTTTGAACAACTACTAAACTGTCCTGAGACCTTAAGCAGATTACCAACACTAAACGCTAAACAAACAAACCCATATTCATTAGTCTACTATACAGAGCACTGGGACAGTTAGAACCTAAAATTGGTGAATATCAAGCAGGTTTTCAACTGGGCTGAATAGATCCTGAATCTAAAGTTGATCCTAAGACATCAAAAACTGTAAAATAAATATATCGTCTGTGATATCTCTTTACCGCAAATCTGTATTCCAAATCTTGACTAGATCTGAAAACGCTGGCAATTATTACAACAACACTAACTAACACAAGGTCAAAAGTTAAATTCATGGATGACATCTCCGAGCCCTTCGAAATTAAAACTGGAGTGAGACAAGGGCATGGACTCTCGTCACTGTTATTTAACTGTGTTCTAGAAAATGTAATCCAGGAGTGGCGTAAAAAAAAAGTCGGCCCTGACTTTTTTTTACGCCAAAATTCTGCAATGATCTAGCAATTTTGGCTCAAGATATATTAAAAGCACAAAAACAGATTGAAATCCCAAACGAAACAATAGAAAAGGTAGGACTCCAAATATATACTGTATTTACTAAAAATTAACGGTAAGTCTATACAGCAAACATCATCTTCATCTCGATAACAGACTTTGCTGGGATGAACACATAGCTGAAGTATGCAAGAAATTAGCTGCTGTTTCATATGCTGTTTATAGGTTGAAACGGGTTGGTACCACGGATATTGTGCATTCATATTACTATGCAGAGTTTTACAGTCGCGCTAGGTACGGTTTGATATTTTGGAGTGGATCGCCTCATCTGATACGTGTTTTCAAAATACAAAAAAAGATAATTCGAATGGCGGGTGGGATTTCACTACTGGCAACATGTCGACCAATTTTTAAACAAAGCAGGATTTTGACTCTAACATCACTATATATTTTGGAGATTATCATCTTTGTTAAGCGAAATTTTGTAGCATTCGTAAAAAATAGTGATTTTCATCACTATGACACACGAGCCTCTGATGAATTTGTTTTACCAATACATTCATGTAAGATAGTTGAACATAATGTTTACTATAGGGGTGTGAAGCTGTATAATAAGTTGCCACAACGATTTAAGCATGTTCAGAATGACAACGAATTTAAAAAATTAGTCAAAGTTTTTATAGTTTAGAAGAATATATGTCGTATCAATAACTAGATTCAGTGCTTATTTATGTATACAATGTTTATTTGTGCAAGATTATCATTTCATGTATTATTTCTGAGGTCGTGTCACGGAACATTCTGTCAATTCTGTCAATCCGACTTAATTGTGGATATTTTTATTATTGTGGGGATTAAATAAATGCTTTATTAAATTATTAAATTATATACCTTATCAAAAAGACATTAATTATATACCTTATTAAAAAGCCTATTAAAAAGACACAATTCATGACCTGCAACAAACTACAAACACCATTTCTAAAAACAAAATATGGTAACAGCAGATAAATCTCTCAATTCAAATATTTCGGTGAAATAATCATGGAAAAAACAACAAAAAATGTATATTTAAAAATAGAAAACTGAGATATTTCAACACAGTTATTAAGTCAGAATGTCTATATAGGGCAGAAACGCTCATATTGAATAGAAAAAAAGACGTCGAAGAGATTGAAAAGAAGGAAACAAAAATCATAAGAAAAATCTTAGGCACCAAAACAAACAGCACAACATACCGACTTCTAGAAAACCAAGAACTCAAACAATACACAGATTTACATAGCGATATGAGAAAAAGAAGACTTAAGTTTTACGGACACATAAAGCGGATGAATCCGACTAAGCTAACTAGACAAATAGTCGAATTTTATGAAAATAGGATCAGCAAATATTACACAAAGTAATATTTAGGATAGAGGCTGTTTTAGACACAAAGTTAACGTTTGGGAGGTTGGCGCAAAGGAAGGCTAACAACAACAAACGCCTCAAACTGTACTTCGCGTGGTTCACCAGGGCCCATAGACAAATAATAATAATAATAATATAATAAACCAATTATAATTTGACTCACACACATTACCTTTGGGTTGAGTTTTTTTTAAATAAGGTTCTTTTGCAAAAAAGGCAAGATTTTTTGTGGAAAGAAAAATGCCAATTGTATCATTTTGAAATCTTCACTAAATTGACCATCTGTCACTGTCTATTTTACTCTATCACATCTGTCCATCTCACTTACACTGGTAAAGTCCATTTTTAAGTACACAAAAGTATTTTTTATCATGGTATGAATTTTTTGAAATGTGGTCTTTTGCAAAAAATTAAGCAATAATATTTTTTGTGGAAAAAAAAGTGCCAATTAGTGTACCGTTTTAAAATCTTGACTAAATGGGCTAAATCGTTTTAAATAACTTGCTTGGAGTAGTGTAATACATTTTTTTTACTAAATTAACAACGTTCATTGTTTGATTTTTGACTGCGATTAATAATAGGGTTATTTAAGACCACGTTTTATGAAATAAAACTGAAAAATTGGGAAATTTGTAATCACAGTACCTAAAGATATAGCATAGGATGTTAAATTTCAAGATTTTTAAAAATATGCCTATTATTATTAAAGACGGTGACATGGATTTGTTTCTTATTTTTGCCAGATTTGGAATAAACTGACCTTTTGCCCGGCCCCCGCTTAACGGTGAGGTGATACCCTGTATATTTCAAAATATTTTAAATACTCTTAAATAAAAAAAAAATACAAGATATCCTCTAGTTACCTTAATTATTTCTACTAACAGTCATAAAATATTTAACTATGACAAATTTAATTTAGCAGTAACTGACTACTGTTTTAATTAATATCACTCGTCAAGTATGAAATCATTTAACATACGTTTTTTTCCAATCTTCAGGTAGCTATGCTACATCTACACAATTATATCTATAGTTAAGTTTCATTAGATTTATTATACGGTATTGTTAAAATAAAAATACTAACTTTGCAAGAATATAAAAAAACGACCTTCGAAGGTTACTGTGATGCGCAGGTGATTCAATGCCTATTTTTAACTTTTTATTGGAGGTTTTTTTCTTCGACGCGAACAGATAATAGGAAGTCGGAACGAGATTCAAGATGTACGTGTATCTGGCAGTTTTAGACAGATTGATTATTAATAAGTATTTCATTATTGCTAATTAAATTTACATACGCTGATCAGTGAAGATCTCAGATCTGGTGGGAATTTTTAATTTTTGTTGTGACTGACATTTTTTTTGTAGCTTGTCTACTGTGCGATTTCATGAATTAATTAAAATTAAAGACTTATTTTGAAAGTATAGGAAGTTAGTTTATTATGCAAATTTGTTTCAGGCCATCTGTAGTTTGTGTTTCGAGTATACAGGAAATCGTTTGTTTAAGTTTTTTCAAACATTATACTTTCATCAAAATTTAGCTATACGGAGAGAGAGTGAAAACTTAAATATTTTTCTAACAGATGGCGGTGCGAGCGCCTGTTGATTGCATTTCCGAAAACAAGCTTTCTTGTCCTGTTTAAACAGCCCGCCAAAAATTTCTTACTATGCACAGGTGGCGCCACAACATAGAAATCAGCTGTTTGGGAGCCCGTATGTCGGTAGTAAATGCAGCTTCTTGATAATCCACTGTTTTGTTGTTCAGGTTTAATTGTTTACATTATAAAAAATGGACCACTGAGACATGAATTTTTTTGAGTAAGTAACAAGTTACTAAATGTTCTTTCACAATTGTTATAAGTGTCTTGGGGTATTGGGGGCTGGAGGTTAAAACCTTTGAATATAAAACTACAGGAAGGAGCATATGATTCTGTAAGTGGGACCAGAATGGTAGCTGCATATGCCCGACTACTGTTTCCGCTTTGGCAGTGGCGTAGGGCAGTATGAATAAAAACAAGGAACTCATAAAAATTGTTTAAAACAATAAATAAAATAAATCAACCCCAAAGTATTTGCTTCCAAAATGAAAACGGACAATTAGATCCCCTATCCTGATCCTTAAACAAATTACCAACACTAAACCCTAAACAAACAAACCCAGATTCATTACCACCGAATGAAGATGAAATAATTAGGTTAATCAAGCGACTTAAAAATAACAAAGTCTCTGGTGAAGATGGAATCACTGCTGAACTTTTGAAATCCGCTGGTCCAGGTACAATCAAGGAAATAACCAAAATTCTACAAGAAGTTTGGCGAACCAAACAGATTCCGTAAGATTGGAAAGATGCTCTAATCCATCTACTACACAAGATAAGGGATAGAACGGATATAAACAATTACAGAGGGATATCTCTTCTCCCAGATTGTTACAAGATTCTATCTCAATGTCTACTAGACAGAGCACAGGGTTAGAACCTCAAATTTGATAATATCAAGCAGGTTTTCGACCGGGCAGATCCTGCCATGAACAGATCCTGAATCTAAAGTTGATCCTAAGACATCAAAAACTGTACAATTAAAATCTCGTCTGTACATTTGTGAATTTCAAAAAAACATATGATTCTATTGACCGCGAATCTTTATTCCGAATCTTGAAAGAACAAGGATTAGATCTGAAAACGCTGGCAATTATTAAACCAACATTAACTATCACAAGGTCAAAAGTTAAATTCATCGGTGACATCTCAGATCCTTTCGAAATAAAAACTGGAGTGAGACAAGGGGATGGACTCTTGCCACTATTATTTAACTGTATTCTAGAAAAAGTAATACAGGAATGGCGTGAAAAAAGTCGGCCCTGAATATTGACCAGCCATTAAACTGGGGAGAACCAATATCAAAATTGATTGTCTGGCGTTTGCTGATGATCTAGCAATTTTGTCTCATGATATATTAAAGGCACAAAAACAGATTGAAATCCTAAAAGAAACAGCAGAAAAGGTGTCCTACCTTTTCTGCTGTTTCTTTGAAAAGACACAATACATGACCTGCAACATAATAAGAACACCATTTCTAAAAACAAAATATGGTAACATCAAACGAGTCTCTCAATTCAAATATTTGGGTGAAATAATCATGGAAAATGGGTTGAAAAAAGCGGCCAATAAGGGTAGATGTCCAAAAATGGAAACAGCATTGAGACTTACACAAAATATTTACAACAAAAAATGCATATCTAAAAACACAAAACTGAGACATTACATCACAGTTATTAATCCAGAATGTCTATATGGAACAGAAACGCCCATTTTGAATAGAAAGAGAGACACCGAGGACATTGAAAAGAAGGAAAAAAATCATAAGATAAATCTTAGGCCCAAAACAAATAAATAGCACAACATACCGACTTCGAGAAAACCAAGAAATCAAACAATACACAGATAAACATAGCGATATGAGAAAAAGAAGACTTACGTTTTGCGGACACGTAAAACGGATGAATTCGAGTAGGCTAACTAGACAAATATTCGAATTTTATGAAAATAGGAGTAGAGCTAAAGTAGAAATAATTATATGGATTGCTACAATTAAAGGGGACCTAAGATCAGCAAATATTACACAAAGTTCAGGATAGAGGCTGTTTCAGACACAAGGTTAACATTTGGAAGGTTGACCAGAGAGAAAAATGTAGGAAGACTGGAATAACTTGGTCTGACCAAAGGAAAAAAGCTCATAGCGAAAGAATGAAATTAGTATGAGCGCAAATGAAGGCTAACAACAACAAACGCCTCTAACTGTACTTCGCGTGATCCACCAAGGCCCATACGTGAATATTTAGTTGTTCAGTGTTTAATGTCCCTTAAACAAAATTGACTTTGTATATGTACTACGAATTTTTTCACCTAATACAGCGTTTTCGCAAATATCATTAATTCTTGTAATGTAAATAGTCAAAAAATAATTGACGGTTTTAACTTTTACTTCATGAAAATCCATTATAAATTATTTTAAAATAAAATTACAATTTTATACAATTTTCACTGAATGAACGTCAACAGAATGTCTTCTTCAGTTTATACTCAACATCTGAAGAAGCCACTGTGTTGTCGAAACATGTCAGAATAATATAATTCAGAATAATATAATATAAACTGTAGTTTTATTTTAAAGTAAGTCAATAAATAAACTAAACTGTTAGATATAAACTCGAGAAAAACTCATTTTTTACAACAACCAAAAAAGTTGACTTTCGAGAGTAAATGTTATGAAAGATGTTTATCAAAATGATAAAATAAAAAAAATACATATTTTAAACAGTCCACTTCAGTTGTTGGAACACCATTTGGTAGTAGTCTCATTACCTGGAGGAACTTTATACACGGAACTTGGGCTTGTGTCACAATATCTATCAGGTAGAATGGAATGGAATCAGTGCATCCCCTAGTATAAGGCAGTCCAGGATGTCGCATTTTATAAGAAGGGGCACGATAGCATCAATGTTCCATTCTATCGGTATTTCTTTCTTTTTCAAAAAATCTTTGATCAATGTGCGTATTAAATTCTTTACCCTATTTATCGCCCCTTTTATCAATTTCACTGATATATTGTTGTTAAGCTTTGATCAGGCAGTTTCGATTTCTTCTAGGCATGATACTTCTGATTCTCGTTGTTCTTTCTCCCTGACTATCAATACTTCGTCATGCTCCTCTCTAATGTTTATATTAAGTCTTTCCTTGAAGCTATTTGCCTATCGTGCTAAGATCTCTTCTTTTTTTGTGATGCGTGCTTTTATAGTGATGGTCCATGAATTTTAGGAGAATTAGGGTTGTGTATTAAGAGTCCTTGACTAATCACGATAAGCACTTACTCTTGGAAAAAAATGTAGAATATTAAATTACAAACTTACAATAAGAAATACTTACTTAATTTAGTTAACTTACTTACTTAACTAATACTTACTTTAATTTAGGTGTATCATCAATAAAGGGCTGCTACATAACTTTTAAATATACAAAAGTTTTCCTCAAAAAATGTTTTAATATTAATTATCTTAAAGAAGAAAATTATATATATATATATATATATATATATATATATATATATATATATATATATATATATATATATATATATATATATATTATCATAAAGAAGAAAATTCTCGTCTTATGGTTTCCAAATTCTTAACTTTTATATTATTTTTACATTTTTTCTCGGTTATATTACCATTTTTGCCACTACGTCAAGGTTTCCGAACATATCAAAGAAGAGAGTAGGAAAATGTTTAGAATTTTTAATTGCATTTATACAGTACACAAAACAATATTTAAATTATCAACAATTTGAAAGTGAGTAATTTCGTACTGTTTAACAATCTAAACACGTCCTACGATTAAATGCAATAAATCCTCTGGTTTTCAATTTTTGGTCTTGATGACGGGTGGTCCTTCATGAACGACTATTATTCTACCGATAGATGATTCATCTTGTATATATAAAATTAAAGTATGTATCAAACGGAATTGAATAATTTTCGTAGTCGCTGGAAAACGTAACATACAAAGCAAGTATTTTTTGCAATATTTTGCATTTTATCGCCATAAAAAAAACAAATAAATAAATGTGTACTCTCTATGAAAGAATATGAGTCACGTTAGCCGCGGTGCCGAAAGCCTTCAGCTTAACGGCATGATAATTAGCGTAGTAGTAAGTTCGATCCCCTCGCTTAGTTGTGGACTTTTTCTAAATGTGTGATTGTTTCTAGGTGAAAGTGTAAGATGTGACATGGAATCACCCTTTAGTCATGGCAGTTCGAGGCTGGGTAAGGCCGGATGCCCTTCGAAAAGGTTTTCTACGTTGGTAACACGCCAGTCAGTAGACGTCTCGAGAGGCTTATGGTTAAGCACAGAACCAAAGGTATATAGCCCGAGCAATTAATGTGCAAACAATGACAGTTCCTAAACAGCCTTCTTAATTGCTGATGCGCCTCTAACCTTAAAACTTTTGTTTATTTTATCACAGAGTAGCGATAAATGTAAAATCACGCAGAACTAAAGAGGATATTGCTCGTAAGGAAAGTTAATTAAAACTGAACGAAAAAATCATTAAAAAACAAGATACTTTTAGAAACATCTTTAAATGTGCACCTGAGGATTCAGGAGTAGGACTTCACATCTAACTTACTCCATGAGACAGATTTTATGTAAAAGATAGAGTGAAAAGCCAGTTTATGAAAAGTAACGTCATTTCTAGTGAAGCTTCATGAATTTTTATGTAACAGTTAAGAGTAGGATATATATATATATATATATATATATATATATATATATATATATATATATATATATATATATATATATATATATATATATATATATATATATATATGGCGTCCCATTAAGGATGGATCGCGACCGTATCTTGAAAACTATTTATCCCACAAGTTTGGGGAAAAAAAAATTGTACTAAAAATGATCATGAGAAATTCACCAAAAATATTTTTAAGCTTCTAAAACGACCGCAAGAGGGCGTGACGAGCTAAACATTGTTAAAAATCATTTTTTTGTGTATTTTCAAGTGTTGACCGAGTAAGAAAAATTCTCAGTTATAATTAGCAAACTGTCTCCTACAACTTTGTTTTATGACATTTTGTCGTAACTTCGCGAATAAAGAAGTGGGGGGGAGTTTTACCTATTTAGATAAAAAGTCGTCTAATGTCCGTTTGCCTAAACCGATTTTCCTCAATTTGGATTCATTTAAAAGGCAATTGCTGGGACAATCAGATAATCTGGGAGATAAATTATTTAGTTTATAAATGAAACCGCGAGGTGGCGTTACATTCAATAATAGCTTTTTGAAGTTTTGTTCAGTTTTTTCAAATGGAATGGTACAGCTTTTATTACATGGCTAGAAAGGTAATTTAAAGAGGAATCATCCAGTGAAAACGCGAAATAGATATCTCTGACATGTCAAGAGATATTTTGATTTTTCAAAATGCCTTCCATCCTTAGAAATGCAAAGATTTATTTTTCGACGAGTACTAAAAACGGCAGCTTTAATTTCCGCTCTTGAAATGCTGGTTATTGAATTTTGATTTCTTTCAATCATGTTTTCTCGTGTGGTAGGACGAGTTTGAAAAACAAGGTCTTTTAGTCTTCCCCACAAGTAAAAATCGAGGACTGTCAAATCCGGTGAGCGCGCCGGCCACGAAAATAAACTACCCCGTCCTATCCAACGATTTGGAAACGAAGCATCCAAGAAGTTTCGAACCACCTGCGAGAAGTGGGCAGGGCATCCATCATGCTGGTACCACATTTGTCTTCTTGTTTCCAACGAAACATCTTCCATTAGTTCTGGCAGTCCATTTTGTAAAAAAATTAAATATGTTTCACTATTCAAATGTCCATTAAAAATAAAGGGACCAATAATGTTGTCTCCCAAAACACCACACCACACGTTCACACTCCATCTATTTTGGTGGTTGATTTCTAACATCCAATGTGGATTAGCAACTGCCCAGTAGTGCATATTATGTAAGTTAATGCCTCCATCACTGCTAAAAGTAGCTTCATCAGTCCATAGTATGCCTTTTAAGAATTGTTTATTTCCACTACACATATTTTTTAACCAGTGACAATAGTCTAACCGTCTGTCGAAATCGTTATCCAAAAGGGCTTGATGAAAGACAACATGTTAGGGGTGCAGCTTATTATGTCTTAAGATTCGATGAACGGATATCTTGCTAACACCTAATTCTTCAGATATTTGTCTGATACTTAAATGGGGGTTGGTTTCAACATAAGCCAGAACATTTACGACATTATCTCCATTACGCATCGAACGTAACCTGGTGCGGACTGGATCTGGATGCACAATTCCTGTTTCTCGTAAGCGTCTTGCTAGACGTGTAAACACCTTCTTCGTATAGTGCCTTCTTTCGGGATATTGACTTGCATATTGCCGCTCTGCAATACATGCATTTTCAAGACATTGGAAATACACCGCCAACATGTCACAGGCCTCGTTATTCGTAAGGCATTGTTAGATATTATTATAATAATTATTAATAATCAATAAATGTAATGTTGAAAATGTGATGCATTTCAAAACTGACAAGTTAATTTGACTGTTTTTGTTTGTTTCCATGGTTCCTTTCTTACACTCTTTGTATAATATACCTAAGGATTGCATGCGTTTATTTGGAAACCCGAAAACGCATAATTTCATTAATCCATTCATTTAGTTTAAAAGAAAGAGTAGGTATATTTATTAATGACTGATTTCAATATTCTGTCAAGTAGTATTTAAGCATCACAAAAGAGAAAATGCAACAATTGGGGAAAGGCATTTTTTCCGCTTATGTAATTAAACTAGAAAATATTATCAAGGTCAGGATTAGAACATTTATGATGATTGATACTGAATAGATAATTTTATTTTTTAAATAAAATTGTTGCGGTTGCGATTGCGACCTAAATATTAAGACCAATTTTTAACTTAATATTAGGGTAAAAATTAAAACTGATTTTTTTCAGAAAAATCGAAATATCTCTTGACATGTCAGAGATATCGATTTCGGGTTTTCACTGGACGATTCCTCTTTAAATTACCTTTCTTGCCATGTAGTAAAAGCTGCACCATTTCATTTGAAAAAACTGAACAAAACTTAAAAAAACTATTGTTGAATGTAACGCCACCTCGCGGTTTCATTTATAAACTAAATAATTTATCTCCCAGATTATCTTATTGTTCCAGCAATTGCCTTTTAAATGAATCCAAATTGAGGAAAATCGGTTTAGGCAAACGGACATTAGACGACTTTTTATCTCCATAGGTAAAACTCCCTCCACCCCTCTATTCGTGAAATTACGACAAAATGTCATAAAACAATGTTGTAGGAGACAGTTTGCTAATTATAACTGAGAATTTTTCTTACTCGGTTAACACTTGAAAATACACAAAAAAAAAAGATTTTTAAAAATGTTTAGCTCGTCACGCCCTCTTGCGGTCGTTTTAGAAGCTTAAAAATATTTTTGGTGAATTTCTCATGATCATTTTTAGTACAATTTTTTTCCCCCAAAGCTGTGGGATAAATAGTTTTCAAGATACGGCCGCGATCCATCCATAATGGGACACCTGGTATATATATATATATATATATATATATATATATATATATATATATATATATATATATATATATATGAGCAATGATTAGTTGCTTGACGGGGAGGAAGCTTCACCCATCCTTTACATTGGAGGGCACATGTTTCATCTCTTGGTGGTTAGATTCATCAGGGTACCGACATATGCTCTCTCGCCAAGAATAGGGAGTCCAAAAAGTGTAAAAACTCCATTTATAAACCATCCGACGAGAGGTCGGCGAAAATATGGGTTGTTTGATTGTGGAGAGGGACTCCCAACGGTCGAGGTATATTACTCCTGACTACTGTTGTCTAATTTTTTTGAATAATTAAATTATAAAGTTTGTTGTAAAAAAATTAAATTCGTAAAATGAAATATAACTAATCCTTACGATTAACGTTGACCTTGCTAGTACATATTGTATATTGAAAAATTTCTTAAGATATTCCATTGTATTTTTCAAATTAATTCTGGTAAATATGCTCTTTATTATATTTTATATTTGCTAGAATTATATATTATATGTTTTTATAAATGTGTTATATTTTCTTAGTTATATTTTTGTTTTAAGCGAAAACAATCAAAATATTTGACTGATAGGCATATAAATAATTGCGGTTATATATTTATTAATTAATTTGTTTTGTTTATATAACATGAAGTTAGTTTATTACCAAATATGATTAGTAATCCGCAACCCCCTTAGGAGTTAATTTTTATGAACCCTCCGCTTAGCGGACATATACGACGCAAGAACGACATTCCCGCCAAATTTCAAATCTGTAGGACTTTCAAATCTATATGTTCAAAAACGCGAGTATATTTATCTTCTTCACCCACGCAAAACCACCCCCCCCCAAACCCCCCTCCCTCCCTTAGAAGGTGATATTTATAAAACCTTTTTCTTAGCGAACATCTTAGCGAACATCAGTTTGTAGGTCTTATAGTTTCGGAGAATTCGCGAAAAGTAAGCAAAACTTAGTAAGCAAAATCTGCTAGCCCGATACAGTTTGAACATCTTCCACGTAACCTAACCATCAACACCGTCCTATACTGTTCAATTGAAGAAAAACGGTTAGAATTAACAAACAGGAAACGCGTCTTGTTTCATCATGTCAATGCAAGTCCACGCGTTTCAATCAGGACCCAACAGAAATTGTTGAGCTTTAATTGGGATCGTACATCGTATCCTCGGACTACCATCTATTCCGCTCCCTAAGCTATTTGCGTTTTTCTCTTGCTTAAAAAAATCCCTACAAACTTTCCAGAGAACCCGATACATTTGATGTATTTCGTTAAATAACATCAATCATTCGAATTATAATTAAGTAAAGCAGTATTTCATCCGGAAATAAATCTTAATTACAGCAATTTAAATCAATAAAATTAATTTTATTTACTGCTAAAGCAAACATGCCATTTACCAATATAATTCAATATTATTTACCTAACGATATACTGAAACAATAGTTGATTTATCCAATCAAATAACATACAAATAAAATTATTTGACGATTTTTTGTGCGATAAAATTTATCAAGGATTATTTAATTAATATTTATTTTGTTTATATTTTAACATAAACGATTACAAAATAGATTTCAGTTGAAAAACTTAAAAATCAATGCGTAGTTAGTACGTAATTCGCACACGCTTCCGTGTAAATAAATTAATTATTTCAATGAAATTTTTTATGAGCACAGAGCTAGTACAATTTTAAAACTTTTCCTGTAAAGAAGATTATCTAATGTTTAGTGTATTTTTTTGGTGAATACATTATACAATGTTACTAAAACATAATATTAAAGGTGTTTTAAGTTATTTCTGGAGAAATAAATTGGAATATAATAAACATAACTTAATAATGATCATGATGGATGACAAATCTTCATTTTGCAACATTCGAAGATATCACAACTATTGTTATCAAGTTATTTAAGAAAAATTCATATGAAAGTAAAATACGAAGGCAATAAAATATCGTCGCCAGATTTTGTAATGGATAAAATGCAGCTGTTGACAACATTTGACATCTTTTGTTTATTTTATTTATTCCTGTGCGTATCTACCTTCTGGTGTAAGCCTTTTTATTCAAACTGTTTGTCCTGCCCTAATTCTTACTCCATCCTCACCGATCCTGTATCTTTTGCTTAACCACTCAGAACCTAATACTATTTATATTTTTTGAAAAATATTTTTGGTTATGTGCAATGTTTGAAAACAAACATAAACAACGATAAGTTGTGGAGAAGAGTATAAAATGTCATAAGGCGAATTCTCGAACTGTACAATGAATGAATTTGCTTTTTACACCAGAACTCTTCAAGAAAAACTGATTCAAACACATCCTTACAGTGCCTATCATTTTGGAATTCAATTAGCTCTTCATGAATTTATTCTGCAACCTTTTCAACAGCAACACCAAAAGTTTTTGGATAACTTTCAATTCGGTCTAGTTATATTCCAGGAAATAAAGCTGGAATTATTGACCAGCGTTTGTATACGTATTAGGTCTTGTATTTGTACCAGGTGTCCCATTAAGGATGGATCGCGGCCGTGTCTTGAAAACTATTTATCCCACAGCTTTGGGGAAAAAAATTGTACTAAAAATGATCATGAGAAATTCACCAAAAATATTTTTAAACTTCTAAAACGACCGCAAGAGGGCGTGACGAGCTAAACATTTTTAAAGATCATTTTTTTGTGTATTTTCAAGTGTTAACCGAGTAAGAAAAATTCTCAGTTATAATTAGCAAACTGTCTCCTACAACTTTGTTTTATGACATTTTGTCGTAACTTCGCGAATAAAGAGTTTTACCTATTTAGATAAAAAGTCGTCTAATGTCCGTTTGCCTAAACCGATTTTCCTCAATTTGGATTCACTTAAAAGGCAATTGCTGGGACAATCAGATAACCTGAGAAATAAATTATTTAGTTCATAAATGAAACCGCGAGGTGGCATTACATTTAACAATAGTTTTTTTAAAGTTTTGTTCAGTTTTTTCAAATGGAATGGTACAGCTTTTACTACATGGCAAGAAAGGTAATTTAAAGAGGAATCGTTCAGTGAAAACCCGAAATCGATATCTCTGACATGTCAAGAGATATTTCGATTTTTCTGCAAAAAATTAACTTGTCAGTTTTGAAATGCATTACATTTTCAACATTGCATTTATTGATTATTAATAATTATTATAATAATATCTAACAATGCCTTTTACGAATTACGAGGCCTATGACATGTTGGCGGTGTATTTCCAATGTTTTGAAAATACATGTATTGCCTAGCGGCAATATGCAAGTCAATATCCCGAAAGAAGGCATTATTCGAAGAAGGTGTTTACACGTCTAGCAAGACGCTTACGAGAAACAGGAATTGTGCATTCAGATCCAGTCCGCACCAGGTTACGTTCGATTCGTAATGGAGATAATGTCGTAAATGTTCTGGCTTATGTTGAAACCAACCCCCATTTAAGTATCAGACAAATATCTGAAGAATTAGGTGTTAGCAAGACATCCGTTCATCGAATCTTAAGAGATAACAAGCTGCACCCCTATCATGTTGCCTTACACCAAGCCCTTTTGGATAACGATTTCGACAGACGGTTAGACTATTGTCACTGGTTAAACAATATGTGTAGTGGAAATAAACAATCCTTAAAACGCATATTATGGACTAATGAAGCTACTTTTAGCAGTGATGGAGGCGTTAACTTACATAATATGCACTACTGGGCAGTTGCTAATCCACACTGAATGTTAGAAATCAACCACCAAAATAGATGGAGTGTGAACGTATGGTGTGATGTTTTGGAAGACAAAATTATTGGTCCCTTTATTTTTAATGGACATTTGAATAGTGGAACATATTTAAATTTTTTACAAAATGGACTGCCAGAACTAATGGAAGATGTTTCGTTGAAAACAAGAAGACAAATGTGGTACCAGCATGATGGATGCCCTGCCCACTTCTCGTGGTTCGAAACTTCTTGGATGCTTCGTTTCCAAATTATTGGATAGGACGGGGTAGTTTATTTTCGTGGCCGGCGTGCTCACTAGATTTGACAGTCCTCGATTTTTGCTTGTGGGGAAGACTAAAATACCTTTTTCAAACTCGTCCTACCACACGAGAAAACATGATTGAAAGAGTTCAAAATTCAATAACCAGCATTTCAAGAGCGGAAATTAAAGCTGCCGTTTTTAGTACTCGTCGAAAAATAAATGTTTGCATTTCTAAGGATGGAAGGCATTTTGAACATTTAGAAAGGCGTTAAAGTTCAGATTCTGTTAATTATTAGACTGTTGTGCTGTGAATTTTATTTGACTGTTGTTATTATTATTATCTTCGTTAGCCCGTTGGCCTTTAAACATGCTCCAAATTAATATGGCACGAAGAATTTGGACCACTCCTAAGCCTGGGTAAAGTGTGAAGGAAGGCAAACATTAGGTTAATATTTTTTTAACTTAATGCAGGTAGTAGTGAAATAATAACTGATTTTTTCAGAAAAATCGAAATATCTCTTGACATGTCAGAGATATCGATTTCGGGTTTTCACTGGATGCTTCCTCTTTGGATTACCTTTCTAGCCATGTAATAAAAGCTGTACTATTCCATTTGAAGAAACTGGACAAAACTTCAAAAGAACTGTTGTTGAATGTAACGCCACCGCGCGGTTTCATTTATAAACTAAATAATTCATCCCCCAGATTATCTGATTGTCCCAGCAATTGCCTTTTAAATGAATCCAAATTGAGGAAAATCGGTTTAGGCAAACGGACATTAGATGACTTTTTATCTAAATAGGTAAAACTCCCCCCCACTTCTTTATTCACGAAGTTACGACAAAATGTCATAAAACAAAGTTGTAGGAGACAGTTTGCTAATTATAACTGAGAATTTTTCTTACTCGGTTAACACTTGAAAATACACACAAAAAAATGATTTTTAAAAATGTTTAGCTCGTCACGCCCTCTTGCGGTCGTTTTAGAAGCTTAAAAATATTTTTGGTGAATTTCTCATGATCATTTTTAGTACAATTTTTTTCCCCCAAAGCTGTGGGATAAATAGTTTTCAAGATACGGCCGCGATTCATCCTTAATGGGACACCTGGTACATGTCTTGTATATCCGCCATGATCATGTTATCTTTACCAATGGCGGTTGGTCCATAAGGGCACATGGGCACGTGCCCTGCCTAAAAAATTAAACAATGAAGTGGAAAAAATAATTTCAGATTTTATATTAATGTATTCTCTGTTCTGTCTATGATCACGCTTCTTGCTACTTCTATAGGCTAACATCCATAATGTCATTCGAGATAACGAAATAAGTCGTGGGTTGCCGAAGCGCACCGATTAAAGAACACGTGCTTTGGACACAGACAAGTTTGTGCCGCTACTGTTTTCTTTACTATCGCGTGCGAAAAACAAAGACAGCAAAGCATCGCTTTGCTAGTAACCCGGAGATTAAACGTATTTATAACGTCATATCTTGGGCGCTGCCTGATTCTCAATAGTCAGGTGTTCTTCGCCATCGCGCTTTTCGCCTTTTCGAATGGATACAAAGTGAATATTTTGAAGGATTACAATAGTGAGAATGAATTCAGTGCAATATATGAATAGAAATAATGTCACATTAACATTTGAGGATCAAATTGTCACCAAAAATATTGGAAGGCCGATACCGATTCTGCAAATCGAGAAGTTAATATTATTCAAAAACGAACATACAAACACACATTCAATAAAACCGTGTATGACGAATATTCGTGGTTATGTGGATACAAGACAACAAATAAATTTGATTGTTTTCCGTGCATTTTGGCACAAGTCGGAAACCCAGTGAGTGCGGGCAATCTGGATCTTGGCTGGATTAAACACGGTGTTAATGATTTGAAACATTTGGACGCAAACGTAAAATCGCGTTCTATTTCACAAAGACATTTGAAAAATGAGCTAGAAATTAGTAATTATTCGTTCTCAGCTCAGTAGTGCACATCGGGACTTAAAAAACACAATAAAACTGCTGATAGCAATCGTTACATATTGTCTAAATTAATTGGTATAAAATTATGTGGGGTATTTGAGCTTGCCAAAAGTGGGCATGACGAAACCTACACTTTAGAAAATCCTGGCATTTTCAGAGGGCTAGTAAATTTGATGGTCGAAATAGACCGAACAGTATTTTAGAAACTCATTTAAAAGAACTCACTACAAAAAGTTCAGAACGAATTATTAGATTCAATGTTGCATTTTTGTCCCGATTTATTAAAAAAGGAAATTGACACAGAAAAATGTGTTGCCATATAGGTCGATGAAATAACAATACATCTACTCAAATGCAGATGGTTTTTATAATCAGATAAGTTAAAAATGGCGAAATTTGCCAGAGATTCTGGGGCTTTTTAATACCAAAAAATCACACAGCAAATGGAATTGCAGGCGAAATTCTGACAGCTGAATTTAGCGAGTTAGACAGACAAAGAACCTAAGAAACTGATAGTCCAAAGTTATGATGGTGCTTACGCGGTGAGAGGTACAGTCGGAGGAGTACAAGCCAAAATTCAAAATATTTATAACAATGCATACTATATTCACTGCTATGCTCGCCAATTAATTCTAATAATTGAAAGGTGTTGTACAATAAAAAAAAAGGTGTAAAGGTGTATTTTGCAAATCTGTCTGCATTTCCCGCTTTCTTTTCTCGATCAGCCAAAAGGACAACTGTTCTGGACAGTGTTGTGAAAAAACCTCTAGCCTGTGCGCCCCCTACCAGATGGAACTTTATGTCTAAATGCGTGAATACTGTTTACATTTACAAAGAAGAATTGCAAACATGCCTTGAAGAAATTATTGACGCCAAGTCGGATATAAATTCTATTAATCAAGCTCAGGAGTTAATAAATGATTTGGTGGATGATATATAACTTTGGTTGTTTTTCTTCAGTAAAATAATGTCCCACTGCGAAATTTTCGTTGATCAACTGCAAAACAGGCAACTAGATGCACTTATATTTAAGAAGAATTTGGTAACTTTTTCAACAGCCATTCAAAATATCAAAGACAGTATAGAAATAGAAATGAATCAAGAATTTGGTAACTTAACTGGTGAAGAATCTACAACGATCATAGAGAATCCAGAAAGAAACCGAAATTTACTGACAAGGGGTACCTCAATCCGAATGTCAGGATATGCAAGGAAATATGGTACCTTAACAATACAGGTGCATGATGGTTTTAGTTTCGATGTATACCTAACTGTTGCAAATTTATTTGAAACTAACCATAGAACCTTAACCATTAACACAGTTTTAATGTCTTCATTTGGAAAGACGGCTCGATATTCACCAATTTTTTCAGTTCAAATTATTCGTCCTGACTATTGGGGTACTCCTTGTCAGTAAATTTCCGTTTCTTTCTGCGATTCTCTATGATCGTTCATATATATATATATATATATATATATATATATATATATATATATATATATATATATATATGTAATATTTAACATACAAATTTTCCAATAGTTCTAAATTTTCTGCCCATGATTAATCATATTTAATAAGAACCGTTGCACCTTCTTGCAATGTCCATATACATAAGTAACACTTGGATAGCTTTAAATGTGAAGATTTTTTTGGATTTGATGATAGTAATTGTAACTTCCATAGGCAACTACTTCATTACTGTCATTTTAATAAATAATATAACTAGTGTTATCTCTGAATTTTTCTGAAAGCTTATCATTTCTGTATATATATATATATATATATATATATATATATATATATATATATATATATATATATATATATATATATATATATATATATATGGACATATTATACCATATATATTTAAATATCATACCATTTCCCCATGCGATTCAAACGCAAATTTCCTTCTATTATTAAAATCAAATATCTTGGGACCATTTTTTCTAACATTGTTGACAAAATAGCAACTACAGACCAGTGAATGTTTTGGTTCCCGATCTAGTCGCCTCGATCGGGTCGCCTATCTTATAAATATTTAATATTACCTCACAAAATTTAATCCTTTTTTTCGCGCAGTTGAATCGACAGGAAATGTAAAAAATTTACAATTTTTTTTGTTCACAGTCTGGCACAAAACACATAACCATTTTCAACTAAAAACGATACACCAATATTGTCAATACAATTTATATAACAGATTTAATAAAAAATCAACTAACCAATAATAAATTGCATTTGTTATGGTGTTATTGCTGAAGGATTCTTCTGTTTTATTAATGTTGCTAAACCGGAGAATAATCCTAACATGGCTGGAGTGCCATCCACACAAAATCTAGCTAGTTTTTCCCACATAATAGTAATGTTATCGTTGTCTAAAAGACGGACAAATACGAGCAACTAACTACAATTAAACACTTCTGTCGATCACACTGCAAAGCGAAATATTGCAGTTTTTTTATTTTTGTGAAACAAACTGCTCCTCGATGTCATTTGACATAATTGCAATTCGAGCTTTTACCGTCTTGTTTCATAGAAATAATGTTTCTATTTTCTTTTTGGCTTCCAACCCTATAACTTCTTCCACAGCTATCATAAAACAAAGTTTGACGAGTGTTTCTCCTATTATGAGTGCCTTTTTTGATTGCGCTATCAATTTCTATATCTCAAACGACGCAACTAATGTTTTTTTTTTTTGATGACGCATATCTCGAACCGCTAAGCCCGAGTTTTATCTTTTTGTAGATTCTCTAATTTAGGTTCAAAGAATTCAGATGATCGGTCAGATAAATTAGGAGGGACGGTTTCGAAATGGCGTTTCAATTTTGCCGGCTTCAGGGCAACGTTTCTGGGAATGGTGGTACATATAACATACTGTGGTTTTATTTCTCCATTACTTTCAATGGAGGTAAATCTGAATTTGATGTAACTATTGTCGTATTTTCTCTTTTTTCACACCTTTATCTGAAGTTAAAACATAGACGCCACAGCCTTGAATAAAACAAATTAGTATCGCAGTAATCGTAGGTACTTAATGCGTGCGCTGCAACTAGAGCTACGCGCATGCCTTGACGGATAGAATTTCACGAAACCAGGTTAAAAGGACATAAGAAACACATCTCATCATATAAGCAGCCGTACTTTGAAGAAAGGTGTCGATTTCGTAAATGGCGATCTGTCTTTTGTTTGGAATCAATTATTCTTTACGTAAACTCGTGTTTACGTAAGAAAAAGTCATAAACAGAGATATTTTAAAAACTATATAAACATCTAACAGCACATTATTTTAAAAATGAAACATTCTAAAACCCACAAGTTGCTGCTAAAAGAATATTTTTCCCCAACTGAAACGGCATTATTCAATATGTACTAAGCTAATTGAAAAGTTCGCTGAACGATATCAATAGAGCAATAAAAGAGCTATATAATCAACTATATTTTAAAGTTACATCCTTCATATGAACATATGTAAAGTTTCAAGTCGATCTGTTAATTCATTTCTGCAAAAACAGCAGCTTAAAGTAAACGTATCAATGTAATTTTTTTAGATGGAAAATATTGAAAATCGTGCAGAAATTAAATTCTTTGTTAAATTTTATTTAAAGGCAACGGATATTCATAGTGAAATGGTAAATGTATTAGATGAGTCTGCTCCTTCATTAACAATGTTTATGAGTGGACAGGTGAGTTTCAACGCGGTCGGATGATGATCCTTGTTTTGGACGTCCAACAAGTAACAAATGATTAATTCTATTAATGATATGATTATAGATGACAGACAATTGACTTTGAGTGAAATTGCTAAGGCGATGGACTGGATGTATCATATCTTGAAAAAGAAATTGGGCTTGACAAAGCTATGAACAAAAAAGACTTGAAGTAAAATATTTTAATCAACTTTGAATTTTTTTTTGAAAGAATAAAATGACATGAGACTTGGGTTTGCCACTATGATCCTGGACTGCGACAACAAACCGCAGAGAAGACTGAGCCTGCTTGTTCAGCTCCGAAAAGGCATGTTATTAATCGATTACCCTCAAAACGGTAAAACAATAACAGGACAGTATTACTCAAAGCTTTTGAATCAATTATATATAAAAAAATCGTGAGAAAAGACTTGGTTTAGCAAAGAAAAAAATATTTTTTCTTCAAGACAGTGTATCGGCTCACAGAGGTGTTCCTGCAATTGCCAAAGTGAAGAAGTTACTCTACGAATTGTTGGACCATCCACCATATTCGCCAGATCTGGCCCCCTCTGACTTTCATCTGTTCCCAAACCTCAAAAAAGTCCTACGTAGCAAGCGTTTTTCATCAAATGAAAAAGTTACAGCAGCCGTTGATGAGTATTTTGAAGGACTTCCAGAAAATCACTTCAGAGATAGGATATATAAATTGCTGGAGAACTGCTGGAAATAGTATGAATACATTGAGCTTAAGGGAGAATATAGGAAGGAATAAAGTTATTTTTCAACTATAAAGTTGTTTTATTATTTTCGCTCCGCGAACTTTTTAATTAGCCTAATATATCACTGCAGAAGTTTGTTAATAACGTTAACAAAGCAGATACGTGTTTCAAGAATAAGAACAAAAATTAACAGTGGTGTAACTTCAAGAAACTTTAACTTTAACTTCAAGAAAAATCGCAAATAACTCTTTAATGCATTTCAAATGACATCTCCTATCACCTCTTTACGGCTTTGTATCGACCTCCATAACACCCTGTAGAATATCGTTCATCTTACAATTTTTGTTTACTACTTCTGTTATTATACTCTTTGGTATTTCTTTCTTGTTTATAAATATGATCTTTATAAAATTTTACCTGCTTAGCCATTCTCTCATTTATTTATTTCTCTATTTTGCCATTACTTTCAATTATCCTTCCTAAATTCTTATAGTTTAAACTCATTTTTTTTCCATTTTTCTAAATAAACAAAAGTTTCTTGCTTCAATCGGCAATGAAAATGAAACCATGTGATGAATATAACTTAGACTTTGACAACTATCTGGTGAATAATGATGCTTACTAAAAACAAACCATTTCCGATGCTACGAGCACCATCTCTTGGATGTTCTAAGGACTTATTGAACGACGCTTGTAGAACTCTGTTAGTAGAAACTGTTACTCATTTTCAAAACTCAATAAAAAATCTGATTCACGAAAAATTGCTACGGATTACCAAGAGGCTCCAGAAAGTTCCAACTAGTTCTAAAGACGCACCAGATGTTGGCCGGTCTCCCTTTTAAAGCGGAATCCAACAGTGTTGCCAAATCGAACGCTACCGCATCACTCTCATTACTTTATTTACCCACTATGTATATACAAAAATTATAGTAATATTGACTTTAATAAATGATGGTTTTATTTCTAGAATTTTGCGGTTATGATTGAATCATTTTAGTATAGATCCTGTTTGTTTATATAAATATTTTGCATAAATTTATCGTAAATCAGAAATACACAGAACATAGTTCGCAGAATAACTGAAACCCAACAATCTGTTAACATCGAATTTATACAATGCATTAGCCTGAAGCTGTGAAAAAAACTTTTAGAAATGTAAGAACAAAATTTAGCTAAAAATATTTGACTAAAAATTTTTAAAATATTTATGAATTAGTTATTATTTTATTTATTCTTTAATGACAAATATTTATCTAATTTCAATTGTATTATATTTATATTTATTATAGATTCATCCGTTTCGCCGACACTGCTTCATCGGAATAATGCTGACAAATAAATATTTTCATTGTTAAAATTGGTATAGATATAAAACCTTCACTTAAACACTCATTCGGAAATCCACCGACAAGGAATCACCCCTCAGTCGCACCAGTTCGAGGCTGGGTAAGGCCGCATGCCTTCTGAGAGATTTTCTATGTTGGTCACTCGCCAGTCGGTAGGCTTCTCGAGATACTTTCGGTTAAGCACAAAACCAAGGGGTTGATAGCCGGGGGGGGGGGGGGGGGTTATCAACCGTAGTAGCTGATGACCATAGTTCGGATAATGTTCGGTAATGATTTGCCAGACATTTGATATGTCATGATAATTTAACAGCGATTCCTTCGAAATTTCGGACACACTAAGCAATCACCCTTTCGATTTAATGTGTATTGATTTACTATAAACATACTTCTAGATTTAATTAACATGAATTAGCAGGTTTTATCCAGTTATATTCGTTACCGCTTACTGCAAATACACGCAGTGAGCCAATGACAACACTGCATACAGCTAAATATCAATTTGCGTGTATGAAAATCTATAGGAAATACAAGAATTGTATTTGCAAAGTTGTTTTTAGCATATTAAATGACACCATAAACACATAAATATTACTGTCACAAATACTATTTTTATCAGTATAAATCAATCAATTCTTCTACTAGAAACTTTGCGGTACAACACTAAACTCAACTTCTCGACGCGCGTTTTGCTAACCATGTTAACATCATCAGGGGATGAGACAATCTGACCATCTCCTGGTTATAAAAACTAAATTATTTTCTGATGATGCTAACATGGCTAGAGAAACGCACAGCGAAACAAATTATCAAGTGATTTAATGGTTAATGGTAAATCTTGTGTACTTTGAATTACCACTTTGAGTTACTGTATAAACTAAAATTGTTTATTAAACCACAGATTAAAATTTATCTCAAACATAATACTGATTTTTTTTTGTTTTGGCCACACTGACCGCGAACATCGCCATTTTGAGTATTTAGTACGCTTGCTCATATATATATAATACTACAATATTTCTAAGAAGATCTGGAGATAGGCGAAATTATTACGGTGAAGACATATATGTGTCTGTTTCTCTCATTACTACTTTGAGTCTTATGCGCATGTCCGAGAATTGAGCATGCTTATAGACGTGCATGAGTTTGCATATGTTTATGTTTTTGTGTCACGTTTATTTATCTTAATATTTGCGCACAAGGTGTCGAGTAGTAGAAAAAGAGATACACTTACAGATATTAGTAATATAAATATTGTTTCTAAATCATTCCGGGTGTCGATCCGTTGATTCTGTAAAAAGTCATAACGTTTCGCCAAAATCGCATTTGGCATTTTCAAGTGTTGTCCGCTTCGACTGAAGAGTCCGACTGACGACTTGAAAATGCCAAATGCGATCGAGGTATCGATCGGTACCTCAACGCTAAATCCCATCATCATCCTTCTAAACTCCAAGCAGTAGCGAACACCTTGATTTCCAGATCCTAACTAACACTACCAGATACACGAAGCGAAGAACTACCAAAAATTTCCACAGCCCTTCGAGAAAATGGATATTGCGAAAATTGTATCAGGAAAGCCGTTCGCAGTCAGGAAACCCAAACATAAAGAACAATGGAGGATCATGAACCAAATACGCTAAAGGTCCTGCTAACATACGTAAAAGGAATCACAGATAGGATAAGCAGACTACTAAGGAAACATAAGATCAGAACAGCCTACAAGCCGCACAAAACTGTCGCAAACATTCTAAAAAACCCCAAGGACAAAGTTAGACTAGAAAATCATGGGGTATATAGTATATCTTGTTCCGACTGCAACAGAACATACATAGGACAAACAAACAGACGAATATCGACCAGAATACAAGAACATAAAAACAACTTAAAAACAAACAAACCACTTACGACTTAAAATCAATTTTGAAGGAGCCAAAGAAATAGCGAATATTGAAAACTACAAGGTTCAAACAATCAGAGAAGCCCTTGAAATAGAAGAAATGGGTGAGCTAAATACGCGAAACGACCCTCGCAACATTCCAAAAGTATGGAAATCCCTTCTGAAAAAAAAGAAACGCGACAACGTGGCGGCGCGGTAGAAAAATCAATAAACGGACGCTCGACAGCGTTGCCGAGCTCCGCGAATAGTCCCGAACTACCCCGATATAATCTACGCAGTCGCCGGCCGGCTATAAAAGCTAGTACAATGACCCGTGCACGTGTTGAACTCTTCAGTCGAAGTGGATAACACACAAAATATTTCCTCGATCAAAATTGAAGTTGTGAAGGGTCTTTTGGCACTAGGAACCATGTCACAAAGAAAAATTGCCAAGAGAGTAAACATATCCAAGACATTGGTGGCCAATATAGTTCGCAAAGTGAAAATGTGCATAACCTTGACTCCTAAACGTCAGGGTAAATGTGGCAGAAAACCATAACCCCTCGCGAGTTGAGTATTTTGGCCAGGGTTGTAAAAAATGATAGACTATAAAACATAAAATGGCCGAGGCTGGAATCGATATATCCATTCGCACAGTGCGACGAAGATTGTTGCGTTGAAGGTTGATTTGGAGTAGAACAGTCGCCGACCAATGAAAAAAGCCAAAACTTACGGACCAGAAAGAGAAAAAATGTTTAGCATGAGCTAAAAAATATCAAGGCTTTACTGAGAACGATTGGGAAAAGGTACATACTCCTTATATCTAAAATCAGTTCTAACTTTTCTAAATAAATAAACTGAACTTGTAAAAATGTTCACATACTTAACAGTTTTTATTTCATAGGCTTTTTAGTTATATTTATTAAGGGACGCGATGAAACCCTCTTACTTCTTTTTAAACGTTACCTTTTTAAATATGATTAATGCAAAGTATTTACTTATAACGTACGTTAAACTATAAATATTTTATATAACATCTATAGGGGTGGATACGACGTGTGTCACAATTCCAAATAATTCGAATGAAGTTACAGATGTGCACAATGACAATGAATAATGCATCCTTGTGATGAAAATTGCATTCTGGATTGTGCTTAGGTGTCTGTCAAAAGCACTCATGGGTTAGAAAAATCCCATTAGACGATTAGGGGGAGGGTGGTTTTCGGTCTGTTCAGGGTCGGAGTGAGATATCACGAATATTTACGTGACAGATTTTCTATAATAAAACTGATTGACGAGAGCAGAAACCAGTGATAGAATTTTATATAAGATTAGGTTAATTAATTTTAAATAATTACAATAAAAAATTAATCAGTACTTTTGTAAATTGATACTACAATGAAACAAAATATTCCTTTGTTTGAGGTTCTTATAACACATCGGTCAATAAATCCCCAATCTGACATACAGATGGCGTCACTTACGAAAACTCCTTACCAGCCATCGGTACCGTTTGAATATAAAACTACAGGAAGGAGCATATGATTCTGTAAATGGGACCAGAATGGTAGCTGCATATGGCCGACTACTGTAGGAATATAAACAAGAAACTGATAAAAATCTACAGCTGTTAACTTCCTATATGTGCTACGAATTTTTTCATCTACTACAACGTTTTTACAAATATAATAAATACTCAATAATTAAACTAAAATGTTAGATATAAACTAGAGAATAAACTCATTTTTTACAACAATTCAAAAAACTAACTTTCAAGAGTAAATACTATGAAAGATGTTTATTAAAATGATAAAATAAAAAAATTACATATTTTAAACAATTCTTCTATTGGAACCGAAATCACGAATTTTTTAAAGTTCTCGGCGCACGTTTCGCTAATCATGTTAGCATTATCAGGAATTAATTTAATCTTCTCAGGAGGAGATTAAATCATCTCCTGATGATGCTAACATGATTAGCGAAATGTGCGTCGAGAACTTTAAAAAAAGTGATTCGGTTTTTAATGGTACATCTCTGTAAGTTTAGTATTTTAAACAGTCCACATCAATTGATGGAACAGCATTTGGTAGTAGTCTCACTTTTACCTTCGATCTCTGTATTATTAGTTATATCAGCAACAGCAAGTTATACAACACTCTGTATTATTAGTTATATTTTCTTTTTATGAGTAACATGTTTTATGAACGTATCAATGTATCAAACGAAAACTAAAAAATATTCTGCATTTTTAAGATCCAGTATCTCAGAAAACTAAACATTTTAGAACATACGTTAAAATATTAAGTTCTAAAAAAGATATTCACTCTCTTGAATAAATCATTAAAATTGCACAAATCTACTATTAAACTTCTAAGTCGTCAACACCAACTACCAAAATTCGAAAACAATGAGTCATCTGCGGCGTTTCAATATGACCGTTTTCGTCTCCATTTATATGTGCATAAAGATAGGCAATACAAAACCATCAGTAGCAAATATTGTTAAATAGCAATAATAATTATTGGTGCGTTTGAAGGACGAGATCGAAAAAAAGCTCCAAACGAACAAAAAAGTGCTATTTCACCAAGATAATGTACCGTCTCACAAATCCGTATTTTGGGATGCGCATATTGTTCATTCATCGATTATTTCGAGAAAAACAAAACACCATCAATAGCAAATATTGCATAAATTGATGCGTTTGAAAGACGACAACAAGGTTCCAAATGAGCAAAATAGTGTTGTTTTACCAATACAATACACCATATCCCAAATGATTGACAAAGATGGGTACATTGCATGAATAGCACTTCGAATTGCTTCCTCATCCACCGTATTCTCCAGATCTGGACCCTGGTGACTATTTCCTGTTCCCAGACTTCAAAAAAATGCTCACTGGAAAGAAGAAGAGCAATCTATCTATAAAAAGGTGTACAAATATTAGAAAAGCGTTGGAATTATTGTATTGGTCTTCAGGGAGAATATATTGATAAATAAAGTCAAAATTTGCAAAAGAACAGTGTTTTATTTGTCAGACCGGGGAGTTATTGACCGATGTGTTAATTAATTATAAGCAAAATAAATAATTCTCATTTCGTATTTTACCAATATTTATTTTTTACGCGAGATATATAGGATGTTAGGTAAACATGCGGCAAAAATGCAAGGGGTTATTCCTTGTCCTATTTTAAGAATATTTTGTCCTACGATGATTTTTGAAAAACCGCTTTGTTTCTAAGATACAGGGCGAACAAAATTTGCGACAACCATATTCGATATATGTTGAAATCATTAATGTAAATAAAAGAAGGGTGTACGTCAATGAGTTTATCAAGTACAAAAAAAAATTTTTTCGATCTCGATCACTTGGAACGGCTGTTTTATCTAGTAAGTGGATTTCATCAGTCGCATTTGTTTACATAGATTGAGTGACGTTTGGCTGCTTGACGTGTCTTAAATAATGAGTGAAGTCCTCTATCATAATGTATACAAACGCCGAGATGACTGACATGCACTTCATGTATGGACTTACTGATGGCAATGCATTACAAGCTAGGCGATTGTACAGTGAACGATTTCCAGCCCGTAATGTCCCCGACCGAAAAATCTTCGAAAACATTCATCGACGTCTTCGTGAAATAGGCACATTGAAACGAACTGAAGGGTCAGGAAGATCACTGACTGTAAGAACGGTACAATTGGAACAGAATGTGCTGGACATGATAGCGGAAGAGCCTGGTAGTTCTACACGAAAAATTGCAAATAATTTGAATGTGATTCACTGGACAGTTTGGAAAATTCTTAAGGACAATTTGTTGTATCCATACCACATTCAACGCGTTCAGGCACTACTACCTGTTGATTTTCCTCCACGTATTGCATTATGTCAATGAATATTGCAAACTTTACTTCGCATCCCTCTATTCCTATATTCGCAAGAAACGCAATAAGGAATTTTCATAATAACCATGTGTGGGCATATGAAAATCCGCATGAGGTATGCGAAGATAGTTTTCAACATCAGTTCTCGTTGAATGTTAGGGTTCGGATTGTAGGTGACTATCTAATTGGACCGATATTTCTATCACAAAGACTTACTGGCGAGGTGTATCGCAACTTTTTGAAAGCAACGCTGCCTGAGTTTCTGGAAGATGTACCATTGGCAACAAGGCATGAAATATGGTTTATGCACCACCACATTTCAGTTTCGTTGCTCGTGATTTTTTAAGAACAACATACGGATATCGCTGGATTGGTCGAAGTGGGCCACACGCATGGCCTGCTCTATCCTCGAACGTAACTCCCTGGATTATTTCTTCTGGGGATATCTCAAGTCATTAGTTTACGCTACTCCATTAAAGAATTTGGATGAGTTGCGAAATCGGATAATTGCTGAGTGTAACTCAATTAGAAACGACCCTGGTGTGCTTGAAAGAGTTCGGCAGTTAATGACGAGAAAATTGAATGCTTTATCAAGGCTGGAGGAAGTCATTTCGAACATTTATTGTAGATTGAGCAACTTTACATGTACTTTTTGTTAATAAAATGTTGTTAATGTCGTAAATTTTGTTCACCCTGTATCTTCGAAACAAAGGGGTTTTTCAAAAATCATCATACAACAAAATATTCTTAGAATAAGTCAAGGAATAACGCCTTTAATTTTTGCCGCATGTTTACCTAACACCCTGTATAATTATAAAATAAATGGTATATCATATCAAACATATATTATATAATTCACATTGTTCGCACAAAACTAGCCTTAGTACAGCTCTGTAATCGTTTTAGACAGTTCTCTACTGTCCCCCTCGGGTATATTTGTGGTGAAAAATTACTTTCTATTTGCCGAAAATCATTAGATATAATCGGATAATGTTGGTTATCCCAAAAACGTGCATTTACAGAAGACCTTCCCCAAATATGTGATTAGCTAATCCAATTTTTGCTCTCTTGTTTCTCACGCGGATAATGTAAAGGAATTTTTAATCAACTGGCTTGCACAAAAATAGAATCCTAAAAAGTATGATGGAAAAACTATTTTTTGCCAATATTCCGGATCATATTTGAGACTGGTTAATCAAATAATAAACAGTGATTAAATTATATTGTAAAAAGTATTTTATGTTAATATGAGCTATATTGGGTATAGCTATATAAAACTGAGCTATATAAAATTGGTTGATACAGAATATATATTGTTTTAAATAATAGAAGTAAGACTTATGTATAAATTGTTGCAATACACATATTTTATCCTAAAGCAATCAGATTAAATAATCTCCTGAGGATGCTAACATGGTTAGCGAAACGTCGAGAATTTTAAAAAAGTGATTTGGTGTTAGTGATAAATATCTTCGAATTCAATCGGTAGCTTGCATTGTACTGATTCTTTACTTACTAGTGAATTTGTCTTTTCTAATATATTAGACCCAAACATCAATAAATACCTAAACATTTCAGAAGAACAACAATGAATCAGAACGAACAGATCCACTGTAGGTGCCGTCTTTATACAGGAACAGATAACAAAAATTAATAGAATGTGATAAACCTGCGTTTAAGTTCTTTGTTGAGCTTACCAAAACCTTTAACAGGGTCAGACTACAGGCGTCTTAAATATCTTAAAAGACAAAAGGACATCTCACAACCTCGTTAATATACTTAGGAAACACATCTCTTTCAAAATATCGGCCCACAGTCACTAACAAAGGAAATACCAATGTCTGGAAAGTCACTTAGTCCTTTGCTGTTGAATCTGATAATTGATAAATTAATTGATGAATGGCAAAAATAACACTTGATGGCAAGCCACATTTAGGAAGACCCATAGGACGGTCGACGAAGCGTTGGATGTATTCATGGGTATCGGCATCAAATGAAGAATAAGTTGGAAAAAACAAACACTCTCAATCTTATACACATTGCGCATTTAATATAAAATTTACTGGTTCCCCAATAAAAGCCTTTGCATAGAGCATTTTTAAATAGTTTCACTACTAACTCCATTTTTATATATTACCAGACCACCAGCCATCGAGGCGTGGAGATTTCCACGACGTTCCGCTGGGAGAACCACCGCGAACCGATTCTACCGGCCGGGTCTTGAAATCTCCACGAAAATCGACGCGGGTAACCCGGTACCCGCCGATTCTTCTACGGTACCATTCCGACTACTCGCCGACACTGCCCCTGACCTCCGATCGTGATGCTAACGACCTTTTGCGCGTTCGAGAACAAAACCCTAAGTAAAACCCTACGCCGCAATCCTGCAAAAAATTACATAATTATTTTGAAATATTTAAAAACAACTTTATCGGTAATGAGTTAATAAAGAATATTTTTTATATAGTCGGAGATTCTCATACATACACTCCGTATCAAAATGTTAAAGGCACTATAGAAATTTCAAACAACTTAAAGTTATTAACTTTTGTTATTCTTTTTAGTATTTTTTATCTGTTTCAAATATAAATTAAACTATTGGGAAAAGGAAAAAGTTTAATTGACCTTGATCAGGATACAGTCGTTTATATTTAACATTTCTTAATACTCCAAAATGTTTATTACAATGTATCAACTGAGTTCAATTCAATTCTTGTATTGAAACATTTGGTGTAAAACACTAAACTTGAAGAGATATACCACTAAACACCAAATCTTTTTTTTTGAACTTCTCGACGCACGTTTCGCTAACCATGTTAGCATCATCAGGAGATGATTAAATCATGCGTCGAGAAGTTCAAAAGTGATTTGGTGTTTAGTGGTATATTTCTTCCAGTTTAGGTCAGTTATTCATCAGTTTAATGTGTTGGATATGAGTGTTATATTTACAAAAAAATATAAATTTCCTATTCATTATGAAAAAATTCTCTCCCTCTCCCTCTCCCTCACCCTCTCCCTCTCCCTCTCCCTCTCCCTCTCCCTCTCCCTCTCCCTGTCCCTCTCGTCTTACCTTAAGAAATATGCAAACACCATCCTTGTGTAGTCATCTTCTAACACCATGAAGTATCTGGAGCCCACAAGAGATATGACGTCCATTGGGCCACATAAGTCCCCATGTATTACCTCCAACGGAAAATTCGCTCTGTTTTCTTTATGACTGAAGGGTAGGGTACTTTGCTTGCCTTCATAGCAAACTTCACATAGTTAATCACTCTTAATCATCCAGATTTTAAATTCAAACCCTGTTATTAATCCATTTTTCATTGAATTTAAATATCTGTAATTTAGATGCCCTAATCGCCAGTGCCAGATTTCTCCAAAGACTGCCAAGCTTACTAAATTTACTTGCGGCTTCTTGAAGTTTCGTTTGTAAATATTATCCATTAAATTGGTCTTAGCAATCAGCTGACCACTTTTATTATAAATATCACCGCCCTTTAGATGAAAAACTATTTTATTATGGTTTTTTATGAGTTGACTTACTGATAATAAGTTTGTAATCAATTTTGGTACATAAAAAACATCGAAAACTTTTGACAGAATTCTCCCCGTCAGTCACTGTTGTAATTCGAACATCTTCTATAGCTAACCTGATATTATTTTCCACTGTGATTTCCTTCACTGGTAGTTCTTTATTGACATTTTCGAGCCAGTCCTTCCTGGAGGTGAGATGAACCCTGTTAAAAACACTGTATTAAAGACTTTGGATTAATTTTCACTGTATTTTTATTTTCTGGGCATTTGTTCATAAAATGCCCTGTTTTTTTGTAGTTAAAACATGTAACATTTTTAATTATTTTTGAAATACTACTCTACCGTCACCTCTATTTCTATTGCTGAATTTTTTCCTTGCAAAACCATTATTGGCACCACCTTTATTCCTTTGGACGAACGTTGACTTACGAACGCACCAGCTGATGACGATCGATTTTCAATACCACCTAGACGCATGTCTAGCAATCTCGATTTAATGGAATCTGCAGTAACATCAATTCCTGCATGCTCGAATGCAATTACCATTGGTTCAAACTTGTCGGTTAATCCTACAGGCATTATACTGCCAATTTACTCCTGACTAAGCTGAAAACCACATATTTCAAGCTTCTGAGAGGTCTATTACCTGGTTGACGTAATGCTCCATCGATTCGCAATTATATAACCTTAATAATATTAATTTTGGTAAGAAACCAACCTTACGTGCTAAACCTGAATCCCCATTGAGCCTCTTCAACTTTTCCCATACTTCTTTTGCAGAACATGTATGTTTAACATGAATAAAAAGAGACGAATCTAAGTTTAAAATCAATTTGATGGCTTGCTTATCAAAACGGTATCTGTTTCAGAACCATCGAGACATTTCTACAATTCCTCCAAAAAGGAAACCCATTTTCAATTGCAAATACCCAGTCCGCATAATTATCTCGTCCCATCAACTTTGGAACATTATATAAATAGTTCACGGCCATGTTTAATACTCAACACAGCACGTTTGCCTTTTAGAACTCAACGTTCTGGATCGCCTAGAAGGCCTGATCCCATAACCTGTTACAATTTTTAGGTAAAAGTAAATGAAACGAACTGAGATCTGTTGAACGATCTAACAACAAGCTATATATTTTTTTTTGGTTATATTGCAATATATTTTGACATTAATCATATATATGACATGACAGATGGCATTTCCATTCAACAGCGATTACTAATAAGGTCGTTCACAAAAGGTATGGAGTCTGCTTGACCGGGTTCTGCAATAACTGGGCCCCAAAATGACCGGATTCGGTATTGACTGAGCTCTAATATGACTGGTTTCATAACGACTTGCTCTTAAATTGACCGACTTCTGTAAATACCAGGGCCTAAAATGACTGAATTATATAACGACCGGGCTCTAAGACCCTCTCCAATGAAAGGGCTTGGCGTAAAGATGTCTGTTCAGCTCGAGGTTTGATGTTAAACTTCTCGGCTTTCGTCCCGTAGAATACTGGTGCGCTCTCAAATAAGACTCGGGCAGAACGATCTTACCTGTAGCGGCTGATAATTTGTAAACGCTACAAATTACTAATCGTCACACCTTGTATTTTTCAGAAATGCAATAATTTGCGATCGCACTGTAACCTTTGTGAAAAATATCTGAATTTTTACTCTCTCCTCATACAAATACAATCAACTGTATAAAACCTATACGATTATTTAAGTTGTCTGCCTTTTATTAAACCTATTTTGTCTAAATAATTTTCTTGTCGAAGTTAATTGTTTATTTTCCTTTTACCTCCCGTATTGAAAAATAATTATAGAAGTGCTATCTTACTGTTTATTGTTATTTCTTTCTTCATCATTAAATTTGTGATATGATTACACGTCGCTTTTGGTCTTTATAGTTTTGCTGCTAATAACAACCAGAATTTATCGATAATTTACAGCTAAATTGCCCTGGCGGTATCTTTCATCTGCCGTTTATGAGTTTTTTGTCGCATTATCGACATTTTACGATGGATTAATTTGTGCAAAATTTCTATTAAAAAAATTTAATGGGAGCTAATTGATATAGATTTTTTTTTTCCCGCTATAAAGTTACCAGAGGAAAAAAAGCTGTTCGTTGTTATATTTTTGGTTCTGAATGTTTCAGAAATCCATTCACGACCAGATTTATTTTAACTTATCAAATTATCATTGAAATTTTACAAAAATTTTAAGAAATTCCCTTCAAGTAAATATAAAATTATTGAAAGCATTTTCAAGGTCATGGCAATTTTGAAATTTTTAAGAAATACAAAATATACTACGTACAACAATTATTTATATACAGAGTGTCCCATAACTTATCCGCCATAGAGCAACTGGTGATAATAGAGATCACAATAAGAAGATTTAATCAATTAATGTGTTGTCAAATGTTGTTAGTCCTTAAAAATATACAGGGTGTTGAAAGTGAAACTAAATTTTCGAAAAATTGAGATAATTTAAAAACGATTGAAGATATCAGGTTCAAAATCGGTCTAGTTGGGTTTTCAAAGGCAACAAATTCGAATTTGGTACTAGCTTGAGCCTAGTTTCTAAAGGGAGCTTGCTACATACGTTGTGAGCAATTAACTCGCTTATATTTTTTGATCCTATAAAGCTGGGAATATTTTGATTTTGAAATAGAGAAGAGTCATAATTTCCACGAAAAAAAAAGTACCCTTAGTCAATATCGATATCTCACGCCGTTTGCGAGATATTCGTGTTCGAATATTCCATCGCACATTTTGAATGTTGTGTACCAATTATTACGTCTCGATGGCAACTGTTATTGTTTTCTATCTTTCCTATTAAACGTAGGTGAAAGCAAGTTTTTCCGATCTTGAGTTGGTATTAGATAATTTGTAAAAAATGTCCAAACTTAATCAGTTTCCTAACCGTGATTTAAGGGATATGCTCTGCGTTTATGCACAAGTAAATTACAATAGTCGTGCTACAGTTAGAAGGTATGAAGAGTTCTACCCAACCATAATCATCCCAGATCGATAAATTTTTCAAAGAATTTTCAATCAGTTGTGCGACACAGGTTAGTTGTAGTACAACAATCCTGATGGTCGAACGAAACGGTATAACGGTAGAACAAGAAGAGGACAGTTTGATTAGTAAAGACCGGATTTTATGCATTTTACATATATATGCAAATTCTGCATATTTTGTGATTTTAAAGGAAAAATGCATATTTTAGGAACTATTGCATATCTAAGCATGTTTTGGGATTTCTGTATTCTTTTCTTACGTTTTATGGTCGCACGGCACCTTGTCTGGGCGGTCCCGGTCTGCAGATTGGGTTTTCCCTAATGGGGCTATAAAATAAAATAAGTACAAAGGGTGGGTATTTCTGACCAGATGTTTTAACTTGGATATCTTTACATGCAACTTCTATTTTTATTTATTTTCTCATATTTGTTACTGTTTGCAAAGTTTACAGACTGGTGCCAGTCTAAATTCATTGCTCGAAGTACCGACGCCTAGTGACTTAACTTATATTTATTCTGTAAACTTTGCTGTTTGTCAGTATTATTCAGGTTGTCGTTTGTTGTAGTCGCAGTTATTATTGTGCAGTTAGTAAGTGCAAACAAAGTGAAAGTGAAAGCATTGATTATGTCAAAAATACTATGTACTTCTTGGATTAATCCTTATCCAGAACTTGCTTTGGACGGCGACCAGGTTTTTTGCAAATCTTGTTCAAAAATTGTTTCCTGCTCAAAGAAATTTCAAATAAACCAACATATTAAGACGTCGTCTCACGTAGCTAAGGTTAGAAACATGAAGAAGTCTGGGCCCATACAGTCAACGCTGAAGCAGTCATTTGAGATTTTTAAAAACGGAAACCATGACCAGTCAGAATTTAACGTAGATCTATGTAAAACGTTCTTGGCTGCTAATATTCCTTTAAACAAGTTAACCAACCCGCAAGTTAAGGCCTTTCTGCAAAAATATACAAAATTTAATGCTCCAGATGAATCAACAAGTTTCACATAAAACATTGTATTAGGTGTTAACTGAATTAATAAAGTTTATTATATTATAACTTGAATTTATCTTTATTCAATACTCAATCACCTAATTAAATGAAAATGTAATTTAGGAAATCAAAATTTAGTTGCATATTCACTGCATATTTACGGATTTTTTGCATATATCCTGCATAAATTAAAAAAAATATGTGCATATATATGCGCATATTCTTAAGGTTTTTGGTTGCATATAATCCGGTCTTTATTGAATAGTATCGCCGAAAATCTGGAACTAAGCACTAGGTATTTCGGGGCATCTACAGGAATTAAGAAATCTACCGTTCAAAAGTTCTCCACAAAGAAATATTGTTTTCCTACCATTTTTCGCCTGTTCAAAATGTATTGCCACAAGAACTAAACAACAAAATCATATGATTTAACAAACAAAAACACATAATTAACAATATTATTATAATATTATTAAACTAGATGTTCAAAACGTCCACTATTTGAGTCTACGCAAGCCTTATGCCGTTTTAACATATTTTCTCGGACAGGTTAAAAAAGTCGTGATATATTTTTAATCTGACTGGCAGCAGCTTCGCCGTAAACAAGAAACATATCGTGATATTCGCGTACAAAATATAATTTTGGTTTTCAATTGAATTTAGATATACATTCTGATATACACTGAAATTATTAATGTCACCAACACTCTTATAGTAAGGTAATTATCTTAATTAGTCAAAACGACGTTGCTATTTCTATTTTTAATAATATTCATCAGTTTATTTGTGATAATTCATTTGTAATAATATTCATCAGTGTATTCGTTAAATAATCACCAATTATTATTTGCCAAATATGGATTTTTTACATAATGGCTTAAAATATTACTTTTTATTGCTTTTCAATTGGTGAAACCCTTGTTGTAAGGAACTTTTCTCTTTCTATCACCCTGTATATTATTACTTATATAACTAAAAGCCCTGCAGGATGATATGTTAAGCATACAGAAATGAGCGAGTGAGTTCCTATCGGCTTCGTTCTCACCATAACAGTTAGGACTAGTCATTTAAAGTAGAAGATGCGATGGTCAACGTGTTTCGCTGATGCATAAAGTCGTGCAACGAAAGCGCAAACTTTACCGAAACTAAAAAAATTGTCGATATCCTGCTACGTAACTGGCAGTAGTTTCAGCGAGATGACACTAACTGTCGAAGAATAACGTCTAGTGACTCCCTTGCTCGTAAAAATCCCATTTTATTCGGTTAGGAAAATTTACATAAATAAAAATGTAAACTGATTTTCCACTTTCCCATAGGATCGTCAACTTCCTTATTTCCTTGTTAAATTGATAAATTTGTCGTGTGCAAAAATATTTTAATATTTTTATTAAAAGACCTTAGAAAAGAATATTTAATAGATCAGAAACATCATTAAAAAATTACATATTGCTTGGAAAATCTTTTTGACTACCTTTGATTTTTATTTATGGAAAAAATAATGCGAACTTAATGGGGATCTGAAACTTTTGGGCGAAAGTGCCCAGAAAGTAAGAAAGACTTTACTTTTTCTATAAATAAATGTCAAAAGCTGTCAAAAAGAAAGCGACAATTAAGCTGAGGAGGTGTAAACTAAGGCTAGCTACAGTATATCAAATTTAAACTCATACATTTTTTTCTTGAACAGATATTTTGATAATTTTTGAGTTTTAGATCGTGGCGAAAAACCCAAATAAAGAAAAAAATATATGAACACCCCACAATCATTAATACATTAGTTAAACTCATACACTTGAAAGTTTTTCAAATAAATGATTTATGAATAAATGTTTTTTTTAAATAACTATATTGTTTATAATTATTTTTAATACATTTCAGAAAATACGGTCATAGATGAAACTCGTACACTACGATATATCTACGATATATATATATATATATATATATATATATATATATATATATATATATATATATATATATATATATATATATATATATATATATATATATACATATATATATATATATATATATTTATATATATGTATATATGTATATATGTATATATGTATATATGTATATATGTATATATGTATATATATATATATATATATATATATATATATATATATATATATATATATATATATATATATATATACATGTCTATGATCTATACCATACGGAATAGATCATAGCTAGAGATAGAGAAATGCTAGAGGTTATCAGAAGAGTTTATTCAAAGTTATATGAAAATCAGAATCAGGATGGAAGAGCAAACGCCAGATATCCTATTGGATGAAGTGACCAATGCTATAGAAGCGATGAATTTAAAGGATTTAAAGGCTGCAGGAAAGGACAATGTGACGGTTGAAATGTTAAAAGCTGGTGGTCGAACTTTACATAAAATACTGGCAAAATTGTACCTAAAATGCCCTAAAGATCAAAAAATATCCAGCCGTTGGAAATTTTTCTTCTTAAAAAAAGAAACACAGGAAAATAAAAAAAAACTACCGCCCAATAAGCCTCCTATCAGTAATGTACAAAGTTTTCACCAAGATAATATCAAAAAGAATATTAAGAACACTGAATGAAGCACAACCAAGAGAGCAGGCAGGAATCAGTACAATGGATTATATCCAGGTTGTCCAACAGGCCACAGAAAGGCACAATGAATACACCATGCCACTGTGCTTTACTTTTATTGACTATGAAAAGGTATTTGACTCAATATCAAAGCAAGCCATAATAGATGCTTTGCTTAACTAAGGGATAGACAGAGTTGTTCTTTTCTCTTCTCAGTCTGTTCTTTTCTTAGCCTGGCTTGAAAATGTATTCCGTAATCTGGATTAAGAACTGGAGGGAATAAGAATCAATGGTGCATACCTTAACCATCTTAGATTACCAGATGATATAGTTCTCCTCTCACAAGACCCAGATGAGCTACAAAAATACATACAAGAGCTACAAAGGGCGAGGGAATTTTTTGGGTTGAATATTAACCCAACCAACCAAATTAAGAAAAAGTTAGGTTAGGTTCAACAAATTTGCTGTCAACAGAAGAATTACTATTTTAGGAAGCGATATATATATATATATATATATATATATATATATATATATATATATATATATATATATATATATATATATATATATTGAGCAAGATATTTTAATGGATGGTGGTACTGCCCGGGAAGTAGAAGAGCTTGTTAAATGTGACTGGCAGGCATTTGGCAGGCTCAACATAGAGTTTATGAATAAACTCCCACTTTGCCTGAAGAGAAGGTTTTTGATCAGTGCGTGCTGCATATTTTGATATACGGAAGTGAAACATGGACACTCATATCATAATAGGTTCAAAAGCTTCGGGTAGCACAGAAAGGAAAGGAAAGGAATGGAAAGGTGTATGCTTGGCATTATAAAGCGGGACAAAAAGACCTGCAAATGTATCAGAGAGCAATCATAGGTATGTGACATCAATGGAACGGTAAAAGAATTGAAATGGAAGTCTCAATGGAAGTCCCAAACCATACAGAAAGGCGATGCGATGACAAATGGACCAAAGCAATCCTGGAATGGATACCGCTTGATCATAAACGTCTAAGAAGAAGACCGTAAGTAGGATGGACGGATATATCATCAAGTATATTGGACCCGAATAATGGCATAGGAGAGCTCAGGACCTCGCGAATTGGAAGCATGCTGGGGAAGCCTTCATCCGACAATGGATGAATGATGATGATGATGATGATGATAATATACATCTAAAAAACCATTCAAGTAGAAATGAATATTGGGTAGGCATTTCTTTATTACTAATTACATCTTTTAAAAGGCGAGGCATATATTCAACTAACTTTTGAAAATATTCAGGTGCTAGTTTTGCCCACTCTTCCTGAAGAGCTAGCTTTAATTGCACAATATTCGAAATTTGATGACTTCTAACTGCAATCTTTAAACGGTACCATAAATGTTCAATCACATTTAAGTCAATTTTGATGTTGTTTCTCCCCAGTTTAATGGGCTGGGCAATATTCAGGGCCGATTTTTTTTCACGCCACTCCTGTATTTCTTTTCTAGAACTCAGTTAAATAAGAGTGGCGAAAGTCTATCCCCATATTTAATTTCGAAGGGCTCTGAGATGTCATCCATGAATTTAACTTTTGACCTAGTGTTAGTGCTAGTGTAGGGTATAATCCTTTGTTCATAAGTAAAGGACAAAAAGCAAATACATATGTTGCACCCTTGAAAAATATAGAAAGAGATTTTGATTTTAGAGTAGTTTAACCCTTTCTGGCATAGTGATGTTACTAATAAACTAGCACAAGTTTTTTGTCTTTTTTTTTAATTACGGTATTTTTAACAGTAGCCTGTGGAACTACTAGCGACATCTGTTAATGGATAAGGATAATAACCTATAACAATTCGCCAAATCTACAGAATTTCATATTAGCGACCTTTATATATTCACTATGGTGGTATTTTATCAAAGTGCCGAACTCAACGGATTTCTTTATCGTTATTATTGATTTTTTTGCTGGCCTTTGTCGGGCATGCACCACCATATCATTGTGGAACCGCCACCATGTTTTCTCCACACTCCATGTGGACCAAAAGGAACCAAAAAGTTGAATTCGCCCGTCTGCGAATACCACATTTTTCTAAAATGAAAAATTCTTTTGTCTGTGCTCTTCTTGCTTTCTTTCTTTCATGCTACTCTACCATGTAAATTGTTTCTACGTAATAAATTTCTAATTATTCTGGAATTAACTTTTTCCTTTGTATGTATTTCTACTTCTGTTGTTAATTTAGGAGCTGACAATTTGAGATTATTAGCAACTTTGCGTCAACCAATTTCAGTTTAATACAGTGTACCTTAAATCTTTAGTTAAAAAATTATAAAACATAACATATTAATAACAAAATAATAATCTTGAAATTTAAATTAGTCGAAATTTAAAAATAAAGAAACAACAAAAAAAAAAGTTGGCATAAAAGGAACAATATTATGTTAAATATAAATACCAAAATTACATATCTCCAAATGGAAGAATTAGAGTAAATAAATAAACACTGCCTCATCGTAAATTACAGGCCTTAAAGATCTTTATCGCCAACACAAACATTCCCAAACAACAACACATTTCAACACGGTAATAATTCCAAACAATGGGCTTTTTTTTGGTTTATTTTTGCCACTGCTTTTTTAAAGAGATAAACCGTAATACGGAATGTGTTTATTAATTCATCAAATCTGATTGAAAAATAAACCGTTAGGTGAAAGATTGAGATGTGTTCTGGTTGTTGCTGCCTGATAACTTAATAAACTTTGGAAGCTATTATTACTGATTCGTTTATTATAAATAGAAATTAAAAAAATAAATAATCAATGGCATATCTTGCAATCAATAGCATCGCCTTCCTGCTCCAATGTCCTGATAGGTTCAATGCACGCTTGAAATATATAACACTTCCATTAATAAGTCTCCGATGTGACATATATCCTTACCAGTGGTCGATTGTGCCAACCTTCAAACGTCACGTGTCAAAATTTCATAATTTCATACTGTTAAACATTATCCGGACTCTGTCCCAGGAAAATCAACCATAACACTAGTTTACAAATTTTAACTTCTTTCAAATACCCCGAAAAGTGTTCATCGAGGCCTCGCGGTACTCGGACGTGTTTTGCCGGTGCCGGGATCGACGCATACCAGGAATTCCGGGCGAATTCCTCACCGAGTGATTTGCCTATTTATCGAAAAATAACAATAATTTTGTATTGATAATAAACTGATAAAATATCGAGAGATAAGTGAGAAATAAAATATAAATATGTTCCCTTCGGGGAACCTATTAGGGTATAAAAAGGACGGTCAACCAGTTACTGAAACTACACAGAACCTACCAACCAACAATGCTAGACAGGGTGTACCAACCAACAATAACATACAGGGTGTACCAACACAATATACAACTCCTGCAACTAGATCGCAGAGCCAGTCAACACATAATAATAAGTACTATTACAGAATGTCATCAACTAGCGATGATGAGCTAGATGATCAAGAAAATATTGAGCATCCGTGGCAAAACGTGAAACATACCAAAAGGAGGAAAATAAACCCAAACAATCAACAAAGTGTCCCACTAAACAACAGATTCAATAGCTTACCTGTAGATAACGAAGTAAGTAACAATGAGAAGCAGCCAGAAAATATAATTCCAAAACCACCACCAATATTTATTTACGGGGTAACTAACTATCAAGAAATGAGAAACAAGTTGAGGGAAATAGTTGAAGATGAACAATACCGTACAAAAACGCTTGCAGATAATACAATAAAAATTAGTAGCAACATTTCAGACACCTATAGAAAACTAATACATTTTCTGAGGGAAAACAAAATCATACACCATACATATCAACTTAAGGATGAGCGAGCATACAGAGTAGTAATTAAACACCTACATCATACAACTGATTTGAACGAAATCAAAGAAGAACTATCTCAGAAGGGACATAAAGTAAGGAACATATTAAACGGAAGAAAACGAATAACAAAAGAACCATTAAACCTATTCTTTGTTGACTTGGAGCCAGCAGACAATAACAAGGATATTTATAAAATAAAGATCTTTCAGAATAAAATAATACAAGTAGAACCACCAAGAAAAACCAGAGGTATAGCTCAATGTATGCGATGCCAAAACTACGGACACACAAAAACATACTGCAATCGACCGTATGTATATGTAAAATGTGGTGGACCACACAGTACATCCAGCTGCAAGAAAAGTAAAAACGTACCCGCAAAGTGTGCTCATTGTGGAGGCCCACATACAGCAAGCTACAGAGGATGTGAATTCTACCATAGAATTACAGAAAAACGAAATAATGTAAATAACAGACTCAACATCCAACATAATACAACCCAATCAACAGCTCACGTTCGACAAAATATCAGCTATGCAAATGTAACAGGCAATAGAAACATCAATCAAACTAACAACGAAGACAACTCAAATATAATCAGCAAATTCTTAGAGGAATTCAAGGCGATGTTTCAGCAACTCGTCCAACAAAATAGCATGGTACTTAACATGCTCACAACGTTGATAAGTAAAATTCACTGAATTCTTAAGAATTGCCCATTGGAATGCTAATGGCCTTCCACAACGAAAACATGAAGTTGAATTATTTCTCCATCAAAATTCAATAGATATAATGCTGGTAAGTGAAACGCATTTCACAGATAAAACATATTTTCATATTCCACGCTATATAACTTATATTACTAATCACCCAGATAACACTGCACATGCTGGAACAGCAGTAATTATCAAAAACACTATTAAACACCATGAAATGCCTAAATATAAAGAGAATTTTCTGCAAGCCACAGCAGTCAAAATTAAACTGATGCCATATGAATTAACTATTGCTGCAGTCTATTGCCCACCGCGACATCAAATAAAAAAAGATAATTTTGGGAATTTCTTTGAAACATTAGGGCCGAAATTCATTGCAGGTGGAGACTACAATAGCAAACATACTCTATGGGGATCACGGCTGACGACTACTAAAGGCAGAGAACTATCAAATCTGATACATGAACAGAATTACTCGTTCCTGTCAACAGGCACTCCTACGTATTGACCATCTGATCATAACAAAATACCAGACCTATTAGACTTCTTTATCACCAATGGAATTTCCTTAGAATACATGGACGTTGTATCAAGTTATGACTTATCATCAGATCACTCACCAATAATCGCAACAATTAGTAATTTTGTTATTAATAAATACACAATTCCTGGATTACACAACAAAAACACAAATTGGTCTAAATACCAAAATAAAATCGATGAGAAAATAGACCTAAAAGTATCGCAGTATCGGCAGTAACAAGGCTAACCAGTATCCTAATAGAGGCAGCACAACATGCAACACCTCAATCTGACATGCCAAATCAAGGATATAATATACCGTTTAAATACCGTTACCGTTTATAATATACCGTATTAAAACTAAAAGAAGCTCGAGAGAGATCATTTCAAGAATATGTTACAAAGCTCAACAGATTTGACAATACAATTTGGAAACCAATCAAACATAAGAGAAAACCTAAAATACAAGCTACACCCATTCGCAACGAAGAAATGCCAAATTGTAACTGGGCCAGAAGCGACGAAGAAAAAGCGACCGTGCTTGCTAAATATTTTGCTGAAGTATTTACTCCAAACGACGAGGAACTAGATGAGGAAATAGAAAGAGAATTGGCTGCCATCATGACGGAGATACCATCCATTCAGGTTGCTACTCCAAAAGAAGTCAAAAGAGAAATTAGTTTACTGAATACAAAAAAAGCTCCAGGTATCGATAAAATTACCCCTAAAATGTTAAAGGAACTTCCAAGAAAAGGGATAGTATTAATCACTTACATACTCAATGATATGTTGAAATGCAATTACTGGCCTAAACAACTGAAAATTGCTCTAATAATCCCAATACTCAAAGTCGGAAAAGATCTGGCAGAAGCTTCATCATACCGACCTATAAGTCTACTGACCGTTATGTCAAAACTTTTTGAAAGACTTATACTCAACAGAATAAATACTGACCCCGATACAGAAAACTGGATTCCTGCACACCAGTTTGGCTTAGACAAAACCATTCAACTACGCAACAGACTCATCGCATAACCCATGCAATAAATAGAGCAATAGAAAACAAACAATACTGTATATCAGTGTTCCTAGATGTCAGTAAGGCTTTCGACAAGGTTTGGCATGATGGCCTACTATTCAAAATCAAAAAATCTCTTCCTATAACATATTACCATCTTTTAAAATCCTATCTCATTGAAAGGAAATTCAAAGTTAAAATAAACGATAGCACATCTTGCTCTACGTACTCTATACGGCTGATCTCCCAATAACAAAATACACCACAATTGGTACATTTGCTGATAACACAGTCATACTTTCATCAAATATAAACCCAGTCGAAGCCTCAAACAAACTACAAACCCACCTGAACCTAATTCAAACCTGGACTCGAAAGTGGAAAATTAAAATAAATGAGACAAAATCAGCGCAAGTCAACTTTACCCTCAGGAAAAGGCAGTGCCCTAGCTTACATTTTAATAACGTAGAAATCCCAACATTCACACTTGGACACTTGGACAGTAAACTTACGTGGAAAATCCATATAGTCAAAAATAGAAAACAAATTGACCTAAAAGTAAAAGAATTGAGCTGGCTTATCGGAAGAAAGTCTAACTTATCTTTAGATAACAAAATTCTATTATACAAGGCTATCATTAAGCCAATTTGGACTTATGGGATAGAACTTTGGGGATGTACCAGTAAATCAAATTTAGCCATTATCCAAAGATGTCAGTCCAAAATATTACGAATGATTGCCGACGCACCTTGGTACATATCAAACCACACTCTTCACGAAGATCTCCAGATACCCTATGTTAAGGACGTGATCAAGAGCAGCAGCATAAAATATCACCACAAACTGGAAAGCCATCCTAACACCCTACTACAGCCTGTTTTGAATCCAACAAATAATAGAAGACTAAAAAGAAACTGGCCAACAGACCTGATAGAAGGATAATGGGGACTCGTCGTTGGAGGAGTCACCTCATCACGCCAATATAGGGAAGTCTCGCCCTCAAGCCATCACATTAGCTTATAGAAAATTGTAATTCTGATTGCTAATATACGAAATAATAATAAAAAAATAAATAAATAAATAAAAATACCCCGAAAGAAATCTTTATAAATATGTTAACGTACTATTTTTTTTCTACAGTCAATTTTTTTTCAACTACCCTACGTGTTGACTTCAGTTTAATATTTATTTATTCGCTTCAAACAACAAATATCTTATTTCAAATTGAATTGACAGTTTATTACAAGACCATTACAAGAAATTGGTGTCAGAAGTAAAGGGATCCAGTCCGAATTCCATTACAATAGTATAACTATCCAACAAAAAACCACAGATCCGTCAGTGCAGTTTTGGAAGTTCAGCAAGCAAAGAGAATCCTGTCTGGAATGTCAGCAAAAGCATTTATCGTAACTCTGTAAGTTCAACTATACCATTTCTTTTTACTACGGTCGATAGTACAAATTAAAACTCCTCCAATTCAATCATATTCATTCTAATTCTAATTCTATACCTAATTCTAATCCTACTAATTTTAATTCTAACTCAATAATGTCTCAACATATTAGATATAGCAGAATAAATGTTAAAAAATTCGACGGAGACAAAGCTAAACTCTATGAATTTATAGATAATTGCGAAACAGCTTTTACTTTCATCAATCCAATTCAAAAAAAATATTCTTTTAGTCCTTGCTCAAACCAAATTAACCGACCACGCTAAAACTATGTCGTAATAGACAATTTGAAAACTGACGCGAACTAAAAGAATTTTTTTAGACAATTTGAAGACTGTCGCGAACTAAAAGAATTTCTTTCAGGCGCATATTCTGAAAAAAAAGAACAGTAAGTCAGCATCAATTAGAACTTAATTCTTGTAAAGAAAATGTAAACGAAAATGTTTTGAGCTTTGCTGATAGGATTGAAAACTACCCTGATGACGTGATGACTTCAGTTTAATATTTATTTATTCGATTCAAACAACAAATATCTTATTTCACATTGAATTGACAGTTTATATTTTCAAAAAAAGAGGACCCATTGTAGATTCCTTAAATATACTGTGTATATTTTCTTATTTTGTTTTTGAACCATTGTTTAAACTTTACATTCTTATTGCAATAACAGTTCTTTACCGCCCTTTTTACGGCATTGTTTTGATTCGAATGTAAACATAATATTTGATTCAATTGAATTTATATTTGTAAGAACATAAGAAGGGATGTAAACAATAACACCTGAATAAATAACTAACAATAATCTACTCTTGAAACTAATGTATGCAGAGGAAAACGACTATTTAGAAGTTGTGTTCAAGCGGAGGACTAGGCAGTAGAAATACTTGAATAAATACAGTGATATTCGACAACGCTCCAGATTTTTATTCTATCAAGATCATTACAATGCCATGTGTTTTGTAAAAGCTGTAGAATCGTTTTACTCCAGTGGTCATCAGGAGATAACGTATACCTTCCATTTGGTTCACCAATGTTATGGAGAGAACATAGTAATCATGAAAATGAATGTCACTTTTGTATTACGAAAACAGTGGGATGTAATACAAAAAAATAAGGCGAATATTGTATATGTCGAAATTCCGCCTATTATTAAGCCAATTTTACATTCAAATGATCTTCCATATGCAATTTGTCCTAATGAGTCCAATTGATTTTTAGTGATTCTGACGATTTCTCTCCTCAAGGAAACACTCCACATTTAATTAACCAAGCTGAATTACATGATTTTATAAGAGATTTACAACTATTAAGATTTAAAGCAGAGCTTCTCGGTTCTTGCCTACAACAATGGAATTTATTAACACCAGACACGAAAGTTACATTGGCCAGAAACAGGAGCAAAGTTTACTCAGACTTTTTCAAAAGAGAACTCGATTATTGTTATTGTACTGATATCCCGAGACTTTTTGATGCAATGAAAACCGCCCAGGTCAGTAGAAAAGAATTGAAAATGCTGAATTCCAAGCATTGTTGTGCCATGGAAAAGACCTAGAAAAAGGGAAAATGGGCACCAACAAATGGATTTTTTTTTGAATCAGATGGAGACTGACAACGAAAAATGGATATACAGGGGGTTTGATGCATCCTTTGCCAAATTAAAATGGCCGATAGGAGGGGTCTTTTACTATCTCCTCAGCCTCCATAAAGAATTGTTGGGCTCACAGCTTATTTATGTTAATTTTTAAATCTTTTAATAAAAAATTCCACAAGTCAGCATTGAAACATGATTTAAAAAAAAAGTTATTATTTAATTTGGCGAACGACGCAACAAACACCCTGTATTTCGAGATTCCAAAACGCAGAAAATCATGAGTTGACCCAGGACAACCATCAACATCGAACACTGTGTATTTGAAGAGATCGGAAGAGTATCGTATACCATGAGCTTCTGAAATCAGGCGAAATCAGGCGAAAAAATTTGAATCATGCATTGATTGAAAAGCGACTAGAAAAGGCTACAAGACATTTTGATTTTGCAGCACAGCAATGCCCAATCACACATAGCTAAAGCCTTCAGAGACACCGTTTTTGCACTTGGCTGGACACTCTTGTCCCACCCACCCTATTCATCAGACTTGACCCCTTCTGACTACCACTTGTTTTCATCGATGTCTCACGTACTTTCCTTGAAACACTTCAACAATTATGGAGATGTCGAAAAATGTCTTGATGACTGGACCACATCAAAATCCACAAATCATCAGAGAGATGAGTAAAATACGCAGCTAGCGATCACGCATACTTTTTTTACCTTTCTCACAAATTAAGTTTTTTAAGAAAAATATAAGTATTATTAAACGTCAATGGATTATTAACACCAATAAAATTTAAAAAAAAAGGGCCCAAACGTAACGTTAAAAACAATTAATTAATTGAATAAATCAACAAACATTGATTTTCCTTTCAATCGTAGTCGCTGAAAGTAAAAACGTTTAATTGCATAAATAGAATTAGTTCTTCGTTGGCGCTCCGTTTTCACCCGCGCCGAATGATGAGTTAATCCATCCGATAGACACGGCTCGTCCAATAAATCAAAAGCTGATTTGGCTGCCGATGTGTTTAATGGCATTGCGTTATTGCTCGTCGCGACAGGCCACCATTATTAAATATGCCCGATGTAAATATTAGAAATTAATTTGCTTTCGTTGTAAGTTTTTTTGTGGAATGTATTATACGGACAACTCTATTAGAAGTTATAAATGTGGTACTTGCTTGTGCAATGTTTTATGTTGTCTTCATCGTGAAGGGTCAAAAAGTCAAATAGGAAATTTAATGAACATTTTAATGGAACCATTTGTAATAAATAATGTGCCTGTAATAAAATAGGAAATTGTTTTATTTAAATAATTGTATTTTGGCTTAAACTCGATACTCATCATTATTTATACCTCATACTATCATATTTAATAACTAGTAAAGACTGGAATTATTGAACACGATAAGTGAATAAATCGTTTCATGCAATGGCATGCGTCATCACTTCAAATTGTGAAAATGTTTATAAATGAATGAGAGATTCAATATTACCGTCAATATATTGTGCATTGTGACTGGACGACCCACACGTTGCAATATTATTTTCCAATAATTTACTGACCCTTTTGCACTAAACTCGAAGAGATTTATCACTAAACACCAAATTTTTTTTTTTAAACTTCTCGACGCACGTTTCGCTAACCAGATAGAAGAACCAGAACCAGAGATAATCTTCAAAAAAAAATATTTTCTAGTTTAGTGTTTCAAACTAAAGGTTGCAATAGAAGAATTGATCCTTCTACAGTCAACAATTTAGCATGTCGAAATGTAAAGCTTGTATGACCATTGTTTCAATCATGGCTTTGAAAAAGGAGAAAAAAAACGCCGATGTGAAACGAATATGTGAACCAGCTGATTACCGCGAAACTTTCTGCGAATGAACGGTACATTATTCGATAAACTCTCGGAATACTATTTTGTGAAGTACTTGGTACTTCATCACTTATTAGAAACTTAATTTCGTCAAAATACCACAATCTTGGCTTTATAATGCCACTTGTTCCTGCACCACTTTTTCAGAATCCTTGATACGATTCAATTCTTTTAACTACCTACGACTTATCAGCATCTGGATACGACTCTTTATATTTACAAAGCAATTGTTCGTATGGTTTATTTTTCTTAATTTTATTGCTATAATCAGTGCTTTTAATATTCCACAAAGCTGGTAAGCTATGGTATAATTCAATACACTCCAAAATAAATTTTCTCTCTTCTTCTTTGCTTATTTTATCTTTCGTAGCCATCTCGATCAAAAACCCAATATCTTACTGATGTGCACTGCTTGACTGCGGAGACATAAATGGACCATTATTGTGCAACACCACCCACAGACGATTCAATATTTATCAGATAACATCATATTGCACAACACAATATCAAAATCTTTTTGATTGACTCTATATATTGTGCAATCCTTCAATATAATCTACAGACGGTCAATATTATTGTGCAATATGTTGACCATAATATTAAACATCTAGGGACCACTTTAGAACCTTCGGAGTCAAGCCTTAAAATCGAAGAGATTTACCACTAAACACCACATCATTTTTGAATTTCGCGCGTTTCGCTAATCATGAATAGCATCATCGGGAGATGATTTAATCTAATTATAAAACTAACCTATGTTCTGTTTATTTGATAATGGTACCTAATAAATCGTGTAAAAAACATAAATTTAATTAATAGACATCTATTCTCTCTCTATCTCTGGCGGTATGAATTAGCGATTGTATCGTTTATGCCCGTCCATTGCCTCACGTTCCGCAGTCATGACATCTTTTTACGTCCTAATTCTTTTCTACCTTCTATTTTCCTTCCGATGATTAGTTGTTGGAATTGGTATTTCTGGTCTCGCATGATGAGACTGAGGTAAGCGGTCTTCCTTTTCTTTATGATGTTGAGGAGCTCGCGGTTTTTATTGATGCATTTAAGAACCTCTTCGTTTGTCACCCTAGCAGTCCAAGGTATATTTTTTTCTTTATTTGGGTTTTTCGCCACGATCTAAAACTCAAAAAATATCAAAATATTTGTTCTTACTTAAATAAAGAATCTCTGGATAAAAATAAAAAACCAAACGGAGACAAATTTCTCAGTGATTCTTTTTTGTAATAAATTTACCTAACAAATAAAATTTTAAAAATAAAAAATGTTCTAAAAAATATACAAACTTTTAACGTTAACGTTTCGGGAAGTATTCTCCTCCGAACCTAAAAATAAAGTATATTAATTTCTATAAATTATGAAAAGATAGAAAGTACATATATTTTTTGTGTATGTCAATGATACTTACATTGACAATTAGTTTTTAATGACAGTGACATACTACCAAAAAAAAATTATATATAGGTGAGGTTTACCGTGTGATTGTAATTGTTTATTGAAATTCTTAAATGTTTTTAATTGTATTCTTTAGAATCGGGAACCATATTGAATTTAAATCTACCGAAGACATAGCAATACATTTATTTTTTTTTTAAATTAATTATAGAGGTTTCTTTTAATCTTCTGTATTTTGTTACCGAGTCTTTTAATACCGTTTTGGAATTATTCCAATTGATTTTATGACCCGATTCCCATGCGTGTTGACAAATTCTAGATTTATTAAAATCGCCCTTTCCAAGGAGGTTTTTATGCTCTTTTACTCTAACATCTAACGGTCTAGATGTCTCACCTATATAGAATTTGCCACATTCACAGAGAATTTTATAAACCACATTTTTGGTATTTTGTTGTGTGTTGCTTGGTTTAGTTTTTGTTAATAGAGATCTAAGAGTATTTTTTGTTTTAAATGTCGTTCTTATGTTCTATTTATTTCCTACTCTTTTAATTGTGTCAGAAATACCGCGGATATAAGGAATTGTGAGGTTAATTGTTTGAGAATTATTATTATTGTTATTAATAAATTGTCTGTTTTGTCTGGTATCAAAAGTTTTAAACGATTTGGCTATAAAATTTTTTGGGTAATTGTTTTTTATTAAAATGTCTTTTATGTGATTTGTTTCTCTCTGTAGTTGGAAAAGAAATTGTTTTCTGTAAACTGTAGTTTTTAATGTGTTGTTTTGTTTTAATATTAAAGTCCTAGACACTTTAATATGGCAATTTATTCTCCTTCTCCATCTTTAAAGCAAACTTAATTGTAGGCTCTCGAGAATTTATATCTTGTAAAAAATATTTAGATTGTCAACGCTATGTTGCCATATAGCAAAAATATCATCAACATATCTAAGCCATATTATTGGCTTTTTAAGAGATTTACTTAATAACTCATTCTCGAGTTCCTCCATAAAGATATTACTCATCAAACGAGACAGAGAAGAACCCAATAAAATTGCCATTGCCATTGCCAATTTTATTGAGTAGAAAAACCCAAATAAAGAAAAAAAATATATGAACACGCCACAATCATTCAGGCATTACTTGGTCCAAGGTATCTTAAGAATTCTGCGCTATATCCACAGATCAATATCAAAAGCGCTACAGATGTTTGAATTTCAGGAAAGTACTTTGGGCTTGTTCGATATGACATTTAATTTCATTGTCTGATGACCATTCTTCATACAGCCATGTTTACAGATATATAATTTTTTTTTACCCCTTCTATCGGTGTAGGTTAGACTGGAATCTGTATGTTTGTTTCCCTTCTGATTACCATGAATTTAGTATTTTTTGTATTTATGGTTAATTCCAGCGACGGTTCGTAGGGGAAAAACAGGTGAAGCATCTATAACTCAATTTTGGAATGGGGATAGGGAAATGGGATAGGAAAAAACACTTTGCTGCGTAGAGATAAGAGTGCAACTGTCAGATATCAAATTGGCAAATAGGTACCTAGATAATAAAATTTTGCTAAACTCACAATAGGTCCATGACTATTAAATCTGTTTGTAGGTGAAATCCACCCTCCTAAATTTCTGAGCAGCAAAGTGATCGATGACTTGATCATTAAAATTTGAAATTGACTTCTCAAGTTTTTTTTTTCAATAGATAGCATTGCCAACGCGCACAGATGTTCCTAGCCTATAGTGTTTCTTAGAAATGTTTTGATTCGTTCGAGGGTAGAGAAACATCTTTCGCTTTCCAATCGCCCCGTGCGTACATTACCAAGAGTTAATTTTTTAATCTTAAGTAATTTACGTTTGCAAACAGATTACACACAGTTCTAATGTCTTCATTTGGAAAGACGGCTCGATATTCACCAAACTTTTCAGTTTCAAATAAATTTGCAACAATTAGGTATGCATCGAAACAAAAACGTTCATGAACCTGCATGGTTAAGGTATCACAGATTTCCTTGCATATTCTGACATTCGGATATCGGTCCTCCTTCTCATTAAATTTCCGTTTCTTTCTGCGATTCTCTATAATCGTTGTAGATTCTTCAGCAGTTAAGTTGCCAAATTCTTGATTAATTTTATTTCTATATTGTCTCTAATATTGTAAATGGCTGTTGAAAAAGTTACCAAATTCCTCTTAACTTTAAGTGCATCCACTTGCTTGCTTTGCAGTTGATCAAAGAAAATGTCGCAGTAAGGTATTATTTTATTGAAGAATAGAATTTTTATCCGACTCGGCGTCAATAATTTCTTCAAGGCATGTTTGCAATTCTTCTTTGTAAATGTAAACAGTATTCACACATTTAAACGTAAAGTTCCATCTGGTAGGGGCCGCACGGACTAGAGGCTTATTCACAACGCTATCCAGAACACTTGTCCTTTTGGATGATCGAGAAAAGAACGCGGGAAATGCAGACACATTTGCAAAAAAAACCTTTACCCCTTTTTCTATTGTACAACACCTTTCAATTATTAGAATTAATTGGCGAGCATAACAGTGAATATACTGTGCATTCTTATAAATATTTTTAATTTTGGCTTGTACTCCTCTGACTGTACCTCTCATCACGAAAGCACCAGCATTACTTTGGGTTTGAGTTTTTTAGGTTCTCTGTTTATTCCTAACTCGCTTAGCACCGTCAGAATGTCGTCTGCAATTTCATCTGCTGTGTGATTTGTTGGTATTAAAAAGCCCCAGAATATTTCGTAAATTTCGCCATTTTTAACATATCGGATATATCGGTTGTTTCATCGGCCTGTATGGCAAACATGCAACATGCAACATTAAATGCAGTAATTCGTTCTGAATTTGTTTAGAGATGCCTAGAAATAATTTTATTTTTAGAGTTTTTTAAATGAGTTTCTAAAATACTGACTATTTCGGTCACCATATTTACTAGCCCTCTGAAAATGCTAGGATTTTCTGAAGTGTAGGTTTTACCATGCCCACGTAAGGCAAACTCAAATGCCCCACAGAATTTTATACCGTCAATTAACAAAACAATATGTAATGATTGCTATCAACAGTTTTATGATCTAATGAATCTAATTAGAATAGAGTCCCGATGTGCACTACTGAGTTGAGAACGAATATCTGTCTTTTCCGACATTCTAATTTCTAGCTCATTTTTCAAATGTCTTTGTGAAATAGAATGCGATTTTATCTTTGCATCCAAATGTTTCAAATTATTAACACCGTGTTTAATTCAGTCAAGATCAAGATCACCCAAACTCACTGGATTTCTGACTTGTGCCAAAATGCACGGAAAACAATAAATTCTATAAGTTGTCTCGCGTTGTTGAGAAGTATTCGTGGTTATGTGGATACAAAACCACGAATACTTCTCATACATAGTTTTATTGAATGTGCGTTTGTAGGTTCGTTTTTGAGTAATATTAACTTGCTCGATTTGCAGAATCGTTGTCAGTCGTCCAAGATTTTTTATGACAATTCGGTCCACAAATGTTAATGTGACATTATTCCTATTTACATATTGCACTGAATTTATTTTCAATATTGTAATCGTTCTAAACATTCACTTTGCAACCACTCGAAAAGTCAATAAACGCGATTGCGAAAAACACCTGACTATTGAAAATGGGGCAGCGCCCAAGATATGACGTTATAAATGCAATTAATTTCGGGGTTACTAGCAAAGCGATACGTTGCTGTCTTTATTTTTCGCACGCGATAGTAAAGAAAACAGTAGCGACACAAACTTGTCTGTGCCCAAAGCAAGTGTTCTTTAATCGGTGTGCTTCGGCAACCCACGACCTATTTCGTTACCGCGAATTACATTATGGATGTTAGACTATAGAAGTCGCAAGAGGCGTGATCGTAGACAGAACAGGGAATAAATTACGATAAAATCTGAAACTATTTTTTCCACATCATTTTTTAATTTTTAGGTAGGGCACGTGCCCATGCGCCCTTATGGACTAACCGCCACTGCTTCTAACAAAACATTTAATAATTATCTGGTCTTTTTTGTAGCAAGTGCATTTCTATGAAGAAAGCAGTGCATCCATTCCATATGTGGCATAATGTCTTTTAATTTTACTATCTCATCAGTATGCGATGTGTAACCACCAGCGAACGACGGCCACAATTGAATTCACTGAACCATTGATATACAGTGGTTTTAGATGATGCTTTATCGCCAAAAGTCGGACAACACAAATAGCCAAAACAACACAAATAGCATCCGTATGGCAAAATGTTCTGAGTACATATAGAATCAACATGTCAAACTTTACGATGTATATGTGAGATTGCGCCTATCAACACTTGTTGTCATTTCCGGATACATAAAGAGCAACCCTCGTAACGTAATAAGTTAAGCGCGTTCCAAATATACAAAGAAAAACTATCAAACGTTCCAAACTTTCAGAATATGTAACATAAACTGTCTGGAACCAATTTTTTCACAGTTTTATTAATATTCATTTTCAATACTTTTACCTCCGATTATACCTCCAATTATACCTCCGATGCATCCTTAATTTTCATATAGTTTAATTGTGCATATCATTTTTTTCGGAAATAATTAATATTACTAAATATACTTATAATTAATAACACTTCAAATTTCGTATACAGGGTGTCCCATAACTTCTATCTAAAAGTCAAAAATTATCAAAAATACCTAAATAATAATAATAAAAAAATATCTAAAAACTATCTAAAACTCAAAAAATATCAAAAATACCTAAATAATATAAATTAATATAATAAAATATGATAAATACCTAAAAAATAATTTAAAAAAAAATATGAACACGCCACAATCATTCAGACGTAACTTAGATTACAGGTATGGGCCTGAGATATGTTTTTTATTTAGATATTTAGAAAGTAAATATATTAAACTACAACATTCTGAAAACAGCTTAACATTTCTTTAGAAATGTACAGATTGTGACATAATACCAAAAGGTTTACGTTTACATATACCTTATAACACAAACAGAAGCATATATATTTTACATAGGGCTAGTTTAGCACTTTTAAGAGATTGCATACAACATCACATATACACTAAACAACAATTAAAGACTCACATTGATAATACATTACAACAAATATACGAAAAAGTAACTGAAGTAGATTTTAATCACATTTATAATAGCGTCTATTCCTGTTACATATATCACTTCAATATCCAAAAAAATACTCACATTAAGAAATTTAAAAACTTAATTATTGAAAAACATGGAACACACACAAAACACATTGATACACATACAGACAAAACTTTTATTAATAAAACTGTAGTTAACCTTTCAAATAAAATATTATCTGATTCTGAAAAGTATGTACTTTCTAAAGGAATAAATTTTAGTGTTACATCGAAAGATATTCCTAAATTAGACCTTATTTCGGTAGTAGAGTCTGTTGCTCAAACATTGCCTTTGGAAAGTGCAAATGAATACAGAATTAGGTTAAAAGTTATCTTAGAAAAACAATTTAAAATCAAATCAAATTTATACCATGAGGAAAGGTTAGCTATAGATAGATTAAAAAAAGACACATCTATTACAATATTGCCATCAGACAAAGGTAACGTCACAGTTATTCTGGGCACTGCAGAATATAATAACAAAATTAAAACTTTAATTGATGAGAGAAATTACACTAAAATACCTACAGATCCAACATTAAAAATAGAGAGACAAATTTACAATACATTATATAAACACAAACGTGAATTTACAGATCTAGAAAGATCACAACTTACACCACATTATAGTAAACCACCTCATTTCTATGGTCTACCAAAAATACACAAAACTAATATACCACTTCGCCCTATAGTTAGTAGTATAGATTCCCTATGTTATAAACTAGCAAAATTTTTATTAAACATTTTAAATCCACTTTCGGGTAGACCAAATTCAGATATTAAAAATACTTCAGATTTTTTAGATACAATTTCGAACATTAAAATTACAAACCAAAATTTAATGGTTAGTTTTGACGTGGTGAATTTATTTACTAATGTACCAGTTGATAAATCACTTTTAATAGTTAGAAAGAGATTAGAACATGACACAACATTAAAAGACCGCACTAAACTAAACATAAATACGATTTCGGAATTATTAACAATGTGCTTAAAAGCCACATATTTTTCAATTAGAAAATGATTATTATCAACAAAATTTCGGAATGGCAATGGGTTCTTCTCTTTCTCCTTTGAGGAGTAATATCTTTATGGAGGAATTCGAGAACGACATATTAAATAAATATCTTAAAAAGCTATTAATATGGCTTAGATATGTTGATATTTTTGCTATATGGCAACATAGCATTGACGATATAAATATTTTTTTACAAGATATAAATTCTCGAGGGCCTACAATTAAGTTTGCTTTAGAGATGGAGAAGGAGAATAAATTGCCATTCCTCGACATTTTAATATTAAAACAAAACAGCACATTAAAAAGTACAGTTTACAGAAAAGCGACAAACACAGATAGGTATCTCAATTTCTTTTCAAATCACTCAAAATCGGTCAAAATAGGAGTCATTAAAAGTTTATATGACAGAGCAAAACTTGTTTGTACCGACAGTGAAATACCATAAAAAGAAACAAATCACATAAAAGACATTTTAATAAAAAACAATTACCCAAAAAATTTTATAGATAAATCGTTTAAAAATTTTGATACTAGACAAAACAGACAAGTTATTAATAACAATAATAATAACTCTCAAACAATTAACCTCACAATTCCTTATATCCGCGGTATTTCTGACACAATTAAAAGGGTAGGAAATAAATACAACATAAGAACGATATTTAAAACAAAAGATACTCTTAGATCTCTATTAACAAAGACTAAACCAAACAATATACAACAAAATACCAAAAATGTGGTTTATAAAATTCCCTGCGAATGTGGCAAAATCTATATAGGTGAGACATCTAGAGCGTTAGATGTTAAAGTAAAAGAGTAAAAAACCTTTTTAGAAAGAGTGATTTTAATAAATCTAGAATTTGTCAACAGGCATGGGAATCGGGTCATAAAATCAATTGGAATAATTCCAAAACGGTATTAAAAGAATCGGCAACAAAATACAGAAGATTAAAAGAAACCGCTATAATTAATTTAAATAAAAATAACTATATTGCTATGCCTTCGGTAGATTTAAATTCAATATGGTTCCCGATTCTTAAGAATACAATTAAACATATTTAAATATTTGAATACACAATCATTACAATAAACAATCACACAGTAAACATTACCTATATATATTTTTTGGTAGTATGTCACTGTGATGAAAATTTATTGTTGTCAATGTAAGTATCGTTGACATACACAAAAGAAAATATATTTACTTTCACTCGTTACTTTATATATTACAAATTAATATAATTTATTTTTTAGTTTAGTTTTGAAAACGGGGGGAGAGTACCCTCCGAAACGTTAAAAGTTTGTAAAATTTTTTATAACATTTTTATATCTTTAAAATTTTGTTCGTTAGATAAATTTATTACAAAAAAGAATCACTGAGAAATTTGTCTCATTTGTCGTTTGGTTTTTTGTTTTTATCCAATGATTCTTTCTTTATATAAGAACAAGTATTTTTGATATTTTTTGAGTTTTAGATAGTGGCAAAAAACCCCAAATAAAGGAAAAAAATATAATTTATAAAGGCCAAAAGATATCAGGTTCAAAATCGTGGTAGTTGGGTTTTCAAAGCCGACAAATCCGAATTTGGTTCTAGCTTAGGCCTAGTTCCTAGGCCTAAGCTACTAAACGTAGGTGGAAACCTACTAAACGTAGGTGGAAACAAGTTTACGGACAGGTAAATTACAATAGTCGCGCTACAGTTAGAAGGTATAGAAAGCTCTACTCAAGCAGAATCATCCTAGATCGACACATTTTTCAAAGAATTTTTAATCAGTGGGCGACCGAAATGTAAGAAGAGGACATTTTGGTTAATATCGCGGAAAATCCTAAACTGGCGTTTTGAAGGCAACTGCAGGAATTAGCAAATCTACAGTTTCAAGAGTTCTTCATAAAGAAAAAATTGTTTCCCTAGCATTTTTCGCCCGTTCAAAATTTTTACAACAAGATCAGAATTTTGTCAAAATCTACTACATAAAAAAAACGAAGACCTCATGTTCCTGAAAAAGATTTGTTTTCTGATGAAGCAACTTTTACCAGATGCGGAATTTTTAACTGGCGAAATAATCATTATCACGAAGTGCCAGCACGAATTTTCAATTAACATTTGACATTATCGACAATTTTTTAATCGGCCCATTTGGGCTTCCGCCAAGACTGAATAGAGATCAATATGTGCAGTTTTTAGAAAATGGTTTGTTAGAGCTTTTGGACGGTATAACATAAGACTTTAAACTTAAGACATGTGGTTAAAGCAAGATGTCATTTGGATCAACGTTTTCTGCATAGATGGATTGGACGTGGTGGTGAGTTTCCTTGTCCACCTCGCAGTCCAGACATTAATCCGTTAGACTTTCATTTGTGGAGTCATATGAAGTCTTTAGTTTAACATAATGAAATTAATACAGGAGACGAACTTTTACACAAAATTCAACAAGCGACCAATGCTATTAGAAATGAAGAAAATATCTTCCCAAATGTGAGGCGTCACATAACAAAGACCATGCGAAAGTATATTGAATTAAACGGTAGACACTTTCAACACCTATTAACGTAAATTTCAAAAAAACTGTTATTTTAAATAATGTCCGTTGAATTTTTGACATCTTGGTGTTTTTTTTCTCGTAGTATTCAAGGCACACTTTATAATTTGCAGATTTTTCAACCATGTGCAATTGAACATTTGTACACGAATATCTCGCGAACGGCATGAGGTATCGATATTGACCTTTTTTACAGCTTTATAAGGTAAAAAATATGAGCGAATGAATTCCTCAGAAAGTAGGAATCAAGCACCCTCTGGGAACTATGCTCAAACTAGTACCAAATTCGGATTTGTCTCCTTTGAAAACCCAACTACCCCAATTTTGAACTTGATATCTTCAACCGTTTTTAAATTATCTCAATTTTTCGAAAATTTAGGTTCATTTTCAACATCCTGTATCTTATATTATATTCTCACCCTGTATAATAAAAAATCTGCAATAATATTATATTTCGGAAGAACTTTTAGAAACAGAATTCAGTTTGCACAATAGTTTTTTGTGTTTACTAAACATACGAAATGAATCCATCTGCTTTCAAAGGCTGTCAAAACAAAAATAAATATCGTACCAGCTTAAAATGCATAAATCTTTACTATAAAGGAAGCTATTTGTCAAAAGTGCTATCAGCTGTGCTATCTTTCCTCCATCTATCAGAAAAATATCTGACTTTTCAGTCTCTCCTTGTACAGTAGATGTAGCAAAAATAAAATTAGTTTCATCTTGATGACAAACTACACAACACAATCAATGGTAATTAGCCAGAAGTATCATGGTATTTGAGACCTTTTTACCACAATATTTTTTATATGCATTAATGGATTTGCTATGATCCCAAACTTTAATCATTGTTTATCGCTTGGCAAATTCGACCACAATTTTTTATTATTGTGGTTGATGAATCTTTTGTTAACTAACGACACGTTGGATTAAACGTGTTTATTCTTCCGTAACAAATTTATCTGTTGGAAAATGGGTATATTTAGTTATTTACTCAGTTGATTCGTCTATAAAAATTGAAGGAATCAATCAAAGAAAGAAATCAATATTTACAATATACAAATATAAAATAAATTAAAAGAATATATATATATATATATATATATATATATATATATATATATATATATATATATATATATATATATATATATATATATATATATATATATATGGTTAGTTGCTTGACCGGGAGGAAGCCTCATCTATCCCTTACATTGGAGGGCACATGTTTCGTCTGTTGGTGGTTAGACTCATCAGGGTACCGACATATGCTCTCTCGCCAAGAATAGGGAGTCCCTCTCCACAATCAAACAACCCATATTTTCACCGACCTCTCATTGGATGCCTTATAAATCGAGTTTTTTACATCTTTGGACTGCGTCCAAAGAGACAACAATAGTCCAAAGATGTCAAGAAAACTCGATTTATGGACCCTGGTGGACCACGCGAAGTACAATTAGAGGCGTTTGTTGTTGTTAGCCTTCCTTTGCGCCCATACTAATTTCATTCTTTCGCTATGAGCCTTTTTCCTTTCGTCAGACCAAGTTGTTCCAGTCTTCCTACATTTTTCTCTCTGGCCAACCTTCCAAACGTTAACCTTGTGTCTGAAATAGCCTCTATCCTGAATTTCACTTTGTATAATATTTGCTGATCTTAGGTCCTGCAGCAATCCATTTAATTATTTCTACTTTAGCTCTACTCCTATTTTCATAAAATTCGACTATTTGTCTAGTTAGCCTACTCGGATTCATCCGTTTTATGTATCCGTAAAACTTAAGTCTTCTTTTTCTCATATCGCTATATATATCTGTGTATTGTTTGATTTCTTGGTTTTCTCGAAGTCGGTATGTTGTGCTATTTATTTGTTTGGGGCCTAAGGTTTTTCTTTTCTATTCAAAATGGGCGTTTCTGCCCCATATAGACATTCTGGCTTAATAACTGTGTTGTAATGTCTCAGTTTTGTGTTTTTATATAGGCATTTTTTGTGTAAGTTTCAATGCCGTTTTCATTTTTTGACATCTACCTTTATTGGCCGCTTTTTCCAACTTATTTTCCATGATTATTTCACCCAAATATTTGAATTGAGAGACTCGTCTGATGTTACCATATTTTGTTTTTAGAAATGGTGTTCTTAGTCTGTTGCAGGTCATGTATTGTGTCTTTTCAAAAGGAAATTTGAAGTCCTACCTTTTCTGATGTTTCTTTTAGGATTTCAATCTGTTTTTGTGCCGTTAATATATCTTGAGCCAAAATTGCTAGATCATCAGCAAACGCCAGACAATCAATTTTGATGTTGGTTTTCCCCAATTTAATGGGCTGGTCAATATTCAGGGCCCACTTTGTTTCACGCATATATATATATATATATATATATATATATATATATATATATATATATATATATATATATATATATATATATATATATATATAAGGTGCGTATAGATCCGGTTGGATTACGCCAAGCTTTGTAACTCATTTTCGAGTATTCTTTCTGATCCTCCACACCTCTATCATCCTTTCTCCGTGGATTCTCTTTCTCTCCTCCGTCCACTTTGTTCCCGATCTCCTCAAAACTTCGGTCTCTGATGCAACGTTCCACATATGTATTTTGTTTCTGGACGTTTTTCTACCCTCAATCTCTGTCGGACCCATTTGTGCCTTTCCCAGATCAGCTCTGACTTGTGTGATCCATGGTACTGTTGACTTGACTCCTTGTATGTATGTAAGAATTCTGTTGGTTCTCCTTTTCGCAAACATGTGCTCTTCCCACAGCCCCATAGGAAAAAGTCTGGGACGGCCAGATCCGGGGAGCGATTTTAGAATTATTGACGTTAGAATTATTAAACGATTACTTTCAAAAAACAAGATGATTATTATGGGCAATTGTGTACCTGAGCAATTGTGTACCTCCCCATACTTGAATTCTCTGACTTTTATCTGTAAAATAAAAAAGAAAAAATTTAAATACTACAAAGAAATAAATAGCTTATTTTGCGCCACTCTATATTAATTTTCTAAAATATTTAACAAATTCATAAATATAACTATACGATATTTTTCTAGCTAATCCCATAAAGATATGTTATTCGATCTGTCATCGAACCTTTAAGATAAAACGGCCCAAACTCGTCCAGCTAAATGACTTTATCGCCACTGCCGTAACGCTAATTTTTTTCTTGCACCAGCGACATATGTGTTTCGTTTCTCTGAAACCGAAATGCCGCCGGCTATTGGTATACCGACGTTGCCTTCTAGGAAGACCAAATTGGGACTTGTCTCGTCACTGGCAAAACCGACAAGTAACGATTGTCGTTATGGTACTCGGATTATCAACACCATGAATGGGGTGTAGTGTTTGAGGGCTGGTGCATTGACAATCAAGACACAGTAATGAGAAAGATTCTTTGAAATTTATGGTTAAATGATAAAAAATTGTCTCTTAATTTTAGTAGTTTCTTAATGTAGACACTAGTGACAAACAGCAGCTAACAGTTGATAAAAAAATATAGAGATAACTATGTCAAAAAAATATTATTTTGTATGTATTTTTATGGTCTATGGTTAATCTACTAGCTTTAAAGCCACTGTTGCTATTCTTCCACCTCGAAGCCTTTATATACTTATTTTATTTATATATTTTTCTATGTATAATGTTAATTGCGCTGGTTACTGCAATTATTCTATAGTGTTCACATTTTTGACGTATTTGTGTATTGTTATTGTTATAACAGATACAAATTGCAACTAGAAGGTGTCCAGAGAAAATTCGCTAAGTTTTTAGCATTCAGACATGATGGAAGATATCCGACGAGACATATAGATCAGAATAGTCTCCTGTTGAAATTTCAAATATCATCATTAGTTAGTCGCCGAAAATACTTACTTCTTCAGTTCATCTATAAATTGTGTAGATCCCTCATTGACTGCCCTGAACTTCTATCTGTGGTGGGCTTCCACGTGCCTTCGAGGTGTATCAGATCCTGCCCCACCTTTCATTTACCCTATGCTACAACCAACTTCATGGTCAGGACACATCTCTTTCAGGCCATGAAGCTCTTCAATGATATGTGCTGCGATGTTGACATTAATAACGTATCTGCAGATCGGTTCACGAGGTTTGTCGCCTTGAGGCTGTTGCAATAATCCATAATAAATTGTAGGGATCGTTGTTGTGGCTTTATTTAAGTCTGTTATATACGCATTGATTTTGTCTTGATTTTTTTTTTGTCGCTTTTTTTTTAACAAATTGTCTCAAATGGATTTATTCTGTCAAACAATAAAGGTTATTGTTATTATTATTATCTAAGTCTGTTATTATATAAGCATTGTTTTTGACTTGATTTTCTTTTTTATCTTTGTTATTTTTTTGTGGATTGTCTCATAAATGGATTTATTCTGTCAGACAATAAAGATTATTATTATTATTATTATTATTATTATTATTATAGATATTGTCTTCTCACTTCTGATTTCGATACCAATCATACAGTTTTGAAATGCAGTGTTGCTCTTCCAGGTTGCTATTAATTCGGCGGGGATATCGCCAGGCTGGAGGAATTTTCTCTTTTTGACGTTTTTTTTTCTCTTTTGACTCTTTTTGACACCCTCAAAGGTGATGAGACAATATTTATTTCTAATGAATTATTTTTTTCGTTGGCAAAATTCTTCTGTTTTCAGTTAGTAAATCTTTGAAGTACTGTTCCCATTCTCGCGTTATTATTGATTTTTTCCCCGATTCGTTTTTCTTTTGTGCCATTCGTTTTTTTACCCTTGCTTTTGCTCCCTAGTTATTTATTTTATCAGCATCACTAAATCAAAAACACAATGGATTGATGACATTATTAACTATATTGGACCCGAATGGTAGAGGAAAGCTCAGTACCATGAAAGTTGGAAGCATGCTAAAAAAGGCCTTTATCTTGAAGTGGATTAACACGACCTGATGACATTGATAATGATATATATGATCGAAAAACTGTGAACTGGGCCCGTGGAGAGAAGTGTTAAAAAGCTAAGGAAGTTCACCCGTAGCTTAAGGCCAAAAACCGGTCTTGGGAGACACTTGCTGGTGCTTTGGATGGCGTATAAAGGAATGGCAAAGCACGACGTGGAGCACGGGTGAACTTCCTTAGCTTTTTAATACTTCTCACCATGGGTCCAGTTCACAATTTTTCGATCATACCAGGTACTTAGCCGAAGTTAGACCGTTCACGAACGGTTTCGCACAGTCTGACTGCTGCAACCGTTTATCGCAGGATGGCGTGGCTGCATGTGATTGCAGCCTCCATTCGACATGGCCAATTTAAATGGTCATGGCTTTAGTCGTTCCTTCATCCGCTTTTCAGGTGTCCAGCTTGAGCCCAACTGATGATGGATTAAGGCCAGAAACTGGCCTTGGGAGACGCTTGCTTGGGCTTTGGATGGCGGCGGATAAAGGAATGGCAAAGCACGACGTGGAGCACGGGTGAACTTCATTAGCTTTTTAATATATATATATATATATATATATATATATATATATATATATATATATATATATATATATATATATATATATAATATATATATATATATATATATATATATATATATATATATATATATATATATATATATATATATATATATTATATATATATATATATATATATATATATATATATATATATATATATATATATATATATATATATATATATATATATATATATATATATATATATATTATATATATATATATATATATATATATATATATATATATATATATATATATATATATATATATATAATATATATATATATATATATATATATATATATATATATATATATATATATATATATATATATATATATATATATATATATATATATATATATATATATATATATATATATATATATATATATATATATATATATATATATATATATATATAATATAATATATATATATATATATATATATATATATATATATATATATATATATATATATATATATATATATATATATATATATATATATATATGGATGGTATTGCAATAATTGCTAGAGAGCAGAGAGAGCTAAAACGCGTAATAAAAATAATTGACCGCGACTCTAAGAAAAAAGGGCTGGATATAAGTGAGCAAAAAACAAAGTATATGTACTGCAGCAGAAATTAAAGAATACTGAGAAATTTGGAGTGCGGAAGCTATAAATTTGAAGAAGTAAAAACATTAAAATATCTGGGAGTCATAATAGATAGAAGGAATGAGGGACTTGATATAGAAGAGAAGATACATAAAGGATATAGAGCATTCCATAGCAACAAGAAATTGCTGAAAGACAGGAGATTGAGCACAAGGAATAAATTAGGAAAATACAAAACAATAATAAGACCAATAGTAACATATGCCGCAGAAACTATAACACTCACAGCAAAAGAGGAAGACAAACTAAATATTTTTGAACGCAGGATAATGAGAACCATAATGGGTGCAAAGAAAGTGGGAAACAACGAGTACAGAAATCTGATGAACTTTGAAATCGACAACTTGTTGGGAAGGGAAAACATAGTGAGAGCAATTAAAGCACAAAGAATAAGATGGTATGAACACGTAATGAGAAGAGATAGGGATACGCCAATAAGAGAGATAACAATATGGAAACAGGCACAGAGCAGACCGAGAGGGAGACCCAGGGTCAGATGGAGACAGCAGGTGGAGGAAAATATAAAAATAGTAAACGCAGAGGGATGGAGAGGACAGATCGCAAACAGGAAGAGATGGAGGAAAATGGTCGAAAAGGCGAAAACTCACCAACAACTATGAAAAGGGCAACAAGAAGAAATGTGGACTGATCCACCACACTAAAAGGATTTGAATAGTTTCTTAGAAAGGAACAGCTACAATTTCAAATATGAAATGTATTAGCTTATATAATATATATATACATCAGTAAACCTAAAAAAAGCTGAAAATTAATTATGGGGACTCTCCTCTGCGATTGATGGTTAATAGCGAAAATATCATCTGATCAGACAAAACTATTCGTGGACTAATGTTTAAGTTAAACTGAAATATTTTAGCCAAATCAGCATGCTAATCACTTACTGCATAAATCTGTCACGGCCATTGCCGCTTAGCTTACCTAACTTCTCGACTTTTTTGTCAATTCTATAGTGTATTTAATTCAAAACAAAAAAACAATTACAATAATGACAATGCAGAATAATGGGGAAATTCTCTTAATATCATCTTTTCATTTTATACATTTTATTCCCCGATAATTTTTGTCATTTCGATATACTAATAAACAAAAAAAAAACATTTTAAATACACTTTTGAATCAAATTGAAAATACACTCACTGTAAAACATAGCTCACTCTAGAACCTATCTCACTGTAGAACATATCTCAGTGTAGTATATATATATATATATATATATATATATATATATATATATATATATATATATATTATATATATATATATATATATATATATATATATATATATATACAGGGTGTTAGGAAAACATGCAGCAAAAATTAAAGTGGTTATTCCTTGACTTATTCTAAGAATATTTTGTTGTATGATGATTTTTGAAAAACCCCTTTGTTTCGAAGATACAGGGTGAACAAAATTTACGACATTAACAACATTCTATTATTAAAAAGTACATGTAAAGTTGCTCAATTTTACAAATCATCCAAATTCTTCAATGGAGTAGCGTAAACTAATGACTTCAGATATTTCCAGAAGAAATAATCCAGGGGGTTTAAGTCCGGGGATCGGGCAGGCCATGTGTGTGGCCGACTTCGACCAATCCGACGATATCCGTATGTTGCTGTTAAAAAATCACGAGCAACCAAACTGAAATATGGTGGTGCACCATCGTGCATAAACCACATTTCATACCTTGTTGTCAATGGTACATCTTCCAGAAACTCAGGCAGCGTTGCTTCCAAAAAGTTGCGATACACCTCGCCAGTAAGTCTTTGTGATAGAAATACCGGTTCAATTAGATAGTCACCTACAATTCCAACCCAAACATTCAACGAAAACTGATGTTGAAAACTATCTTTGCATACCTCATGCGGCAGTTCGAAAATATTCATGATATAAACAGGTACTATCTATTCCGTTCTGTCTTATGACTTTCATAATGCTAATGTCTTGATTAACGAAGATATTGCAGAGCCAACAACATTCCCAGACATATATCAATTAGTAATAAATGCAGCAAAATGTACTGTTATGGTATGTCGTAACGATCCACATAGAATAGAGAAGGAAATGATTACAACGGTTCGTAATACTGTATTGCAGGATTTGCATAGTTCTAGGAGTCTCGGAATGGAGATACATACAGACTTAAAATGTAGCCATTTTATAACATCTAAAGTCAAAATAGTCTATGATGGTTTGAAGAAACTATGTCCCCATAGACATGTCCTTACGGCCAGTTTGAAACTGATAATCTCAGGAGTAACTGTTTTAAGTCATATGATTGACTGTGATATAATTTGTGGGCCATTTTTAACGAGGATTGAGAGATTGCAGAAATCTTGTTTGAGGTACTCATATGGGATACAAAGATTTCAACCTGTGCTCCATAAGCTGGTGTCGTTGAAGTGATTATCGATGTTATTTAGAAGACAACTCCACGCGGGCTGTTTTCTTTCACTCCATATTATGGTAGAAAAGTCCTCCATATCTCTATAATATGATTAGATTTCGATCGGATGTGCACAGTTTGTATACTAGATCCAGGGGTCAATTATCGCAACCTACCATTTTTTCCCTGAGGTTGAAGTAGGTATTAATAACTTAGTAGGTCTCATGGTTAATTAGAGTTTTTTTAGCGAGTTTCAGCTGCACTAAATATTAGTATTGGTACAACTAGTTCAATTTCGAAAAAGTTGAAGAATAACGAAATGTTAAAATCACCAAAGGAAAAGTAGTAACATCCAAAACGAGTAACTAATCTAAATGATCTTGATGTGGGCTCAATTCGCAATCAAATCTATGAAATGTATGAAAAAAGTGAATACATTTAGATGGTAATATTGTATTTTTATCAAATTTTCTTGAACTATTTCAGAACAAACGAGTAATCTTAATTCAACGATTAGTATTCATGAAAAACTAACATGCAGCTCTTTGATGGATATAAAACTTCGCTTCATACCCTTCTAAAAGAAAGTGGTTTCAAATGGAGTAAAGATAATCTACGTAGGGGCCTGATGGAACTTCCAAATATTGCCGTTAAACGAATCCAATTTTTGAAGAATAACAAGAGGAGTGTAAAGACTACAAAAGTTGAACCAAACAATCGTCACATAGGTCAAGATGGAAGAACGATTGATAACTGTTTGGATATGTGGAAAGAAGCTTTATCAATAGTTACACCACAGATCTAGATGAACAGCATCAGACATACAGAAGAAGAGATTCAAAGATGGTTGAATCGCAAAAGGGTGTTTGATAGACTAGAAGTTAATCCTTTAATAATTTACTTGAACAGCGATTCATATGCTGAAAGTTGTTTTAGTGACACTGAACAATTAAACTTTGTGTGAATTAAATGAAAAGCCCCTATGTTGACAAGCAGCAGTTTCAAAACAGATTTTTGATGACTGCACTTTTTAAAGTTATAAAGATATTGTTGCTGTTTTATTGAAAAAATATCAACAGATGAACATGTCATTGAAGATTCATTTCCTGCCCTCGCATTTGAGTTTTTCCCTGAACACTTAGGAAGTATGAGTGATGAACAGGGGGAACGTTTTCACCAAGTTTTAAAGATTTTCGAAGAACGACAAGAAGGATTTTGGGATGAAAACGTTCGGGAGTTACTGTTGGTTCATCATAAGAGAAACCGATCCAAAAAATTATAAAAAGAAGGCGAAAATTAGTCATTTTTTTTCTTTATTATTCAAACTAACATTTTTTTTTCCATTTTTAAGTAAATAAATATTTCTAAAAGCAGACGTGACAGAATTTTTTTTACTATTTTTTCTGGATAACTCTTACGTAAATAAACAATAATTAACAACTTTCAGCTAAGGTATAGAAACCTTGTATACTAGTGTTATTCATCGACATTTAATTGCACTGGGAATGGGTGTTTGTAATCCTTATTGGATGCTTCTTTGTACAGTTTCTCACAAAACGTGCCACTTAAAATAATATTGAGCTAGAATAGAAGAAAAACGACAATAAAATGCCACACGTTTAAATCAAGATCCAGCAAAAAATGTAGAGGTCCAATTGGGATGTTTTGCCCTATCCACCTTATTCACCGGACATTGAATCCTCGGCCTATCATCTGTTCCTACAAAATGGTGTAAATTGATTTTTTTTAAACGAAAAATGTAGTGAAAACAACGTCTAAAGTGCATAGTACCAACCTCTTAATGCATCGGGCTAAAAAGGGACAACGTTGAACAATAAATCTATTTTCGATTAAAATAAACAATATTGAATTTAAAAAATATCAGGCTTTTTACACGATCGTTGTATATTGATTTTTCGGTATTCCAAACAATTCTGAATTAACTTTTGTCAAATTTATGTGTATTAATTATTTAATTAATTATTATGTTTTATAAATTATCATGCTAAAATTTAGAATATTTCATTTAATAAATGTAATTTTATTTATAGCCCTCTTTATGACATAAAAGAACGAACGAAGTATATAACAATTAAGTAAGCCACTTACCTTGTTTCTGTTGCTGCGTTTTATAATATTGTCATAAACATGGCGTAAAAAATGTAGTTTTGCTTTGGTTCTTGACAAGCGCATTTTTAAAATACCATTTCTACAAAGTCACAACATTTCTTTAGCTCGCCGAACACATACGGCGATGTAGAATTAGCATTATTTGCCACTTCTTCGGGTGGGCGTCGTATGCATTTTTCCTCTGTAATGCATTATCTCTGACAGCTTCAGGTAAGATTCTTTTTCTCCGTGGATAATTGCTTCTCAGAAACGCAAATTTAATATCAAACGTGTTTGCTTTATATTGTGAATGCTTGATTCTTTCTTTCCGTTTCTGATAAGTCTTTCGCGCAAAAAAGCAGAAATAATTAGAAGAAAATGTTCCATTCCAATCATTTATTTATTCATCTATTGATTGTATGTACGTACGAGGCGTGCAAATAAACTAACCAGACTGGTGGAGTTGCGTTCAATCGGGTAACACAGTTGACTTCCGCTTTGAAAGGGAACAGTCCACCATTTAATGCTTTTTCAGTACGAGTCTTTTTCTTTAAAGGTACCAGTTCCTGATTTATCACCCATGTTCATATTCACTTAGTTGATTCACCTATAGGTCATTCAGGAAAACAATGGTTGCACGTCATCGATCTAGAGAAATCTATTGCCAATTTAAATCCATAAGAAAGAAAAAATCATTTAAAGTTCAAAGCACTCTCTTTCCTTCTTCCTCTAATCCTGTTCCAGGAGATAATGGCGCTTCTCTTTTGCCATTAAACGCTGTCGGAGAAGTATGTATTAATAACTTAGTAGGTCTCATGGTTAATTGGAGTTTATTTAGCGAGTTTCAGCTGCACTGAATATTAGTATTAGTACAGTTAGCGCGAAAAAGTTGAAGAATAACGAAATGTTAAAATCACCGAAGAAAAAGCGTCAATATCCAAAACGAATAACTAATCTAGATCATCTTGATGTGGGCTCAATTCGCAATTAAATCTATGAAGTGTATGAAAAAAGTGAGTCAATTTACATGGTAATATCGTATATTTATGAAATTTTATTGAACTATTTCAGAACAAACGGTTAATCTTGTAAGTGTTCATGAAAAACTAAAGAACATTCAGCTCTTTGATGGATGTAAAACTTCGCTTCATACACTTCTAAAAGAAATTGGTTTCAAATGGAGTAAAGATGATCCACGTTGGGGCCTGATGGAACTTATTACAATACGGTAGATTAATAAGGCCCACAAAAACGGTTTTAAACATCTAAAGTATTTTATTAAATACTCGATTTGCTGATACTTTTTTCTATTTTTTTAGATGTGCAAATGAACAAAATTTACTGAAAACTTGTTTACGAAATACTTGATTCGCTACGTTTTTAAATTAGGCGGGCCTTATATGCCGCAGGTAACTTACAATTTGTTGTTACTTACTTTAACAATGACCAAAAGTGTTTCGTTGTTTGTTAAATTGCATTACTACTTTTTGCAGCAACCGGATTTACGCTAATGTTTAATATAGTGCCAACATTACGATATATATGTGTTATCCGACCTAGATAGAGTGGTGCTCCAATCTAGGTGGCGGTCCAAATTCAGCGAATCCAAAGCGCGTATTTCCGAGCCTCATTGAAACGAAAATAAAAAGATATATTACTTTGAACCTAAAGTTAAAAAAAACTTCATTGGGGCAGAGGCCATGGAAGGAAAAAGACAAAGAGAAACACATACAGTAGATTTTTAATGAAAAATATTGTTCATGAAATGTACACAACGAAAATTATATCTCTTAAATAATCAGATGTGTTTAAAAAGTGCTTTTAAAATATTACGTGTTGTCTAAGAAGCATAGAAACTATATAACTCGATTATGACAGATCTAGGGGAAATTTTAGTAATATTTTGATGACAAATGATGCCACCTTTAAATAATTCAACAAAAAATTAATTTAAATAAATCACTACCCTGGGGTATCCTTTCACTGACCTGGGTCACAAGATTAAATAAAGGCTTTGTATATCAAGCTAAAACAGGTCAGTGATGAATGTATAGTTATTAAATAGCAAATAAAACTTGAATGACGTGAAATTTAAAACCTATACACCGAATATTTGTTTCGAATAATCTACAGACCACCCATTCCATTCTTTTAAAAATGACCCGTCCCGTCTCTTATTAGCTTCAATTAAAAACGAAAAATATTTATTTAAAAACTCATTTCCAAAATATCCTCAACGGTATAAAAAGATCGACTTTATTTGTAAAATTTGAACGTGGGCGTAGCACAAATTATGAATGAACCTTCGCTTGAGAGATCACATAACTAACGTCTCCGGTCAGTCGCCAATCGCGGTGTGTGGTTCCGCTTAGAAAATGTTAATACCAAGAAAAAATTTTACTTGAAAATAATATGAGAATGAATACTCTGTTTAGTTGTTTGTGTAATCATGTATGAAAGTATATACAGGTGTGGTCAAACTAATAAGAGTGTGAAGTATCACCGAAAAAATATCATTATTTTTATTAGTATATTTTAATTAGTACAATGCCTTGTCATTTACCAGTTGAATGTAATACTGGATACTTATTTGTTTATTTTATTTTTTCAGGTTAATATTTCTTAACGATAATAAAAACTTTAGGTGGCAAAAAAATAAGAGTGGTTTTTAATTTTTTTGCTGTTCGTTCATTGTTATCGAAAATATTTTAGTATCTTTGGTATACATTGTCCATGTATCCTTACAGTTCTAAATGTTACTATGGATCGCGCAAAGCATTATACTCCCGAAGAGAGGCGTCTAATATTGCAGTTACGGAGTCAAAACAAAACTTATAAATTTATTTCTCATCTACTAAAGCGATCTGAATGCGTTATTGCTAAAGTTTTGCTAAATATATCACCAGAAACCAGAGGTCGCCCAAGAAAAACAACAAAACATTGGATAAATGCATTACACGAGAGACACGGAAAACCCCATTTTCAACTTCATTTGACATGAAACAGAAAATGGGCCTACAAATCAGTACATGGACAATTCGTAGACGATTGGTAGAGATGGATCTTCATGGAAGAGTTGCAAGAAAGGTACCACATTTAAGTAAAACAAATATTCAGTATTAGCAGAGAAAAAAAGAAAATGAAGGACAATAGTAAAAGTGGTGGCAATTTCGGTAGAAAATGTATTGAATCCAAACCATACATTTTCTACCGAAATGCAATGAAGTCTTTAATGGAAAAAATGAATCGCTAGAAAGTCGCAGTACTATTAAGGTAAGTCATTATTAATTTTATTCTTCATTTGTAGTTCATAGAAATTGTCAGTGGCGGATATAAAAATTATTTTTGGGGGTGGCTTTGAAAACTTAGATAAAATGAACGCAAAATGACAAGATTTTGAACTTGCCAGGTAGCCCTTCTCAGTCCTAAATCCGCTACTGGAAATTGATATGTATTATGGAAATTGTTTGAAAATCAACAATCATCAAATCAACTTTACAAAACAAATCAAATGTATTTAGAATAAATTAACATGAATATATAATCAATTTCACTGTATCATGCAAAATTATCTTACCATGGTACTTTCCCTTCTGCCGAAGTAAAAAATTGTCCAAATTGTTTCCTGATTTTTTTTTGCATTGCTAGAAGGCTTTGTTGGCTTACGGTTTAATTCAAGCAAACTTCTCTCACTTTCTAATCTCCACGAACCTGGTGTTATCATACCAGTTTCAACATCTTCACTGTCGAACGTTCCTGCGGGTGTGTACGTGCGTTTTGATTGTGAATCTCATCTAAAATAATTGTGTAGAGAAACACATGCAAATACCACCGTTTCTACTTTTTTAGGATGCAATGATATTGGTTTTCTCAATATTCGGAAAACAGCAGATAGCAAACCAAATACATTTTCTATAATACGCCTGGCTCTGCTCAATCGGTAGTTGAATACTCTTTGAAGAGAACCTTTTGGATATGTACCTGGGAATGGCTTCATAAGATTTTGAGTAAGTGAAAATGTCGTCCGCTACCAAAACATAAGGAGCTATCGTTCGATTTGTTTGTGATAAAAATGTCGGTTTTGGAAGTTGCAATTCATTCTGCATAAGTTTTTTATAAAACTGTGTACTTCGAAAAACACCTCCATCTGAGATTCTTCCCTGGCATCCTACATCAGCATATGTAATACAATAGTCAGCATCCGCAATAGCCATCAATACTACACTGAATGTGCCATGATACTTTAAATATATACTCCCACTGTTTTGTGGTGCTTCAATTTGTACATGCTTCCCATCAATCGCCCCAAGGCAGTTGAAAAAATTCCATTTTAAGTTAAATGCCTTTACAATTTGAACCCAATCTCCTTCTGATGAGGCCAACTGTAACAGAAAATCAAAGTAATGATTAAATTATATACCTATGCTCAAATGTACCTATAATAATTTCCTATTTTTATTGTTTTAGAAGAAATAAACAGAACAATCAAATAACGATGACGACCTGGTAAATGTGTCATTCCTGAAGGTTTTGTGGACCAAGAAGCCACCTCAAATGTATCGCCGAAAATTAAATTTGCCAAACCCTCGAAGTTGACTTCGGCACCTATCAAAATGGGTAAAAGAAAAACGACAAGCGTATAAATGTATGTGTTCTGTTCAAGAAAGTATGAAATCAAAAGATGATTTTGCTGTGTATGGGGAAAATGTAGCTAGTAGAATGCGTCTCGCAAACAAAAGCCCTATGGCTATAGCGATAGCAAAAAATCGCATTGATAATATTTTTTTCTCGTTGGAAATGGATAAACTTTATGAATCCACAACCCAATTTGATACTAGGCCATCCTCATGACTACACAACAGCTATTCTGCGCAATCGTCACCACCACCGTCATTTCAATTCTCTCCCAGCCCAACAACGCCATCCAACTCCTTACAATCTACTCCAAGACTACCCCATCTACCCCCCCCCCCCCCTAAGTCGGTCTCCCAATACCAGAATTAGACCAATTTCTTTACCCCAAACAAATTACTCAATAATACTGTTTTTATAAACTACTTTACTTACTACATTTTACTTATATATTTACAATAAACTTATAAATCTAAAATTGTATAGTTTGTTTTATTTATAATGTCCTTTCCTTGCCTTACAATATTCTTGAATAACGTCACGATGGCTTCGCAAACTTCCGGTACAGTTATGGAAATTAGTTGCTTCGATATTTTAAAAAGGTACATTAAACTGGTATACGAATCCCCGTTAGCTGGATATCGGAAAGTGACCGCCAGTCTTACTGAGAGCGGGATGTGTATCCTTTTTCAAAATTTTAGGAGCTGCTAAACGAAGAAGCTGTTCAAAATCACTTGTAAGTCTGAGAATATTACGAAACGTGTTTTCATCATTTAACTTCAACTCTCACATTAACCATATATTCTCCCATTTTTTTTTTAATTCTCTTTGCTACCATCTCCTTTTTCTTTTCTTTTTTGAACTCAACTGATTTTTTTTTTTGATGTGGACACACAGCATTGTTTACAACATGTATCCAGATACATGTTGATTTGTCTCAACAAAGTGTTGACAACATGTTGACTGATATTGCCAACACTTTGTTTCCCGGTGTGGACATACCTTTAGGGACGCTAGCAGAATTAAATATCCCGAAAAACACTATCTGGTTATACTTGAAGAAAAATGACAGGAAAGCTTTAAAATCAAAATATCTTCAAACACTTGAAGTTGGTGAGACCAAAAGAAGAATCGAATACTGTTTATGGTTACAAGGTATGTACTTTAAGGTGGGCCAAAAATCCGTTTTTTTCGAATTTTATTAAATAATACCCAAAATATTTTTCATTATGCCAAAAAAAAAATTGCGCTAAGGGAAAAAATTAAGTCGATATCTTAGGCTCCTCAAAGTCAGTCAAAGTTCAAAATGTTTCAACAATTTTCTCTTTATTTATACTTAATTTATTGTAAGGGCCTTTATTGCAGAGAATTGAATTTTCGATCAAAGTAAGTTGAGAATTGTTTTTTTTTTAACTTTGAAGAGCCTAAGATATCGACTTAAAATTTTTTCCTTTGGCCCAATCTTTTTTTTACATAATGAAAAATATTTTCGTTGTTGCTCACCCTAATGTATATATAAGATCCTACGTTTTTAAAAAATATTGAATTGTTATTGATGAAGCCACATTTACGACCAATGGTCTCGTATCATCACAAAATATTAAATTTTCGGCTCAAATTAACCCATATTGGGTGATACAATGTAAGAGATAACATTCTACTTAGAAAGAAAAAGGAGAAAAAGGGCGAAAAGAGAATTGAATCGCGGTTCTTTTTTCTTTCTTTTGTTCTCTTTTCGCCCTTTTTTTTTCTTTTTTCTTTTTGATATTTTTCTCATATAAATAGAACATAGTTTAGTTTTTAAAATTAGATTAAATCATATCCTGATGATGCTAATGGTTAGCGAAACGTGCATCGAGAACTTTAAAAAAAGTGCTTCTGTGTTTAGTGGTTTACTCTTTGAGTTTACACTGTATATAGTTTATATACAGTTTATATACTGTACTATAGTATATATAGTTTAATTTTAAAGCAATTTATAATGGATCTTCATCAAGTAAAAGTTGAAATCGTCTCTTAACCTTTTTTTACCTGAATAATCATACCAACCAAAACACTGTCTGTCATCTATGTCGCTGCCGACGAAATCGATTCGTCTAGATTCAGTTCATTAAAGTACAGACTCATTAAATCCGGTGGGGTTATGGAATTTGAGCGTAAAATTCCGTCGTCCTGTCTTTTTTTTTCATCATCTTGTTCCTCTTCCACCAGTCGGTCGATCATTTCAAATGCCAAACATGCGACCTTAGAAGGCCAAATCGACAACATCCGGTGTTAAACCGCGAATCTTCAACTTGTCTTATCTTTTTGTTGGCATAGGCGTCGAATAGAAAAAGTATATAGTTTGGTTTTTTGTTTCTGTTTTGTGCTGCGGTAATATTTACCTTGACGTTTTTTTTTGTCGCTTTTAATATATTAAATGTCATGAAAACAAGAAACTAAGATTAAAATAATTATTTTATTTTAAAATCTTTTTACCTATGAAATTTGTCTTTATTAAAAATAAAACTTTATCATTAACAATATTGATACTGATTATCGACTTATACTTATTTTACTTATTTTTACTTATTTATACTTATTTATTTTTACTTATTTATACTTGTTTATTTTTTTTACAAATAATAACGAATGAATTCAAATTTATAAAATTAAAAAAATCACGTGCTTATGTGAACTGTCATGTTTGTGACGTCATTATAGTAAAGTGTTTTCACCTCAGTACTGACAACGGCTTCTACTTGCATACACACTGTCAAAATTATTGTTGTTAAGTGCTAAATAAAATATTGTTTGTTAGTAATTTGATTCAGTAATGTAGGGCAAAGGGTTCACAAAGGCTAATTCTGATAATATACATGATGTGGTATACGTGATGTGATATATTTATGGTCGAAAATTTGTAATGTTAAATTATATTTTTATTATAATAACTTGATGTTAACCTATAAAAAGAACATTTTATAGGTTAACGTAATTATTTATTTTTTAACGTAACTATTTTAAAATATAAAAATAATTTTTTAAACGTAATTATTTTTTTTAATTTAATAATTAATTTAATTAATTAATTAAATTAATTATTTATTTTTTATTAAATATTCATAAATGTATGATATTATAGCTGATTGTAAAATCACTAACGCTACAGCAATGATAACAATATAGTCTGTATAAAGTAATATATTATGATTAGCATGAGGTTTGAGAAAACCAAAATCTCGTATTATTCCAATGACGTATTCTATATGAATATGTAGAGCAGCAATTCGTTTAATGGATTGGGAACAGGATAGCGTAAAGATCAATGTTCAAAACTTACCTTACACCTTACCATCTTATATTTGCATATTTGCAGTTGATATCGTTCTCCTTTCACAAGACTCAGACGAGCTGCAAAGACGCATACAAGAACTGCAAGAGGGTGGTGAACCATTTGGCTTAAAAATAAACCTGAAAAAGAGTCAGGTTATGTTCAAGAAATTCGCTGAGGACAGGAGAATTTTAGTTTTAGCAAGGGATTTGGAGATTGTGGACCACTTTATATATCTTTATATAAAGAGGGTTTCAATGGAGGGGGATATCGCCCGGGAGGTGGAACGGCGTGTTAAGAGAGGCTGGCCGGTATTTGGCAAGCTCAACGTAGTGTTTAAGAGCAGACTCCCACTTTGCCTGAAAAGAAAAGTCTTCGATTAGTGCTTCCTGCCCGTTATGACATACGCAAGTAAAACCTCGACACTCACATCGCAGTCTATTCAGAAACTTCGGGTAGCACAGAGGGAAATAGAAAGATGTATGCTTGACATTACAGGATGAGATAAAAAACCCTGCGTATGCGATTACTAGAAATCACTCTTCACAGAATCAACGGATTCGAAATTCAAAGTCAAGCGAGTGCTGGGCGAAAAACCAGGTTATGCCAATTCTGGAAAAAATAAGAAAAAATCCATGTCATCATGTTAAGAGATAATGAGATATTATTTAAAATCTTGAAGTCCGACACCCTAGGCTATATATTTAGGTACTGTAATCACCATTTCTCGAACGACCGCGAAGAAGACCGACAGCCCGATGACATCGTTAAGTATATAGGACCCGAGTGGCAGGGGAAAGCCCAGGACCGTGAAAATCGGAAGCATGCTGCAAAGGCCTTCAACCTGCAGTGGATCGTCACGGACTGCTGATGATGATTATATATATATATATATATATATATATATATATATATATATATATATATATATATATATATAAATATATAAATATATATATATATATATATATATATATATATATATATATATATATATATATATATATATATATATATATATATATATATATATATATATATATATATTATTATTATTATTAGGTGCGTATAGACCCGTTTGGATCATGCAAACCATTCTGACTCATTTTCGAGTGTTCTTTCTGATTCTCCACACCTCTCTCATCCTTTTTCGTGGATTCTCTTTCTCTCCTCCATCCACTTTGTTTCTGATCTCCTTGAAACTTCGCTCTCTGATGCAATGTTCCACATATGTATTTTGTTTCGATACGTTCTTCTATCCTCAATCTCTATCGGACCCGTTTGTGCCTTTCCCAGATCAGCTCTGACTTGTGTGATCCATGGTACTGTTGACTTCACTCCTTGTATGTATGTAAGAATTCTGTTGGTGAGTCTTTTCGGTGGGAGTCTGCTGATATGTCCATAGAATTTCAATCATTTTTTTCCTATGTCCGCCGCTACGTTGGACATTCTCTCTGTCAGTTTTTGGGCCGAGAATTTTTCTCATAATATTACGTTCTTCTTTTAGTATGTTTTCTATGCCGCTTTTTGTATGAAGTGTAAGTGTCTCGCTTGCGTATAGTACTTCTGGTTTAATTACTTTATTGTAGTGGTTCCAGGTATTTGAAGTGAGTGACCCTATTTATTTTGCCGTATTTGGTGTTCATTTTTGGACTTCTACTTTTGAGCAGAATAATTCGGTTTTTTGAAAGCAGATTTGTAGGCCATAGGCCTACACATTCCTTGAGGACTTGGATCTGTTTGGTTACCCTTTTTTCATTGTCTGCGAGTATGGCTAGGTCGTCTGCGAAGGCCAGGCATGATATTTCTATGTCGTTTTTGGATCGTCCGAGTCGTATTGGTTTCCAGTGTCCTTGATTTTTCAGTTTTTTTTCTCGTTCCCTTATGACTTTGTCCAGGACCAGGTTGAAGAGGAGTGGGGATAACCCATCTCCTTGGCGTACTCTAGTTTTAATCAGAAATGGTTCAGAAATTTCTCCTATAAATTTTACTTTAGAGGTTGTGTCAGTCAGTGTCTGCTTGATCAATCTTAGTGTTTTGGGGTCGAGTCCTTATTCTTCTAGGATGTTGAATAAAGATTTTCGGTCGATGCAGTCGTATGCTTTCTTAAAGTCCACGAACGTGCAGATGATGGGGACGTTTCTGATAGCTTTGTATTTCAGTATAGTTTTTAGGTTAAATATTTGTTCAATGCATGAGCGACCAGGGCGAAAGCCCGCCTGGCACTCGCCAATATTGTGTTCTAATTGTTCTTGTATTCTCTGGAGAAGGCATGCTGAGAGGATTTTGTAGGTGACTTCTTGTAAGGAGATTCCTCTGTAGTTGTTCACATCTGTTCTGTCTCCCTTCTTATGGATAAGAGCACATTTCCATTCATCTGGTAATTTTTCTGTTTGCCAAATGTATATATATATATATATATATATATATATATATATATATATATATATATATATATATATATATATGTAGCAACTTCTTCAAAACCGTTTATTTATGGTAGGAAAATGTTCAACATTTTTAAGAAAAATTTATCAGTAATTGATCCAATATAGTTTATTTCTAATAGCTTCCCGACTTTGTTTTAGCATTGAGTCAATTAAATTATGGAGCATTGAAGAATGTATTGATTCCCACATTTTTTCAAAGCATTTCGTTCGAAGAATTCAAACATATCGTCCAAATTTGTGGAACGTTCTGTCCTAAATGTGTCGTCCATGATTTTCCATAAATTTTCCATCAGAATTTAATCCGAAACTGAGCTGGCTACCTAAGTAATTTAATGTTGTGCTCTTTCAACAACAACCAACATGTTTTGAAGTACGTTTTGGGTCTTTACTGCACTGGTAAATCCACTTTAGAGACATATTTCACTCGCTAAAAGGTAGAATAATATTTTCTAAAATATCGACATAAACAAATTTGTCCCTAATGCCGATGATTCTATGGATTGAACCAATACCTTCATATGATAAGCAACCTCATATTTTAATATTCCCTTCGTGCTTTACAGCCTTCACGGCGTATTTGGATTGAAGTTTTTTATTATCTGGAGGTCAAACATTTTTGATTTCGTCACTACTGATTAACGAAAAATTCGATTCGTCACTAAATAAAATGTTCCCCCGCTGCTTCTTGTTCCAATGCACATGTTCCATGGCGAACTCCTATCGGGCTTTTCTATTCTTTTTAGATAATAATGACTTTTTAGCTATTGTTCGTCCATACCCTCCTTCAAATAATCTCCGTTGAATCGATCTTGTAGAAACATTTACGCCATCCAATTCTGCATTTATACATGCAGCGCTCTTAAAGAGATCTGCGTGACTTATAGTAATGATTTTTATATCAAATCGTAAAGCAGTTTTTCTCGGTCTTACGGTGCGATCCCAAAATGAAAAAAAAATTGAATAGTTCGCGAAACTACCGACTTATTCAGAAATTAAATAAAAATAATAAGAGTATAAAAAATTATCGTTTATTTTAGATTTAATAGGAGGATAGGAGGCTTATGGTATGTCTCAGATATTGAATGAGCCCACAAGAGTATCCGAACGATCAAGTTCATTGATTGATCCATTATTTATTTCTGAAGTTGTTAAGTTGCATACCTATGGCACTCTCGACAATAATATTTCAGACCACAAATTGATATTTGCTGAGATATCTGTGTCTGATGACAAATTACCTCCTAAGATAATATCTTACCGTTTATTTAATAAAGTTAATTTTCAACAGTTTAAGCATTATTTATCTTCATTAAATTGGAACATAATATTTTACGAAAAAAATATGATCTCAGCCTTTGACAGGTATGCTCCCGTGGTTACCCGTAGGGTAACTAAGCCAAATGCCCATTGATTGACCTCAAATTTGAGGTTGCTTATTTCAGATAGAGAACGTGCTCTGCATAAGTATAAATTGTCAAAATCTAATAGTGATTAGATGAGAAATTTTCTTGTTTCGGAGACGAGACGTGAAAAGAAAAATTTCCTTACGATACAATTAATCAAAATAATGTGAGGAAAACGTGGTCAACCTTAAAAACATTTAGTATAGGTTCTAAGTGCCAACGAAGTTTGCCTGACAACTTAAATAAACCGGAACTTATAAATCGGTATTTTGGAGAATTTGTTTCGGATGTAAATGGTAATTGCGAGGATAGGATTACTTACTACTATTCGAATAAATTTCCCTCGGCAGGCGCATTCTCGTTCCAGTTGGTGGATGAGAGGGTAGTGCATGATATGTTATTTAAGTTAAAAAAAGATGGTACAGGTGCTGATAATATTTCTCTGCGGATGCTACAGTATTGCAGTCCCTTTCTTGATGTATATATACTTAATATAATTAATAGCTGCATAGAGCAAAACTACTTTCCTCTAATTTGGAAGCAAGCTGTAGGGATTCCTCTTCCGAAACATGATAAGCTTTCTTCGTTTTCTGACCTGCGTATTATTAGCATACTTCCAGTTCGTTCTAAGATTTTTGAGAAAATTTTATTTAAACAGATGTACGAGTTTTTTGTCTCCAATAAAGTAATATCCGATTCGCAATGTGGCTTTAGAACTGGTTTTTCAACGTCTACAGCTCTGGCTTCTGTGACTAGTTATATATTTAACAGCTATGACAGGGGCTTAGCTAGCGTACTTGTATTACTGGACTTTTCTAAGGCGTTCGATACATTAAACCACAGCCTCTTGTGCGCAAAATTGTCTTACTATGGGTTTGACGAATCATCCGTTAATCTAGTAAAATCGTTCCTAGATTGTAGAACAGAATATATTTCTGTTAATCATGTAAACTCGTCTAAAGTGAATGTTCTTTCTGGTGTGCCTCAGGGATCAGTGTTGGGTCCATTATTCTTTATTGTATATACATCTGATATTTTGCGTTCTGTTCAGAACATGAAAGTACGGGCTTATGCTGATGACACACAATTATATTTCAGTTTTCCTCCACGTGAATACTCCAGAGCCAATAATATAATTAATAACCAGTTAAACAACCTTAAAAGACTCTCGTTAGCACATAATTTGAAATTAAACTCTTCTAAATCTAAAGTTATGCTATTTTGTACTAAATCTAACTATATTTTTTTGAGGACGAATCTTTCAATATCTGTTGACAGAGAGAGACTTGGTTTTGTTGATTGTGCGCAAAATTGGGGTGTTATTTTTGATTCGAAGTTACGTTTTAAAGATCATCTATCCAAGTTAATTCGTAGATCATTCATGCACCTTAAGTTACTTTATGGTAATAGGCACATTTTGAACCAGGCTTTAAGAAAGCTATTATCAGAGTCGTTGGTACTTTCTCAATTTACTTACTGTGACTTTATTTATTTCCCATGTCTCGACTCTGTGGACAGGGGCAGAATTTAGCGAGTACAGAGTGCTTGTTGTCGCCTTATTTTTGGACTTCGAAAACGGGATCATATCTCTCAGATGATTAATGAGCTTAAGTGGCTTACTATGGATCACAGATGGCAGCTTCATATGGCTAATTTCACTTATAACGTTATCAATTCTGACAATAATTCTGAAGCACTTAAAAGTATGTTTCTAGCTCGTTCAGCCAGCCATTCTGTGAATATTAGATATAGAAGCAAATTTACAATGCCACATTACAAAACATCGATGTTTACGAGATCATACATATATAATGCTATTAAGATATTAAATAGACTCCCCAATATATTTAAAATGTTTAATATTAACAAATTCAAATACAAAGTCAGGGAATCTTTTAGTTCAATAGCTATAATTGCTAATATATTTTATATTTTTTTAAGATTGTTGTTTCATGGGCATTTGACGTTCTGGTGGTGACCGGATGGTTGGGTAATAGTATTGTTTTTAGAGTATGTCTGTGAGACATGAGAGGAAATGTTTGTAGTTTTATTGGTGGGTTTTTTTTTCTATCTAGGGATTAACATCGGTAGGTTGGTTGAGTGGAATAGCAAAGTATGCTACACTTCGCCAACTTGCTGATCAACAAATTGAGAATTCTCATTTATTTTGTTTCTATACTTTTGTGTATTTCTTTTTTTTCTTGTCATTAGTATGATGCAATAAAGGCCATTTATTATTATTCTGCTCATCCTTACTGCAGAATCTCAGCTCATGCTGGCCGGTATTCCAATGCCAAGATGAAAAAGCAATTCAGCTCCTCTCACCCTAGCATAATATCTTACGAACAATGTGACACGTCTGCAAGAGCACGGCACGCTGTCCCACTATGGCAATCGATCTCGAGATCCCGAGGCTCTCGAGGTTCTTTGAAAATCTCTTACTTATCAGGCCTTCGGCGGATATAACGAAGGGCACTACATCTACCTTACTCAGTTTCCACTGGTTCTTCAAGTCGTATGCCAGATTTTCATACTTTGTGGATTTTTCTATCTCAGTTTTTCTAATGTTGTGAGATAGTGGCACTGCGATGTCAATTATAAAAGCCCTCTTATCCTTTTTGTTGATTAGAACAATATCCGGCCTGTTATAATCAACCGTTCGATCAGTAGTGATTGGTCTGTCCCAGTAAAGAATGGTATCGGATGATTCAAGTACAGGAGAAGGCGAGTACTTATAATATGGAGGAGGTGCATTTTTTAATAGCGAGTATTTTTTTGCAATTTGTTGATGTATAATTTTTGCCAGCTGATTATGCCGTCCTAAATAAGCATTAGGGGCAAGGGCCGGGCAACCGCCAATAAGGTGCTCAATTGTTTCCCCCAAAGTACCGCATTTCCTGCACTTATCGACTACGTCCAAATGCAGTATGTGCTTTTCATAGTTTTTTGTTCTTGTTACCCTATCTTGAATAGATATCGCGAAACCTTCTGTTTCTGGGTACAAGAGTCCATCAGTCAGCCACTTCACAGACAATTGTTCGTCAATGGTGTCATCTTCGAGTGACTTAGGAAACCTTCCGTGCAATGTTTGGCCTTTCCATTCTCGAACACAGTCCGTGAGTGTTGTTCTGCTATCAATACGATTTTGTTTATTTAGGTTCAGTGGGGTGAAACCCCGATCCCCCGATTATTATTATTATTATTATAAAACCCCCGATTATTATTATTATTATTATTATTATTATTTTTGGATTGTGTTAATTTGATGGAAATTCATTATAAATGTTTAATGAAAGACTGTTTTTATCTATATTTCCGCTTTATTATAGGGGATTAAGGGTATTTATTCAGGTTTATTTAGTCATTTAGAAGGGTTTTTGCATATTTAAGAAGGTTAGTTCTAAACTCTCAGGGCTAAACCATCTGGGAAGTTTAGAAATAAACCGTCTCAAAAATGTAAAAACCCTTCTAAATGATCAAATAGACCTGAACATTGGTGAATATCAAGTAGATTTTCGACTGGGCAGATCCTGCCCTGAACAGATCCTGAATCTCATGTTAATTCTAAGACATCAAAAACTTTACAATAAAAATATCGTCTGTACATTTGTGGATTTTAAAAAAGCATATGATTCTATTGACCGCGAATCTTTATTCCGAATCTTGAAAGAACATGGACTAGATCTGAAAACGCTGGCAATTATTAAAGCAACGTTAACTAACACAAGGTGAAAAGTTAAATTCATAGGTGACATCTCAGAGCCCTTCGAAATTAAAACTGGAATGAGACAAGGGGATGGACTCTCGCCACTCTTATTTAGCTGTATTCTAGAAAAAGTAATACAGGAGTGGCTTGAAAAAAAGTCGGCTCTGAATATTGATCAGCCAATTAAACTGGGGAGAACCAACATCAAAATTCTGGCATTTGCTGATGATCTAGCAATTTTAGCTCAAGATGTATTAACGGCACAGAAACAGATTGAAATTCTAAAAGAACAGCAGAAAATGTAAGACTCCAAATTTCCTTTGAATAGACACAATACAGGACCTGCAACAGACTAAGAACACCATTTCTAAAAACAAAATATGGTAATATCAGACGAGTCTCTCAATTCAAATATTTGGGTGAAATAATCATGCAAAATGGGTTGGAAAAAGCGGCCAATAAGGGTAGATGTCAAAAAATGGAAACGGCATTAAGACTTGCACAAAATATTTACAACAAAAAATGCCTATCTAAAAACACAAAACTGAGACATTACAATACAGTTATTAAGCCAGAATGTCTATATACTGCAGAAACGCTCATTTTGAATAGAAAGAGGGACATCGAGGACATTGAAAAGAAGGAAAGAAAAATCATAAGAAAAATCCTAGGCCCCAAACAAATAAATAGCACAACATACCGACTTCGAGAAAACCAAGAAATCAAACAATACCCAGATATACATAGCGATATGAGAAAAAGAAGACTTAAGTTTTACGGACACATAAAACGGATGCATCCGAGTAGGTTAACTAGACAAATAGTCGAATTTTATGAAAATAGGAGTAGAGCTAAAGTAGAAATAATTAAATGGATTGCTGCAATTAAAGAGGACCTAAGATCAGCAAATATTATACAAAGTGAAATTCAGGATAGAGGCTGTTTCAGACACAAGGTTAACGTTTGGAAGGTTGGCTAGAGAGAAAAATGTAGGAAGACTGGAACAACTTGGTCTGACGAAAGGAAAAAAGCTCATAGCGAAATAATGAAATTAGTATGGACGCAAAGGAAGGCTAACAACAACAACGTTTAATTGTACTTCGCGTGGTCCACCAGGGCCCATGCGTGAATAATCACCGCCATCCAAAACGCCAGCAAGCGTATCCCAAGACCGGTTTCTGGCCTTAAACCGTCATCAGTTGGGCTCAAGCTGGACACCTGAAAAGCGGATGAAGGAATGGCAAAGCACGACGTGGAGCACGGGTGAACATCCTTAGCTTTTTAATAAATTGTATTGTTCGCTTCGACTGAAGAGTCCAATTGACCAACTGTCAGTTCTTCAGAATTGTCAGTTCAACACTTCTCACAAAGCATGCAACCTTATCCAGCTTTTAACTGGCGTGACTGAAGGATACATCGTTGTCGGACTTTACACCCTTGTCTAAAAACAATTACAGACAGAAGAAAAAAAGAAAAACAACCATCCGAGTGCTGGAATCGAACCAACTACCGCGCTAAGTGCGGTTTCGGCTCAGCGGCGGCAGGCCGCCTTCTTGTCGTCCGTGCCAGCGCGATCTGCATATGATATATGTTAGTATTACTCTTATACATTAGTCTGCAACAAATAAATCAAATTCTTTTGAATTTGAACCATATAAATAATAGATCAACAAGTTATAAATAAATATAAGTCTTAACACATATACAACATTCTCTTATTGTTGTTCTTGGCAAATATTTGATATATTTAACTGAGGTAGCCGATACTTGATGGAAATTCATTTTAAATAAAAAACCAAGATTAATACCTAAATTTCCACTATATTTAAAACGTGTATTAAATGAATTAAATGCTGCCATTTTTTGAGAATAAGGATGACAAGACTTGTTATGTATAACCAAATCTGAGTGAGATGGCTTATGATAAATTGCAAAATCATATTTATTCTCTTTTCTTGTAACTGTTAAATCTAAAAAGTTAATACTGTTGTTTTGTTCTTCTTCAACTGTAAAATGAATGTTCTTATGTAAAGAGTTTATATAAGTTAGGAATTGATTTAATTGTCTGTCAGTACTCGTAAAACAAATTATAATGTCATCAACATATCTATACCAGTAAAATGATGATTTGAATAGCTGATGTTGACATATCTTATCTTCTAAATTATCCATAAAAATTTCCGCCAGTAAAGGACTTAAAGGGTTCCCCATTATCAAACCTTCTTTCTTAGTTATTTGTTAGTTTAATTTAGTGTGTATTTGAAAAAAAACACTGTGTGTCGAAACAATTGTCCTACGTACAAGTTTTAAATATAGTGGAAATTTAGATATTAATCTTGGTTTTCTATTTAAAATATTTTATACTTATTATAAACTGAAAAAGATATATTCTAGATTTACCCAAATAGTATATCAGTTTAAAATAAATGCAGAAATATATATTACCTCGGCTTAAACTTAACGCTCCCACACCAAAAACGTCTTACATATCTATGATTATAATCAGAGAAGTATCAGATTACAAACTTATATTTTAGGCAAGTCTTAACTAATGACCCATAAAAAATGATTAAAGAAGGTTCTAAAAGCAGAATATTCATCACGCATATGACATGACACTTTTTAGATAGTTGCAAATAATTAAAAAAAAAAAAAAATTCAGGATGTATTTTTTTGTATTCAAATCAATGATTCATTTGCTAAACTACTTCATGGGCTTAGTATTATGAATAAAGCTTAGTTTAGCACAAAGTTCAGTCATTTTATGGTTTATTGGTTATGTTATGTAGCTACAAATTTCACAATAATTATATTATATTAACAAATCACAATATTATATTAACAAGTTTATTGTTGATAAAATGACTCTATTCTTCCGTATATTCTACCTAAAGCCCAATACATTTATACATTTTTCTTCAATTCATTTATTCGATCTCTGAAGTGACACTTGCCACGCAGGAATTTTTTGAATTTTGGGAACAGATGAAAGTCAGAAGGGGTCAGATCTGGTGAATATGGTTGATGCTCCAAAATGTGTATTGAAACTCCTTCAATTTGTGAATTGCAAGTACGCTTCTGTGAACTGGCGTATTGTCTTGATGAAAAATGATTTTTTTTTACTAAACCAGGTGTTTATCCTCGAATTTTTGTATCCAATTAATCTAAAATTTTTCTGTTATTGATTTAACGGTTTGAAGGTAATCAATTGACAAAGTATCTTTTGCATCCAAAAAAATTGTTGCCATAACCTCTTTAGTCGATTTTGACCACTAGACTGCTTCGGAGCTGAGTCCACTATGCGGTTTGTTGTCACAGTTCAGGATCATGGTGGGAAATCCAAGTCCCATCCATAATTACAAAACGACATTTAAAATCTAATGTATTCTTTCGAAACAGATTCAAATGTTGGTTAAAAAGTTTAACTCGAAGTCGTTTTTGATCAGAATTTATCAAATGAGGCACCCATCTTGCACATAACCTTGTCAACTACAATTCCTTCTTCAAAATATGAAACAGCCGTTCCGTTGCGAAATCACTACATTTTGTATAATGTTTTAAGTATGAAAACGTTTTCTGCTTTTGCTTTATTGGGAAAAAGCAGTCCCAATAACTATCGATCAAATACCCATTGAAATGAATACTTCTCAAGGGTGTTTAAACTTACTTTGCTAAAATTCATTCAACATTTTACCACACTGGTTGAAACATAGATTCACCATTCATTAAACAATAGACATGAATCAGCTTTTCATGCCGAATCCAATTCAAACAAATCCATCTACAGGAAACGTTATGGCTTCGGCTTTTGGGATTCTCATGGTTTGGTGCCAGTAAAATACCTAACAAAAAGACTGTCACAGGAGAGTATCACGTTTCACTACTGCACCAATTAAAAACTGCTATTCAGACTAGACGTCCACATCTGGCCGAAAAGAAAATTCACGATAGATACATTACTCTACTGAACATTCTTTCAATATAATCTTTTCAACTGATTTGTTTTAATTATTTTTTCTATTCAGCTTGGAATGATTTCACTTTTTATTTTTATCTAAACATTTCGAACTGAACTCTCTATATGCTAATAATACCAATTAATATAGCAATGAAAACAATTAAGAGCAGACTCCCACTTTGCCTGAAAAGAAAAGTCTTCGATTAGTGCTTCCTGCCCGTTATGACATACGCAAGTAAAACCTCGACACTCACATCGCAGTCTATTCAGAAACTTCGGGTAGCACAGAGGGAAATAGAAAGATGTATGCTTGACATTACAGGATGAGATAGAAAACCCTGCGTATGGATCAGGGAACAAACAAAAATGTGTGAGATTACTAGAAATCACTCTTCACAGAATCAACGGATTCGAAATTCAAAGTCAAGCGAGTGCTGGGCGAAAAACCAGGTTATGCCAATTCTGGAAAAAATAAGAAAAAAATCCATGTCATCATGTTAAGAGACAATGAGATATTATTTAAAATCTTGAAGTCCGACACCCTAGGCTATATCTTTAGGTACTGTAATCACCATTTCTCGAACGACCGCGAAGAAGACCGACAGCTCGATGACATCGTTAAGTATATAGGACCCGAGTGGCAGGGGAAAGCCCAGGACCGTGAAAGTCGGAAGCATGCTGCAAAGGCCTTCAACCTGCAGTGGATCGTCACGGACTGCTGATGATGATTATATATATATATATATATATATATATATATATATATATATATATATATATATATATATATATATATATATATATATATACATATATGTGTATGGTGACGTAATATAGCCTATTATTTTCTCCGCCTGCCTTGAGGAAGTATTCCGTAATCTGGATTGGAAACAGGATGGTGTAAAGATCAATGGTGCAAACTTACCATCTTAGAATTGCAGATGATATCGTTCTCCTTTCACAAGACCCAGAGGAACTGCAAAGACGCATACAACAGCTGCAAAGGGTTGGCGAACCATTTGGCTTAAATATAAATCTGAAAGCGAGTCAGTTTATATTCAATAAATTTGCTAATGACAAAAAGATTTCAGTTTTAGGGAGAGATTTGGAGATTGTGGACCACTTTATATATCTTTGTCAGAGGCTGTCAACATATATATATATATATATATATATATATATATATATATATATATATATATATATATATATATATATATATATATATATATATATATATATATATATTGATGGACTGATTTGAGGCGAGCAGAGGTACGTGGAAGCACGGATGAAAAATTTCTGTTTTTCAAATATCTCTCTCCACGGCCCCACTACGCTATCTTTTGAGCAAACCTTATACCTACATCCAAGGTTGTGGGAAGAATGTGTAGTTTTTGACTGCCGCGAACATTCACCGTAGGATGGCGCGAGTTTCATTGAGATTGCGACCCGCCATCGATATGACCAGTTGACTTGGTCTTGCTCTGTTCGTTTCGTTTCAGCTGTCTCACTGCGTTGAGCTCGAGCCCAACTGATGACGGCTGTGAGGCTAGAAACCGGTCCTGGGAGGTACTTGTCTCGGCATGGTGACGGCGACTGATTTGAGACGAGCAGAGGTACGTGGAAGAACGGATAAAAATGTTCTGTTTTTCATATATATATATATATATATATATATATATATATATATATATATATATATATATATATATATATATATATATATATATATATATATATATATATATATATATATATATATATATATATATATATATATATATATATATATATATATATATATATATATATATATATATATATTTAAGCCTTACTAGATTTGTAGATAATATCGTTCTCCTGTGACAAGACCCAGACAAAAACACATACAAGATCTTTCAAAAGGCGTGGGAACGGTTTGGCTTCAAAATAAACTTGAAAAAGAGTCAAGTTATGTTCAAAAAATTTACTGACAACAGAAGAACTATTTTAGGAAGCGATTTAGAAGTTGTGAACCACTACATATATCTTGGGCAAAGGATTTCAATAGAGGGTGATACTTCCCGGGAAGTGAAACGGAGTGCTAACTGTGGCTGGCAGGCATTTGGCAGGCTCAATATAGTGTTTAAGAACTAACAATTTGTGTTAGGGACGAAATGTGAACACTCAAAATGTAAGGTACTGGAGTGATAAAAATCCTCACGTGTTTAATGAGAATCATACACAGTTTCCAGAAAATGTAAATGTCTGGGCAGGTATTCTGAGAAACCACATAGTTGGGCCTATATTTTTAAATGGCAACTTAACCGGTATGTTAGGAACCGGAGATGTTAGAAACCGCAATTGAGACGCTAATTCTCGAACTTCTGGAAAACAATCCAGATGTACTTCGAAACTGGGTAACTTCGAAATCACGTTCCAACAAGACGGAGCTCCTCCACACTATTGTGCTGCAGTAAGACATTATTTAGATAAAGAATATCGTGGTAGATGAATTGGACGACTAGGTCCGATAGAATGATCTGCTCGGTCACCGGACCTTTGGATTTTTTTCTTCTACTTTTTCAAAAGTTATTCGAGGCTAAAATTGAATGCATCATAAATTTTTAACATTTTTTTCAATTTTTTGACGAAACTATCAATGTTATCAAAAAATGTTATTCGATCTTTTTTGTAGACCATTCCATTTCCTATAAATTTTCATTAATACATTTTTTGAAACTCCGTAAGGATGGTGAGTTATTTAAATTGAAATGTGATTTTTTTCTAAGTAATCGGATTTTCATTGCTTATAATAGATTATAAAACTAAAATTTTTCAATTTTTCAACTGAAAATTACTTACTAATATGTTAGTTCGTAGTTTTTCGCTGATGAAAGAATACGTTAGTAGACTATTAGTCCGGGGGTACATCCGATCGTTTGTGTCCTGTTTGTTGAAAACGTTATGATGTTCTCTTGACGTTCAGGCTCTTCAGGATACCGACATATGCTCTCCCGTCAAGAATAAGGAGACACTGTCCACAGTCAACAACCCAAATTTTGCCCACTTCTCGTCGAATGGCGAGAATATGCCCTCCAATTGAAGGGATGGGTGGGATTCGCCCTCAGAAAAGCACCTATATATAAAAATGGTTATTTAGGCAGAGACGCAGGTTGTTGTGTGTTCCACATGAGATTGTGGAACCCTGCGGTTGGGTGTATGTGACACTCAGCTACTGTTGTCTCATTGGACGCTGTCCAAGGAAATCTAACATTGAATATATCCGACAGGAAGTTGGACAAACTGTGGGTTGTTGACTGTGGGTAGTGTCTCCTTATTTTTGACGGGAGAGCATATGTCGGTACCCTGAAGATCCTGAACATTAAGAAGCGAAACATATACTCTCCAATTGAAGGGATGGGTGTGGTTCGTCCTCAGTCAAGCACCTATATGTAAAAATGGTCATTTAGGTGGAGAAGCAGGTTGTTGTGTGATCCAGTTGATGTACACTTTCGTCTGTTCTCTGATATGCAGTTTTTTTTTGTTCTACTTATTAATACCAAGCATACAATTTTCCGTTTCCCTCTGTGGTACTTCAAGTTTTTGAACTGCTTATGATGGGCACTGATAAAAGACTTTTCTCTTCAGACAAAGTGAGAATTTATTCTTAAACTCCATGTTGACCTGCCAAATGACTGAACTACATGCCAAAATATGATAGTGGTTGGAGAGGTGCTTCGAATATCGAATATCGTACTAAAGATGAACCAAAGCCGAAAAAACTACCTCAAAGCCAGTCAAAAATCAAATGTATGTTAAATTTTTTCTTCGCTCACCATGGTGTAGTCCCCAAAAAGTCCCTTCCATCTAGTCAAACAGTTAAAAAGGAATTTTATTTAAACTTTATTTCAATAAGTCCAATAAAAAAAAAAGTTCATATATGGGGGAAAGCGATTCATGGGTTTTGCTTCGCTATAACAAAGTATAATAATTATTCGTATCGAAAAAAAAACAGTTGGATAAGTCTATTGGAGAGAAGATTACTTTGAAGGGGACAAAATAAATTTGGATCAATAAATTAATATTGATCAGTAATTTAACAGTGCTTTATTCAAAAAATTTATTCAAAAAATCACCATTTTTCGGGCATGGTAGTAGATACTCATACAAATAATGTCTGAATGATTGTGGCGTGTTCATATATATATTTTTTCCTTTATCTGGGTTTTTCGCCACTATCTAAAACTCAAAAAATATCAAAAATACTTGTTCTTATTTAAAAAAAAGAATCACTGGGTAAAAACAAACGTTTGGTTTTTTGTTTTTACCCATGTTTTTTGAGTTTTAGATAGTGGCGAAAAACCCAAATAAAAAAAACACACACAAATATTTGAAAACGATTCTTTTTTGTTGATCAGTTAATTTATCGTGCATAATTATAATTCAGTACATTAGAAAAGTGATTAAAAACATATTATTGATTTCCCTCTTGAAGGTGTTCTTGAAAAACTCATCCTCCGCCAATGATCAATCCGGCTTTTTCTCGTGGTACCGTTCGCTCGAATTTCAACGGAGAATTTTAAGGTAACTGACCCGTACTGCCAAATAATTTCGACCTTTTGGCAATTAAACCTTAATTTTGAACCGGCCGGATGGCGGAAATTGCTTTTTTTATTTTCGAGAAAAGGAAAAAGATAATATAAAAGAATTCTCGGAAAAAACGCCTGATTCAGATGACTTTATACAAATATTTCTCAGTTTTTTCGTTGGAATTTTGAAAAATAAAAAAATATAATATAGTAACGAACAAATAAGAGTAAATACGTTTAAGTTTTTTCTAAATTTAATTTAAGCTTGTTTAAAATTTGTTTGAGATAAATTACTTAGTATCTCAAAACCTATAGGAGATACGTCTATAGAGTATACGATCTGTCAATCCAGACAAAATACATAGTGTTGCCTATTGCCGCATACATTTTGTTAAATATTGCCCTTTTAAGTACCTTTCAGATTATTTACTCCTACTTTTTGTCATACAAAAATATATAAATATTATTTGTAACGCAATAAGAGGTTCCACCTAGGAAATATTTGGTAAATTAAACTTCACCGACTATCGCTAGTGATATAAAAAGTTTATTTAGTCTTGTCCAGTGTTTTTTGTTAGTCTATAGTCCAGAATGTGCGAAATAACGGATGGTTTTTATTGATGTTTAAGTTAATTTTTTTTTTACTGCAAGTAAGGTATACATATTTTTAGACTTCGACTTTCGATATCTAATATTTATGCTCTTCACAGTAATTTTAGAACATATTAGCAGAGACTCTTATGAAAAAGAAGTCTTACGACTCAGAGAGCTTTATGAGAGTGTATTAACTGATGACGAGAACTCTGAGGCGGATGGCAGAATATTGTAAGATGAAGAGAATAATGACTCACATGGCAGCATACCAAACAGAGATAAAACGATATTTGGTGGTAATCAAATTGGGTCTGAGCAAGAACGGGAGGACGACTTTTCAGATAATGAAAACCTTGATGAGGGTGACTTGAAAGGTGGAACAAAATTGAAAAAAATAGCACCATCTAAGAATACTCACACTTGAATAGAAAAATTAGTTTCTTATCTGCCAGGAACTATCCGCGAAAGGAAAAAGGCAATAATTCCCATCGATTTTTGGAATCTTTTGTTTAGTGATATAATTGATCTAGTAGTAAAATACAGAAATATCAGGATATTACAAGGATAAACGTGATGCAAAAATTACTACTGTCTCAGAAATGAGAGCGTTCATTGATTTACTCTATTTAGCTGGACTGGATCATGGATCAAAAAAGAATTTAAAAGACTTCTGGTGTCAAGATGGTTTAGGAACTGAAATGTTTATTGCTAACATAGCTCAAAGACGGTTTAGATTTTTATTGATGATGATGTTATTGACGCTCTACCTGTAAGAGATTTTTTTTTAATTTTTACCCAATTTAATAATAACAGCAAAAAAGCACTTTATCAAATTTGGTCCTAATAGTCCTATATATATATATATATATATATATATATATATATATATATATATATATATATATATATATATATATATTAGGTGCGTATAGACCCGGTTGGATCACGCAAAGCATTATCATTTTCGAGTGTTTTTTTCTTATCCTCCACACCTATCTCATCCTTTCTCCGTGGATTCTCTTTCTCTCCTCCGTCCACTTTGTTCCCGATCTCCTCGAAACTTCGCTCTCTGATGCAACGTTCCACATATGTATTTTGTTTCTGGACGTTCTTCTATGATCAATCTCTGTCGGACCCATTTATGCCTTTCTCAGATCAGCTCTGACTTGTGTGATCCATGGTACTGTTGACTTGACTCCTTGTATGTATGTAAGAATTCTGTTGGTGAGTCTTGTCGGTGGGAGTTTACTGATATGTCCATAGAATTTCAACCTTGTTTTTCTTATGTCCGCCACTACGTTGGACACTCACTCTGTGGTCTTTCGAGAATGTAGTCTGTATCCTTTCTCTGTCAGTTTTGGGCCGAGAATTTTACTCATAATTTTGCGTTCTTCTTTTAGTATGTTTTCTATGCCGCTTTTTATATGAAGCGTAAGTGTCTCGCTTGCGTTTAGTACCTCTGGTTTGATTACTGTGTTGTAGTGTCTTATTTTTGCGCTTGTGGATAGGCATTTCTTATTGTAGATATTGTGTGTCTTGCCGTATGCCATCTTCATCTTCTGTAATCGAGTCCTCTGTGGTATCTTCTCTCCTCCTGTGATATTTGAAGTGAGTGACCCTATTTATTTTACCGCATTTGGTGTTCAAATTTTGGACATCTAACTTTGAGCAGAAGAATTCGGTTCTTTGAAAAGAAATTTGTAGGCCGACTTTCTCCGCACATTCCTTGAGGACTTCGATCTGTTTGGTTGCCCTTTTTTCATTGTCTGCGAGTATGGCTATGTCGTCGGCGAAGGCCAGGCATGATATTTCTATATTGTTTTTTAATCGTCCGAGTCGTATTGGTTTCCAATATCCTTGATTTTTCAGTTCTTTTTCCCATTCCCTTATGACTTTGTCCAGGGCCAGGTTGAAAAGGAGTAAGGATAACCCATCTCCTTGGCGTACTCCAGTTTTACTCAGGAAGGGTTCGGAAATTTCTCCCATAAATTTCACTTTAGAGGTTGTGTCAGTCAGTGTCTGCTCGATCAATCGTAGTATTTTGGGGTCGAGTGCTTGTTCTTCTAGGATGTTGAACAAAGGTGTTCGGTCGATGCAGTCGTATGTTTTCTTGAATCCACGCACGTGCATATGATTGGGACATTCCTGAAACCTTTGTATTTCAATATTGTTAATAAGTTAAATATTTCTTCAGTTCATGAGCGACCAGGGCGAAAGCCTGCCTGGTACTCGTCAATTTTGTGTTCTAATTGTTCTTGTGTTCTCTGGAGAAGGCATGCTGAGAGGATTTTGTAAGTGACTTGTAGTAAGGAGATTCCTCTGTAGTTGTTCATATCTGCTCTGTCTCCCTTCTTTTGCAGCGAGTGGATAAGAGCACATTTTCATTCATCTGGTAATTTTTCTGTTTGTCAAATGTTCGTGATAATTTGCGTAAGTTCCTGCAGTGAATTTGATCCGAGGTTTTTCAATAGTTCCGCGGTGATACCATCTTCACCCGATGACCTGTTATTTTTTAGTTTGCGTATGTGCCCGTGGATTTCTTCCTGTGTTGGTGGTGGTGATTCTGAGTGGGTATGGATACGTTTTTCCTTGGGGAAAAACGTATCCATACATATCGCGCTCGGGGCAATTGAGGAAATCAGAGAAATAGTGTGCCAGCTCCTGACAATTCTCATGATTGGTTAGCGCTGATCCCCCATTCCGCTTTCTGATTTCTCTTGCAAAAGTTCTATAAAAGTCTCTCGTGTTATAATTGCGGACATTCTCCTCTATAGAGTTTAGTTGTTCCTTCATGTACTTCCTCTTAGTTTGCCTGATAACTTTTACAATCTGTTTTCTAGTCACGTTAAAAAGCTGTTAACTTTCTGGGGATTTTTTAATGTTGTACTCCTGAAATGCTTGTTTGAGTCGCTGCAATGCACTTTCGCATTCCGGGTCCCACCAAGGGTGTTTTGTGTTCTTTTTCAAATGAGATCAGTTTCTATGCTTTCTGTGTAATTTTTTTGTGGGATTTTTTCCAAGTATTTGCCTGTTCCTGTTCCCATTCCTCTATTATGTTGGATTCCTTGATCTTTTTTGTGTCGAATTTCTGTAGATGTGCTTTCTTGTAATGAATTCTCCTTGGGGTGAACTTGACTTTGATTCGTGTTAGGTAATGGTCTGAATCAATGTTCGCGCCCCTGCGGACTTGAACATCTTGGATCTCTATTTGTTGTGGGTATGAGATCGCAACGTGGTCTATCTGGAATTTTCCAATCTGTTGTATAGGCGATCTCCATGTCTTCTGTTTTCGTGGAGATTTTCTTAGGGATGTTGACATGATCTTAAGGTTATTCTGTTGGCATAGTTCGATAAGTCTTGTGCCATTCTTATTGGTAAACTTATGACTGGGAAATTTGCTTACTGTTTTCTGATGGATTTTTCTCTACCGATTTGTGCGTTAAAGTCGCCCAGTAAAATTTTGACGTCATCCTTTGGGACCTTTGCCATTACCTTCTCTAGTGTTGTCCAGAATTTCTCTGTAGACTTGGGTTTTTCTTGTTGTCTCCGTTTGTGGGCGCATGTACATTGATCCTGGTGTATTTTTTATTGGCGCACTGTATGTGCATTGTCATTAGCCTATTATTTATGGGCGTGATTTCCTTAATAGAGTTAACTATTCCTTTATGTACCACAAAGGCCATGCCCAGTAGCGGAGCGCCCCTGGCGACTCATTTGTCTGTCCTGCTTTTGAATATGCGATAGTTCCCATAGTTTACTGTGTCCACATCCGTGATGTGTGTTTCTTGTATGGCAGGCACAAGTATATTTTGCCTTTCAAGTTCTGAAGTAAGGTTGTAAAGTTTTCCTGGTTGGATCAGCGTGTTGATGATGATGGTGCCAATATATGTAAGTGTTTTATGTGGAAATTGGTTGCCGTCTGTCGACGGGCGGATTAGTTACCACCTGGGGTCATCATTGTTATTACTTACACAAGTCATGGTTGCTTATAAGCTTATAGGTCCAGTGTTTCCACTCGGAGTTTAGAACCAGGGATTGTTAGTTCATAGAGCATGGTGTACAGCCGCACCCGGCGGTGAACAGACGCCGACCAGATCACCGGTAGTTGCCACTGCAGGCGCGACTTGGGTTTTTTTCTGCCAGAGCACAGATATATATATATATATATATATATATATATATATATATATATATATATATATATATATATATATATATATATATATATATATATATATATATATGTATGTATATATAGTTTATACAGGGAATCTCAAATCATACTCAAATCGTTGGATAACAAAAGATTAAAGACTTATATTCAAAATCCATTATCATTCACAGCTTCAAAAATTCTTCTGAGTAAGATATTTAATAACAAGACAGGCACAAAATGGTACTGGTGACCAGACTGAGCTGGCAAACGTTGTGGCAGAACGTGATCCTAAGATCAGATGGATGTATCCTTTCATCAAAAACGTTTGCAAAAAAGTTAGGTTTAACGACTTGAATTTTTGCAAATTGCATTGTTTATCTAAACGACATCTGATAATATCAAATATTTCCCGGAAGATTCCATTACCAAAATAGAAGTTATTAAAATTTTGACAGATTTTTTTCTGAACGAATTATAAATTAATTTTATCTTAACAATTATTACACGGTAAATGTATATTGAGCATATTATTTATGTGTTAATTTTTATGAGATTTTTTTTGGATTTTCTAAAATTTAATAAAACGTTATGAATTCTGATTTAAGATATATTTTACGGTTATGCTAAAGAATGTTCCTTAATTAGGACTATAAAGAACATACGCCAGTTGGTCGAATCTGATAATATGGCGTAATTAAGACTTTATCACCTTATCATTAATAGTTTATGGATCACTTAATTGGAGTCATTAATAGATCAAATTAAAATGGTCGCAGTGAAGATACCTTAAATACTTTGTTTCATAATTGTGTCTTAGAGATGGGTGGCAGTTTAAATACAATTTTATTCCAATTCAATGAAAAGCAATCAAATCAAAAGTTAATTTTGTCAAAAAATATAAACCAGTTCAAACATTTGGCTATAACAGAACGTATCAGCCAAATTGATGGCATGAGGTCGATTAAATCATCAATTTAGGTTTGTGGAATTATGTCCCATTCTTCACAAGTAGCATCTTTTAGTTCTCGCATGTTACGAGAAGGATTATTTGGTTTCTTAATGTGTGTTTTCAGATGTCCCAAAAATGTTCAATGTCATTCATGTTGGGAGAATTTGCTGGCCACCCTAACTTGGTTATTCCCTCATCTTCAAGAAAATTTTGTGCAACTGCTATTCGATGAGGAGGTGCCTTGTCATCCATGAAAACAAATGAATCGCCCACTGCACGACAGAATTTAAAACTTCCTCGATGTACACCGCACCAGTGACTCTTCTCTCCAGGACCAGTAGAGATGTCCGTGTACCCCTCATAAAACCATCCCAAAACATTACGCTCCCACCTTCAAATGGGATACGTGTTCGGGCTGTTTTTAGTCGAACTTGTTAACCTTGGGCTCTCCAAGCTAATGTTCTACGTGAATCAGAAACCAAGTCAATTCCACCATATTTCAAACCCATTGCAATCTTAGATTTTTATGTTGAAGGGTTAGTTTGGGAACACGTAAAGGTCTTCTGCGATGCAAATTTATCGCTTTAAGTCTGCGTGTTACCGTTTGTCGTGAAGCATTTACTCCTTCAAGCCTAACAAGCTCTCTTGATATACCACCACTTGTAGATTCCAAACGATTTATTCGAGCGATCATTGCAGCTGTTGTATTTCGTTTTCTATCACTTCTGTGGCGATCCTTTACGTGATTTGTCTTGTTATTTTGTATTGTTACTACTTACAAGGACATTCCAGGATAGGTTGTTGCTTGTTACGCAAATAAAGAAATGAATAACTAGGGACTTACCGTTTCCCGAAGAGTAGACCATTCAAACAGTTTATTGTAACTGTAAATCAATAGAAAAAGTTCATGAGAATTTCGAAAAGTTCAAAAAAGTTTTATGATAAAAAAAGGCTATTGTACACATTTTTGTCGGTGAATGGCATCTCACCATTTCCTAGTTTTTAAAGTAAAAATCCATTCGCCTGTTTTTGTCCAAAATAAATTTTTCAATAACTTTTTCATTAAAGTCCGGAATTAGTTCGACCATAACACTCTCAATAATTAACATACCTACAGAATTTATAGTCTATTTTCCTCCACTAAATTTCTTAAATATGTTTAAAGTGCTACTCAGTGTGTACACACGTAGCAAAACCATCCAATCCGAAACATATCAAACGCTCCGTACCCGTCAAATCAGCGTTTAAAACTAATTACCGATACGCTCGATCGCAAAAAATCTACGTCCAAATCGCATGTTTTAGAAAGTAGTTAAACCCCTGAATTCCGGCAACCAACAAAACCTGTAACGTCAACGACGAGATAAAATCATATGTGGCGTACGGTCGCAGGAGTCCGCAAACGTCCGACCAGCGATGTAAAAATTGTGGCGAATTGTGTGTGTTGTTTGTTCAGAGGTTCTTCTACATTTGAAGATTTAGAAGAAGAGATTTAAAGGTAAGAAACTGAAGAGGAAAAAATATGATGATAAATCCTGGAGGGGTGGCGCCCCAACGCCCTCCCACACGAGCTGTCACTGTTGTAAATATTCCAAACTTTTGGACATATGTGTATATTAGATTGTCCTGGAAGTTCGTTATAAATGTTTATTTAGTCAATTATCATTTTATTTACAACTTTTCGCCAACGTAATCGTAGGTCTATAATGCAATTCTGTCAAAAATTTAGCACCTTTTTTACCAAAAAATGTTGACAGGCTTGTCACTTTTTCTTCCGTTTAAAAATTTCTCATTTAAACAATTTTGAAGGAAACAAAGTGAATGGTAGTCAAAAGGTGCAACGTCTGGTGAGTAAAGAGGATGGGTCAAAACATCCCAAATAGGCATTTGAATAAAAAAATAACTATCGATTTTTTTTTCTTTATTTTAAAACTTTATCACACATAATATTGATAATCGATGCAAAAAACATTTAAAAAATTATAAACATTTGTTTATTAGTGAATTAAAATTTTAAAATTAAAAAAAAAATAACGAAGGCGCCATTTGATAGGCTGCAATATTTGTGACGTTATTATTATTAAAATGCGGCCTTATCAACATAAATTATTCTCCTTCAAACGTCATATGTCAAAATTTTATGACAATCTAATCTACTAGTTTCTGAGTTTAAGTGAGTTTGAGTGCTTTAAGTGACGCTACTTTTGTTATTTTCAAAACAATGGGAAAAAATAATGATTTCGTGTGTTGATTAAGCATTGCATGATGAAGAAAAATATCGTTGAAGCAAAACAATGACTTCATAACCATCACTCGGACTTTGCCCCAGGAACATCAACCAACTGATTAGTAAGCTGAATTGTGAAACGTGGCCGTACAAGCAGATTTGATGATGAACTCTCTGGACGCCCAAAAAAATTCACAAAAATATTTCGCCCTAAAGTGAAGCTGCAAGAGATATCCTTCAAGATATCGAGAGGAAGTATTCGTACCATTTTGCATGAACATTTGTGAATGATTACATTGTTATCGAAATGTGTAACGCAAGGCAACAACGTATTGATGATTCCGAGCAATGTTTGGAACTGTTTGAGCGAAATAAAAACAATTTTTTATTTCGCTCCGAAGTCAAACCGGCAGTCAGCTGAGTGGACAGCTGTCATTAAAAGCGGTCCAAAGCGACCAAAAACAACCATTGACAGGCAATGTTATTGTATCTATATTTTGGAATACGCATGGGATATTGTTCATCGATTATATCAAGTAAGGTAAAAGCATCAATAGCGAATATTATATACCAGCAGGTATATTTGCAGGACGAGATCGTAAAAAAGGCTCCAAATTGAACAAAACAATGGTTAAATTGCATGAACTGCACTTCGAATTGCTTCAGCTCAGCCCCCAGCGATTATTTCCTGGTCTCAGACCTCAAACAAAAACTCGCTGGAAACAAATTTCGCTCCATTGAAGAGATAATTACGAAACTGAAGGATATTTTGAAGGCAAACAGAAATCGTTCTTTAAAGAAAGGTGCAGAAATGCTCGAAAAGCATTGATATCAATATATTGATGAATAAAGACAGTCGAAATTTGTAAAGAAAAGTAGGTTTTTATTTGTCAAACTGGGTAGTTATTGACCGATGTGTTATATTGAAGTAAATAGGCTTGATATTATTAATTCTAATATTAATTATGAACGATGTTCAATTAAAAGCAGAAAAAAGCTCACGCCTGTTAAACGTAACCATAATTAGTCGAACCGATTCATGGACAAAGTTGCACGGGCGTGATTATTCCAAAAGTACACTTGGCAGATATGTAATATTAGATAATTATTACTTTTTCTCTTTACCGTTAATAGTTTAAGGATCACTTAACTCGTATCGTTAATCTACATTATGTAAATGGACATGGTCCGCAATATTTAAAGTAATAAAACGAGAAAAAAATCAGCCAGTGTTCCTAATTGGCCGCGAAAGGATTATTACGGGACCGGATGTTGTCATCTTTTTTCTACTAAATCGAAAATGTCGTTCGATTTGTTGCTTTTATTTCGGTGTTTGAGTTATTTCTGCGGTCTTTTTTATCTTTCTGTCTGGCGATTTTTGACTTCGACCGAAAACGATCCTGCTTTTGGTTCAAGAACCTCTATAAACAGTTATATATAACCACAAAGGGGTATATATATATATATATATATATATATATATATATATATATATATATATATATATATATATATATATATATATATATATATATATATATATATACCCCTTTGTGGGTCAGACCTTGACGTGGTAAAGGGGTTTAAGTAGGGCAATGAAATTTTGAGCTATGCCATCTGGAGTCTATGCTCCTGGGAGGGTTATCCCTAGCGGACAAGTCAAGGCAGAGGCCTCCGACTAACATGATCCAAAATCTGCCAACCCGCATTGGATCAGCATGGCAGATTACGGTCCATACCTTCAACATGGTATTTCAATATGTAGAAATATGACAGTACAACCTCAAACACGGCCCTCATTCCCCGGAGGCCAAGGGGCAACTACCTACGGCCACGGGAAGACCTGCCCCAAGGCAGAGGGTGCTAAGAATCACCGGGTTAGATCAGGCTGCCATTGGACTTTTAACATTGTTACACTTAATATACGAACTATAAAAACGGAGACCCGACTGCAAGAATTGTTAATCGAACTTAACAACATACATTGTGATATTATTGGGCTCTGTGAAACACGAAGAAAGGTTGAAGAGTTAATCAAACTAGGACCAACTGGTCACGTACTCTACACCCGCGGTACGGAAAATGTACGATGTGGTGGAATTCGATTCCTCATCAATCGAAAGCTTAAAGACAGTGTAGTGAAGTTAAGTTAAGACAGTGTAGTCAAGTATATCTGACCGATTAGCTCAATGCGTCATTCAGTTGAATAAAAAGTTTAAGCTTCAAATCGTCTAAGCTTATGCACCAACTATAAGCCATAGAGATGAGGAAATTGAGGAATTTTATGATGATGTGCCCCAACTTTTAGACAAAGAGAGATGTACGTATAAAATCCTGATGGGTGACTTTAATGCCAGAAATGGAAAAGCAAGAAATGGTGAAAATGCAACTGGCCCATGTGGAAATGGTGAGCGGGACAATAGACATGACTGGCTAGTTGACTTTGCTGAAGGACAAGAATTCTTGTTATGAATTCGTTTTATAAGAAAAAGATCAACAGAAAATGGACATGGAAAAGTCCATCTGGGCTCACCAGTGAAATTGATTATATCATGTCAAACGATAAAGCAATATTTTGCAATTGTACTGTCCTTAACCATTTTAATATGGGAAGTGACCACCGAATGGTACGAGCAAAGATTAGAATAAACTGCCGAAAAGCGAAAAATGATAAAATCAAAAATGGCAAACTGGGAAGCTACTAGAGAGGGGCCGTGATTTTGAAATTACTGTGTCAAACCGCTTTGCTGTGTTACGAGACCCAGAGGAGATGGAAATTACAGACCAATATAAAGAAATCGCCAACAGTGTGCTTAAAACGGCGGCTTCAATAGCACCAGAAGATAAATGTTTCAAAGAGTCAAAAATTTCCAACGAGACCATTAATTTAATGAAAAAACACCGGACAGTGAAGAATGCAGCTGGTCCTTTTGGCAGGGTCGAGTACGTTGAGCTTTGCAAAACTATAAGAAAATATATCCGAGAGGAAGGGCGCCGATTCAACATGCAGCTAGTGCAAAAAACTCTAGAAGAAAACAGGGGAATTAACAAAGCTAAGCAGAAGCTGAGAAAGAAAAGGACACAAATGTTTTCCTTAATGCGTGAGGATGGTACAACATGCAGGAAACGGTCGGAATTAGAGGTTGCCGGAAGATTTTATTCAAACTTATATGAGGACCAGAATCAGACAAGAACAGCAAGGCCTAGTGAAGAACAAATGCCGGATATCCTGGTGGAGAAAGTGACAAAGGCTATAGACTCGATGAAAAATGGCAAGGCTCCAGGAAAGGATAGTATAACGGTGGAGATGTTGAAAGCTGGTGGTCGGACCTTACACAAAACACTGGCAAGTACCCAGCTTATGAAAAAGTGCAGAAGTGATTCTTTTACATAAGAAAGGAGCACGGGAAGATTTAAAGAACTACCGCCCAATAAGCCTCCTATTAGTGGTCTACAAAGGTTTCACCAAGATAATATCCAAAAGAATACTAAGAAAACTTAATGACGCACAACCAAGGGAGCAAGCAGGATTCAGAAGTAGATTCAGTACATTGGATCATATCCAGGTTCTACAGCAGGTCATAGAAAAACACAACGAATACACTATGCCCACTCAAAGCGGGCCATAATGGATGCATCGCTTAATCAAGGTGTAGAGAATGCCTATATAAACCTACTAGGATCGATATATGAAGGGGACACAATATCGCTTCTTCTTTTCTCAGCCTGCCTGGAAGAAGTGTTCCGTAAGCTGGATTAGGAACAAGATGGAATAAGGATTAATGGTGCGTACTTAAATCATCTTAGATTCGCAGATGATATCGTTCTTCTTTCACAAGACCTAGATGAGCTGTAAAGACACGTACAAGAATTGCAAAGGGCTGGGGAACCATTTGGCTTGAAAATAAACCAGAAGAAGAGGCAGGTCATGTTCAATAAATTTGCTGAGGACAAAAGGATTTATATTTTAGGAACGGATTTGGAAGGTGTTGATCACTATCTATATCTTGGGCAAAGGGTTTCAATGGAAGGGGACACCGTCCGGGAGGTGGAACGATGCGTTAAATGTGGCTGGCAGGCATTTGGCAGGCTTAACATAGTGTTCAAGAGCAAACTACTACTTTGACTGAAAAGAAAAGCCTTTGATCAGTGTACCCTGCCCGCTATGATATACGGAATTGAGACCTGGACACTCGCATCACAGTTAGTTCAAAAACTTCGAGTAGCACAGAGGTGAATGGAAGGATATATCCTTGGCATTGCTATACGGGATAGAAAGACCTGCACATGGATCAGAGAACAAACGAAAGTGAATGACATAATTGGAAGAATAAAGCCATTGAAATGGAAGTGGTGTGGAAAGATGGACCAGGGCGGTCCTGGATTGGATACCGCTTGATCGCAAACGTCCACGGAGAAGACCGAAAACACGATGGACTAATGATATTATTAAGTATATTAGACCCGAATGGCAAAGGAAAACTCAAGACTGCAACAAGAGACTCAGTGGATCGATACGGACTGATGATGATGATGATGATGATATGATGATGATGATATGATGATATATATATATATATATATATATATATATATATATATATATATATATATATATATATATATATATATATATATATTATCATCATCATCATCATCGTCAACCCGTATCAATCCACGGCAGGATGAAGGCCTCTTCAGCATGCTTCCAACCTTCACGGTCCTGGGCTTTCCTCTGACACTCGGGTCCAATATACTTAACGATGTCATCAATCCATCGTGCTTTCGGTCTTCTTCGCGGACGTTTGCGATCAAGCGGTATCCACTCCAGGATTGCCTTGGTCCATCTGTCGTCCCATCGCCTCGCTATATGGCCTGCCCATCTCCATTTCAATTGTTTTACTCTTCCAATGATGTCACAGACTTTTGTTTGTTCCCTGATCCTGACTTTCTGTCTCGTCTTGTAATGCATACATCTTTCCATTCCCCTCTGTGCCACCCGAAGTTTTTGAATTGATTGCGATGTGAGTGTCCAGGTTTCACTTCCGTATGTCATAACGGGTAGAACGCACTGATCGAAGACTTTTCTTTTCAGGCAAAGTGGGAGTCTGCTCTTAAACACTATGTTGAGCCTACCAAATGCCTGCCAGCCACATTTAATACGCCGTTCCACCTCCCGGGCGGTATTCCCCTCCATTGAAATCCTCTGCCAAAGATATATAAAGCTGTCCACAATCTCCAAATCCCTTCCTAAAACTGAAATTCTTCTGTCCTGAGCGAAGTTATTGAACATAACCTGACTCTTTTTCAGGTTTATTTTCAAGCCAAATGGTTCGCCAGCCCTTTGCAGTTCCTGTATGCGTCTTTGCAGCTCCTCTGGGTCTTGTGATATATATATATATATATATATATATATATATATATATATATATATATATATATATATATATATATATATAAAATGACACAATGATAGAAATGTCTAGTATTTAAGTTTTATAATACCAATTTGGATCGACCTGTACATAAAGTGGATTTTGGATGACCTGTAAATAGTCTGTAATTATTAGAAAAATTGTCAATTATTGACTATTATTGTAAAAATATCATAAAATAATATCAAGGACACCCAGTAATTTAGAACCATAAAAATCGATACTGTTTGGTTTAAGGTGGTTCTGGTCAAGAATCTGTTGGTAGTTTTTTTTCTAAAAAAATTTGTAATAGTACTTCTCGAAAATGGGAGCCATAACACTTGGCGCAGTTGGCCATGATATTAGCGAAAAAACCGAGTTACCGTTTTCTAGATATCTGCGTTTAAATTGATAATTTCTAAACAAGAAATTCTGCACTACTTACAACAGGAACAATATGAAACTCACAGTCACAGCAATAATAATTATGTTTATAACCTAGAAATAAGTGGAGAACATTGTGTTTTGTCAGTTGACAGTGTGACAATTCCCGAAAACAAATTTTTTCTTTGAAAAATGTAGACTATTTAAAATACCTGTTAGTGTATCTGCAAAGCAAAAGCTAATCGGTCATTTTTATCATGATTTTTAAATTAAGCAGGTGGGAATATACAAGAATCTGCTATTTTTGAGTCCGAAACATTTACGTTGATCAGCATAATCGATGCGCTTGAGGTCTTGTTGTTTAATGATTCATGTTTCAGCGGAATATAGCGATACCGGAAAAACTAAGATTTTTACTATATGTTTATTTGTATTTTGTGTTATGTTCCTATATTTCCAGATCTCCTGTAAATATCGCATTGTATTTCTTGCAATATCTTCTTCTGTCCTCATGCGTGTTACCGCCTTTGTTCGATATTAAAACTACAAGTTAAACAAATTGGCGCACCACCTTAAACATACTAGGGTAGTCCCAGAAGTACTCGATCTAACGTATAGATTGTTAAGTTTGAAGTTTCACGACGCTACGTTATTTAATATTTATTTGGCGACCATTAATAGTGAACGCTCTCAGTGAATTTGTAGTGGAGCTAAATTCTACTACTCTTTTAACTACAGTAAACTATTAGGCGACAAAGTTTAAACGAGGCCGGACGAGTTGCCAAGATAAACATCGCAGTGATCGACCAAATGAGGTGACCACGCCAGAAATGGTGAAGAAAATCTAAAAACTGGTATAAAAATGGTAAATAAGGATGTGCCGCGATTACCCACAATGGAACAAAAAGAGCCTCATGAGGATATTTCAATCGAGTGTTTGGCGAAGTTGTACAGGAATAAAGCTGAATTTTTGAGTCGATTTATAACCATGGATGAATCATGGGCCCATTACTTCACACCTGAGACGAGGGATCAGTCAAAACAATGGACTGAAAGCAAGGGCATGGCGTCAGTTTCTTGAGATTCCCGTGTGGTAATTTTGTATTATCTTCAGAAAGGAAAAACAATCAATGAGGAGTATTATGCGAACTTATTGCAGCGTTTGGGTGATGAAATCAAGAAAAACGGCTGCATTTGGCGAAAAAGAAAGTTTTGTTTTATGAAGAAAATGCACCAGCTCACACATCCGTTACCGCGATGGCCAAAATCAATGAGTTAAAGTTCGAATTGCTTCATCACATACCCTATTCGCCAGATTTAGCGCCCTCGGATTATTTTCTGCTATAAACAGGGAATCGAAGCTATTGAACATCGCTGGGAAAAGTGTATCGAGCTAAAAGGAGACTATGTAGAGAAATAAAGATATGTTAGGTCGGGTATTTCTGGGACTACCCCCCGTACCAATTTGATTGATATGGGGCATATTCTTGTTTTGACAGTCGATAATCATTTTCCTTCTCGTTTATGCCTCGACTCACATTAGTAAGTTTCTGTTGATATATGTATAAAATCAATGTAAAGGAATACTTTTGCCTTGCTCATAAATATCGTACCAAATATGGCAATATCTAAACCAGTATTTTACAGAAAATGAACAGATGTTCGAGGCACATAAGACATGTTGGTAAAAATCATAATTTATCGATACGGTACAGTAAAGATACATAATGCAAGAGCCACCGAAAGCGGCCCATTTGTATGGCTGGTACGTCCCGGCTTACGGTATTTTTCGTCTATTCGGTTCATATTTATCGAGTTTAGTAAAACACTTTCTTGACGTAATTATGTTAATTCGCCGCACAATATCGTACAGTGTCCCCCTTTTTTTCGACTATTTACATAGTTACGCTACGTTATAAATCTTTCGTCGACATACCGAAACGGTCTAGCGTTAATAAGAAAGCTTTACATACTGTTTTACATGATAAAATTGTGTGTTTTATGACAGAATAATTATTCAAGTATTCCGATGTTTCACACTGAATTTGTTCCAGATCTGACGACTATCTGTTGACATAAATGATGCATTAGGTGAACAAATATGTACTAAAACGCATTTAGTACTGTATTATTACTCTCTTATTAATTACGCTTCGTTATGGGTCTGACATTATGTTCGTTTGGACTTGTATAGTACCAGTAGTTTATAGATATCAATTCTGTAGTAAGTAATTATTAGATCTTTAGCTTAATTCTCAGCCTCTATACAACGGCATCTATGGACAGTTGTATTAACTAAACGAAATTATTTCTCAGCTTGTCCTCCAGTCTATCTTCAAACTTAACGCTTTTATGCAGCTGACTGTCACTAGATTATGTTTATCACAAAAACGCGGCGTGTTATTCTTCATCAAAGTTGTTGATGGGTCAATTTGACCCAACCTCCACGTTAACGTGACTTTTTTGCAACATGTCCAGCTCGTCTAACGTTTCGTACTTTCGTTCATCAGTTTCGAAGGATATCGAATTAATACATGAACTTTTAGAAAATAATGATTGTTTGTCGAGTAATAATTAAATTAGAGATCCATCTTTTAAACTGGAAAGTTTACACAGAACAGATTCTGAAGAAGAAATTGACGAAGTTGAACTAGTACACCAGGAAACTGAACCGGATCCTTTGGTAAGTACATTTACCACTTAGAAAAAATAAAAAGCACGAGTTATCGAAAGATATTCCCCTGCAAAGTGTTCACACTAGGCGACACAATATAGTGAGCCATATACCAGAAGTTCTTGGCGAAGGAAAAAATGCAGAATCCGTATCTGAGTGTTGGTCTCTCTTTTTTAAGGATAACCTGATATTAGATATTGTTGAAAATTGTTTTATTCAATTTTACTAATACACATATTCAGATAGGTTCTGAAACTGTTAAAAATAAAAATAAAAAGACCCATGATTGTAATCGAGTTGAAATGTTTTATTGGTTTACTCTATTTAGCTTCTTGAGGAGTTTTGGGGGGAAGATAGGCCTGGATTACCAATAGTTTTGCTAAGTACAGGGAGGCCAAGCATAGCGAATAGCCCTGGTAAAGCGAATACCCTTTACTATATCAAAATAACGCGTGCAAGCAACGCCTATTGCATGCCACAATGTCCGTTCGCCACCCCTCAGTCGTAAACAAACAGAGCTAGCGCAATATGACCCGTCGGTTGAGAAATAAATAATAAAATAAAAAAGTAATTGTTACAATATTTTTGTAACAATTTATTTTTGTTGTTTATTGGTTTGTTTATTTTTGTTACAATTTTCAATTATGTATTTTCATAATTACTCATGTACATGTCGTATTACTGTTTTGGCTTGTTCAACAAGTACCTGTTGGGAAAAGCGAAGACGGAGCAAAATGGATATGGTATCCACTTTGTCCAGTAGTATCCGATTTACCTGGTTAGGATTTTGATTAATAATTTTCATTTATATTGTTATAGATGGTTTACAAATATAAAAGAAAACAAATCGAGTGAGGATGTTATGATGCTTCCAACATCAAACTGCAATGCATGAGAAAAGGACGGCAAGAAAATATGACCTTATGCTATTTTGTATAGGCATTGGAAAAAAGGTAGTTCGACTGCTCAGCTTGGACGTTTTCGTAAAATTTTCAATAACCAACAGGAGGGCGAACATGTTTACACGAGATGGACAACATTTTTTATGGTTCCGTTTGGTTTGGTTTTTTAAAGCATTGGTTTAGGTTTACGAAAAAAACCGGTCTCACATATCCACAAAGTTGGGACAGAAATGAAAAGGCTGGTGATTATTGTGCCAAAAAAAAAGTACCAGAAGCAACGTCGATTTATAGACTTAAAGGCTTCAACCGTACGCAAATGGAAAGATTCTACGAGTTGTTGAATAACCAAATGGAAAAACATTTTATTTATGGAACCAGGATTTACAATGCTGCAAAACCGGCAATCGGACAAAGAAACTACTCAAAGTTCTTTCCGTCAGGGGTAAGACGCAAGTTAGAGCCATTTCCAGCACAGAACGTGGACAAACCATAACTATTGTTTGTTGCTGCTAGCTGGGGGGTCGTCCTTATCACCGTTTATGATATTTGCCCGTAAAATCATGCAAGATCGCCTTACTCATTTTCAGGATAGATAACCGGAAAAATATTTCGACTGCAGAAAAAAAACTTATTTTGCTGCTAGACAACCATGAAAGTCACAAACATTATCCAGTTCTGGAGTACGAACTGGCGTCATCTTGTCTTTGCCACCTCACACCACGAACAAACTTCAAGCACTGGTTGCTTTGTGTATAGCACTAAAAATATACTTCAAACAAGAAATCAATCGATTCCAGAAAGCTCACCATGGGAGGATAGTCAATCAGTACGATGTGGCCAGATTATTTGCTCCAGCATATCTGAAATATGCCACTCCCAACAAGGCCATCAAAGCGTTTGAATCCACTGGGATTTGGCCAAGCTATATGGGTGTATGGGAAGGAAAAGATTTTGCACCATCTATAACAATGATGACTGACCATAATACGCCAAATGTAGAAGCTGCTCTTCAGGAGACAACCTATCAAGATGTCGAGACTACAAGGAACAATGATGTCAGACCTTCAACATCAGGGCTCCAAAGTTTATCAGCCCAAGTAAAACTTTGGATAATATCCCGGATTCTTCGAGTGACGACAATGTCGAACCTACGGAATCCATGACTGTAATGGTTCAAGTTCACATGGCAATGAGTGAAAAAAATGATTTGCTGACCGAGTCAGTCGGTGTCTTTTCCTGAATTAATCGATCCTAGAAGTGTATCACCATCAATAATTTCAGAACTACATGAAGAAGACCCTGTCAAAAACATTGTTACTAATTCAAGATCTTTTACTCCTGATATTCAAGAATCATTTGGACATAAAGGCAGCACGTAGACTCTTTATACGAAATAACTCATTCGACAGTACCTTCTGTTAATAAACTCTGTAGTAGGCACGTAAATCTAGCAGTTCAAGATGCAGATACAGAACAAACAAGTGCCTTCGACTCTATGATTCATTCCACGCTACCTTCAAAAATACCAAATGAAGAAGATTCACTCAAATATGCCAATGACATAATACTACAGTCTTCCACTCCTCCATCTGTATCTTATTTGAGTCCAAGAAAAATAAGACCGCAAAATAGACTCGCAAAAGAAAAATTCAGAAGCCTGAGGTGTTTACCAGCACTCCTATAATGGAAGAACAGAAAGCTAAATATATTAAAGCAAACACCAAAATTCTTAAAAACATTGACAAAACAGATTTGGGAGACAGATTTTATTGACAGACAGATTTAAAAACAAAACCAAAGACTACGCTAAAGAAAAATAGTAAAAGGACCAAAGATATTAAAACGACCAAAAATAATAAAGTTAAGAAATCTAAAATCAAAGAAAATGTAGAAAACTAAACATGGTATTTTTCTGGAGAAAATTACATAGAAATCAATTTATCCTTTGGATTACCCAGAACTTCTCTTAATTTATTATATAGCTTTCAAAATAAGATGGCTAGTTTAAATTTTATGGTAAATAAATTAATTAATTTTCCTTTAAATAAAGATAATTATAACAAAGAATTAAAATTAATTAGGGAGGTATCCGAAGTGAATGATTATAATAAGAACATTGTAGATAAACTAATTAGAAAACATAGGTTCAGAAAATTATTGAAAGAATCTTCGATTTTTCAAAAGGATCAGAACACAAACAAATTCATGGTAATACTACTTGATGCCCAGTTGACAAGAGGACTAGACAAAATTTTGAAAAAATTGGACATCAAGGTTGTGTACAAACCATATAATAAATTAAGAGAAGTTCTGGGTAATCCAAAGGATAAAGTAGAGCAGCATGAAAAGTTGGGGATTTACTAAATTAGTTGTCAAGACTGTGATCGAAGGTATATTGGGCAAACAAAAAGATCCACATTGACAAGATATAAAGAACATATTGCCCACATTAGATATGGGAGAAATGAAAAATCTTGTGTTGCCCAACATGCAATCGAACATGACCACAGTATAGATATTAGTAATTTAAGGCTAATTAAAAGTGTTAATAATAATAATAGGGCTTTGGATGCATATGAAAGCATTCAAATAGAAAAATGTAAGAAAATCATGAACCGAGATAAAGGACCGATTCCTTTGAGTCAACTTTTTCAATTATTAATGTAAGGCTTAGTACACTTCACGGTTCATGCTTTTTACACGCTTCGTTAGGTATGGCTTTTATATAAATAGAACATAGTTTAGTTTAAGAATTAGATTAAATCATCTCCTGATGATGCTAACATGGTTAGCGAAACGTGCGTCGAGCAAAAAAGTGTTTTGGTGTTTAGTGTTAAATCTCTTCAAGTTTAGTGTTTCACACCAAAGGTTCCAATAGAAGAATTGAAAATGTTGATGTTACTTAATTTTTGTTGGTTATATTAAAAACTTTAATAAAGATTGATTCATACTCAGCTATTATTTTATTTCTGTGTCTATTAATTTTCTTGTTATAGGTCGTCAAAGCTTAAGGTGTTCACTTTGCTCGGACTTCTACTATGTCTATCAATCGATTTAGATTTTTGCTTCGTATGATTCGATTCGGTGATAGTGGGCTTTAAAAAAATAATTATTCGGTGTTTAGTGGTAAATCTCGTTGAATTTAGTCTCCTGTAGTTGTTAAAGATGTATGGTTACGACTCTGTTCTCAAAAAGTTGTGGATCAGATTTAAAAGTGCAGGTTTAAAAGTGCAATCGGTATGAGGCTATAAGGAACTGAAGTGCAGAAGACAAATTTGGATACTGAATTTTGTCCCTTTATTTATTTTGTTTTTTATTTAGAAGCCCAACTTTTATCTTGATCTCCAATTTGGCACTTAGAATATAAAAAATAGACTTTTTTGACTTCCTCGGATATTTATTTTGGGATATAGAGAAAGAAAATATATAACTTTACTGCTCCAAATAGATGTGTTTAATCTAGTCTATGTCGAAGGTTAAAATATTCATATGGTTTATTCATGGCGTCTTAATGCTTCGTAATCAGACAATTTACCTAAATTTGTAATAAAAGTAACTCGACACGAATAATCCATTTGAGAAAACGAGAAAATAACAAATTTTACGGAAGAACAGCACGAGGAAATCCAGCGAATACATATGACCTCGCTCAAGGACAAATAAAAACAGTCACACTAGCTCGAAAAGCAGATGCTATTTGCTATTTGTAGTAAAAGCAAACATATCATGTCTGTTAATAAAATGGAAAAAAATGTCTTTTAAGTGAGATGCCTAAAAAAATCAAATAAAATCTTTTAATTGTCAAACATTGTTATGTAAGATCACCATTTGGTTTTAGGAAGTATACGAGGTTGTTGAGTGTGTAACGCTTTGTCATACGGATGCTATTTGAAAATTTCATCTCAGTCAAAAAAAGGAATTAACTCGTGAGAATTTGTATGCGATAATTTACTACAACTTTCGACGTGGATTATCTCAACAACACTGCATCCGTCTGCCCACATTGACTTTTGGCGATAGAACACCATCTAAAACCACTGTATATCATTGGTTTAGTGAATTCAATCGTGCCCGTCGTTCGCTCATGGATGAATTTAAGAAAAGTTATCCAAAATCGGTTGTTGTGCCGAAAAACATCGATACTGTGAGCGAACTGATAAAACAACATCGTCATGTGACATACCGTGAGATTGCGACATCCTTGGGCATTAGTATGGCAAACATATAAATGAATATCTTGCCATGAAAAAGATTTGTGCGCGTTGGATTCCGCATAATTTGATAATCGCTCAAAAAAGTTCGTGCCGATTGGTGCAAAGAAATGCTCAAAAAATGCAATCGTGGTGCGTCAAAAACCGTGAATAACATCTACACAGGTGACAAATCTTGGATATATGCGTATGAACCCCAAACTAAACAGCAGTCGACTGTATGGGACTTTTAAAGTGAACCAAACCCAACATAAGTTGTTCGCGCAAGAAGCATTTCGAAGCAAATGATCGCCTGTTTTTTGAGATAAATGGGCATGTGGCTACGCTGCCACTAGAGAATCATAAAACGGTTAATTATGAATGGTACACAACCATTTGTTCGCCAGAAGTCTTTGAAGAAATAAAAAAAAACAACCAGCGACGCAGCATCTCGCACACATCGGACCGAACAACTTAATATTTGACCGGTCAAAACATCGAATTGATAAGTCATCCGGCGTGCAATTTTTATTTTTGTTCCTGTCCGTGAAGAATAAACTACGTGGTCAATGATTTTCGACTCCGGAAGAAGCGTTTGATGCGTTCAAAATTGATGTTTTGGAAATACCTCAATCGGAAAAAAGTACTATGAAAATTTGTTCAAACGTATGCAAAAGCGTATCGATCATCGCGGAGAATATTTTGAAAAACAATAAAACCAATTTCAATCATAAATATTTGTTTTATTTATTATTGCGGATACATAAACCTTCGTAAAACAAAAATTTTATGATAGCTTCGATTGATTGCGCGGTTGGCACTTGGTTAAAAAGAGTAACAATGATAATAATTAAAACACTTGGTATTTGTTTCACAATATATTCAAAATATTCTCTGACATATTTCGGCCTCATGGTCATTCTTAAAGAGAGTTATATATAAACTAAACTAAAGTTTCAAAGTGCTGTTAATAGAGGTTGATCCAAACGCGCCGATTTAACATGTAGCTGGTGCAAAAAACTCTGGAAGAAAACAGAGGAATTAACAAAGTTAAGCAGAAGCTAAGAAAGAAAAGGACACAAATGTTTTCCTTGATGCGTGAGGATGGTACAATGTGCAGGGAATGGACAGAACTGCAAGAACAGCAACGCCCACTGAAGAACCGGATATCCTGATGAAGTGCCGGATATCCTGATGGAGGAAGTGACAAAGGGTATAGACTCGATGAAAAATGGCAAGGCTCCAGGAAAGGATAGAATAACAGTGGAGATGTTAAAAGCTGGTCGTACGGCTTTACATAAAACACTAGCAAAATTATACTCAAAATGCCTCAAACAACAAGAAGTACGCAGCTTATGGAAAAATGCAGAAGCGATTCTTTTACATAAGAAATGAGCACGGGAAGATTTAAAGAACTACAATAAGCCTCCTATCAGTGGTATATAAAGTGTTCACCAAGATAATATCCAAAAGAATACTAAGAAAACTTAATGACACAAAACTAGGGGAGCAAGAAGGATTCAGAAGTGAATTCAGTACTATGGATCACATCCAGGTTCTACAGCAGGTCATAGAAAGACACAACGAATACAGTATGCCACTGTGCTTGGTTTTTATCTATTATGAAAAAGCATTTGAATCAATTTCAAAGCAGGCCATAATGGATACATTGCTTAATCAAGGTGTAGTGAAAGCCTAGGATCGATATATAATGAAGCTACAGCGATAGTCCATTTTGGCGATCTTGAGGTTGAAATAAATGTAAAGCGGGGCGTACGGCAGGATGACGCAATATCGCCTCTCCTTTTCTCGGCTTGCCTGGAAGAAGTGTTCCGTAATCTGGATTGGGAACAGGATGGAATTAGGATTAATGGTTCATACTTAAATCATCTTAGACTCGCAGATGATATCGTTCTTATTTCACAAGGTCCAGAGGAACTGCAAAGACACGTACAAGAGCTGCAAAGGGCTGAGGAACCATTTGGCTTGAAAATAAACCAGAAGAAGAGTCAGGTCATGTTCAAAAAATTTGCTAAGGATAAAAGGATTTTTATTTTGGGAACGGATTTGGAAGTTGTGGATCACTATATATATTTTGGGCAGAGGGTTTTAATGGAAAGGGATACCGTTCGGTAGGTGGAACGACGCGTTAAATGTGGCTGGCAAGCATTTGGCAGGCTCAACATAGTATTTAAGAGCAAACTACCATTTTGCCTGAAAAGAAAAGTCTTTGATCAGTGTGTCCTGCCCGTTATGACATACGGAAGTTAGACCTGGACACTCACATCACAATCAGTTCAAAAACTTCGAGTAGCACAGAGGGGAATGGAAAGATGTATGTTTGGCATCACTAGACGGGATAGAAAGACCTGCACATGGATCAGAGAACAAACGAAACTGAGTAACATCATTGGAAGAATAAAGCAATTGAAAGGGAAGTGGGCAGGCCATGTAGCGAGGCAATGGGACGAAAGAGATGGACCAGGGCGGTCCTGGACTGGATACCGCTTGATCGCAAACGTCCAAGGAGAAGATCGAAAGCACGATGGATTGATGATATTATTTAGTATCTTGAACTCGAATGGCGGAGGAGAGCTTAGGACCGCGGTAGTCGGAAGCATGCTGAAGAGGCCTTCATCCTGCAGTAGAATGATAAGGGTTGATGATGATATATATATATATATATATATATATATATATATATATATATATATATATATATATATATATATATATATATATATATATTTACCCCATTCTCCACGTGGTGCCACCAATCTCCTTCGCCCAACCAGCCCACCAAAGGCCAGGAACCGATCTTGGGAGACGCTTGCTGGCGCTTTGGATGGCGGATGAAGGAATGGCAAAGCACGGCGTGGTACACGGGTGAACTTCCTTAGTTTTCTAATATATAGATATATATATATATATATATATATATATATATATATATATATATATATATAAATATATATATATATATATATATATATATATATATATATATATATATATATATATATATATATATATATATATATATAAAGGTACTGGCCGGGTCACGGGTGGTGGATAGTGAAAGTTCCATTAGATATTAATGGACAGCTGCGAATATCCCTAAATAAGCAGCCCCGAACCAAGGCAAAAAAAAACTAAATCCACTTAGCGTTTGACTTGTATCAAGTTGCTGAGTGGTCAGCGTCTGTTCACCAGTGGTGCGGCTGATATTTAAATTCTGGAACTAACCCCTCCAGTCTTAACCTCTGAACCGTCATGGTTCAAACCTTTAATTCAAAGTACAAGATGAAGCGTTCTAGTAATTACAAAATTACCCCGGGAGGTAGAGAATCCTCTGCCAGCTTTGCTGGTACAACCGATTGTACCAGCAGATTGTACTTTTGGATTCTGGGGCGTCCGGGCTTAAACGCAAAATCTTTCAGAGGGAGTCGGAGACCTCTGGCCAACGTCTGAAACCGACAATAAAAACTTTCTTTGGAACGGTAAATATCAATTCTCTCCTGCGTCCAGGAAAACTACACGAATTGGGGCGAAAATTAAATCAGCAAAAAATCCAAATTTTAGCTTTGCAAGAAACCAGATTGACAGATGATAACACCTTGGAATTCGGCAACTACAGACTTTTTAAAAGTAAACCGGCAAAAGAATAGTCAAAAATACACCACATCTCGGTGTTGCTTTCTCTGTCTCAAGAAACATTCTTGGTCCTATAACAAATGTCCAGCCAGTAAATAATCGACTTAGAAGAAAATAAATTTAATCCTAAAAAAGTAAATAAGTCCTGGGAAATTCTGGAAAAGACTATCTCTAAAATTCCCTCTAACCATGTAAAAATCCTATTGGGTGATTTCAACTAGGGAAAGGAAAAAAGTACACGAAAACAGTCGGCAGTTTTCCCGCTCATAAATGGACTAACCATAATGGTAGAAGATTAGTTGAACTATGTTCGCAGTTTAATCAAAAAATAATGTCAACCCATTTTAAGAAGAAAATAACAAAACAAAAGACCTGGAGGTGCCCAAACACGTACATAGGTCAATTTCAAATGGACCATGTTGCCATTTCATACCCCAATTATAAAGAGATTCTGAATGTTCAAGTCAGGAAAGGAGCTAATATAGACACGGATCACTACTTGACTAGAATCAAATTTAGCTTAAAACCTCGAAAACTTATTCAAAAGAGGCTGCTAATACCAAAGTTTAACCCAACGAAAATAAAACCAGCCCTAACAAAAGAGCTTGACAAACAACCTGCACAAAACTGGCAAGAATTAAAACAAAAAATTATTAAAACAGCCTTAAAGTTGGTCCCTTTACAAAAACGTAGAAAACATCCGTGGTGGGATGAAGTTTGCGAGCGGGCAGTGTTAGGCTGAAGTAAGGCATTCTAAGATTGGAACAGTCAAAAAATAGCAATAAACTATAACATCTTTTTGGAAGTAAGAAAAGAAACATCGAAGCTAATTAGACAAACTAAAAGAAAATATGAAAACAATCAACTAGAAAAAGATTTCCATAAAAATAACACCCGAAACTTTTACAAAACATTTAAAACTATATTAACAGGCTATCAACCGCAGAGCCTATGCTTTCAAAAGGAAAACGGACAATTAGCTCTAAATAACCAAGACAATTGCAAAGAACTTGCGAAATATTTTGAACAAATACTAAACTGTCCTGAGCCCTTAAACAAATTAGCAACACTAAACCCTAAACAAACAAACCCAGATTCATTACCACCGAATGAAGAGAAAATAATTAGGCAAATCAAGCGGCTTAAAAATAACAAAGCTTCTGGTGAAGATGGAATCACTGCTGAACTTTTGAAATCCACTGGTCCGGGTACAATCAAGGAAATAACCAAACTTTTACAAGACTGGAAAGATGCTCTAATCCATCCACTACATAAGAAAGGAGATAGCACAGATGTAAACAACCATAGTGGAATATCTCTTCTCCCAGTTTGTTACAAGATTATATCTCAATGTCTACTAGACAGAGCACAGGGACAGTTAGAACCTAACATTGCTGAATATCAAGCAGGTTTTCGACAGAGCAGGGCAGATCCTGCCCTGAACAGATCCTGAATCTAAAGTTGATTCTAAGACATCAAAAACTGTACAATAAAAATCTCGTCTGTACATTTGTGGATTTCAAAAAAAGCCTCTATCATTCTATTGATCGCGAATCTTTATTCCGAATCTTGAAAGAACAAGGACTAGATCTGAAAACGCTGGCAAGTATTAAAGCAACGTTAACTAACACAAGGTCCAAAGTTAAATTCATGGGTGACATCTCAGAGCCCTTCGAAATTAAAACTGGTGTGAGACAAGGGGATAGACTCTCGCCACTCTTATTTAACTGTGTTCTAGAAAAAGAAATACAGGAGTGGCGTGAAAAAAAGTCGGCACTGAATATTGACCAGCCCATTAAACTGGGGAGAACCAACATCAAAATTGATTGTCTGGCATTTGCTGATGATCTAGCAATTTTAACTCAAGATGTATTAACGGCACAGAAACAGATTGAAATCCTAAAAGAAACAGCAGAAAAGGTAGGACTCCAAATTTCCTTTGAAAAGACACAATACATGACCTGCAACAGACTAAGAACACCATTTCTAAAAACAAAATATGGTAACCTCAGACGAGTCTCTCAATTCAAATATTTGGGTGAAATAATCATGGAAAATGGGTTGGAAAAAGCCATATAAGGGTAGACGTTAAAAAATGGAAACGACATTGAGACTTACACAAAATATTTACAACAAAAATGCCTACCTAAAAAAACAAAACTGAGACACTACAACACGGTTATTAAGCCAGAATGTCTATATGCTGCAGAAACGCTCATTTTGAATAGAAAGAGGGACATCGAGAACATTGAAAAGAAGGAAAGAAAAATCATAAGAAAAATCCCAGGCCCCAAACAAATAAATAGCACAACATACCGACTTCGAGAAAACCAAGAAATCAAACAATACACATATATACATAGCGATATGAGAAAAAGAAGACTTTAGTTTTACGGACACATCAAACGGATGAATCCGAGTAGGCTAACTAGACAAATAGTCGAATTTTATGAAAATAGGAGTAGAGCTAAAGTAGAAATAATGAAATGGATTGCGGCAATTAAAGAGGACCTAAGATCAGCAAATATTACACAAAGTGAAATTCAGGAGAGAGGTTGTTTCAGACACAAGGTTAACGTTTGGAAGGTTGGCCAGAGAGAAAAATGTAGGGAGACTGGAACAACTTGGTCTGACGAAAGGAAAAAAGCTCATAGCGAAAGAATGAAATTAGTATGGGCGCAAAGGATGGCTAACAATAACAAACGCCTCTAACTGTACTTCGCGTGGTCCAATACACGTGAATAATATATATATATATATATATATATATATATATATATATATATATATATATATATATATATATATATATATATATATATATATATATATATATATTATTCACAACATTTTATTTCGTATACCCCAGATTTGTCAAAAAATTTTGCTCTTTCTTTGTTATTATTTAGCATCGATGCAAGATTATTCTTATTAACAGAGATAATATTAATGTTTTCTTTCTTTAAATAATTTGTGATTCTGGAACTTAATTTATATATATAGTTTATAGCGTGCCATTTTTTAGAATGTTTTCGTTGCTGCGTAAAAATAAGTTTTTTCTTCTTAACCTTGTTTTTTATCATTTTGTATATAATGCTGGGTTGATATCCATTATTCTTTGCGATATTCGTTAGTATATCTATGGCGATAATCGTTGGAAGTCTATATGCCATGCTATGAAAAGTTTACATTTCTAGGGTTGACTTCGAAGATACCCCAATTATTAAAAGTGTCATAAATTTAACGAGACAAAAAAAAACCAACCTTTATTAACAGCACTTTGAAACTTTAGTTTAGTTTATATATATAACTCTGAGAATGGTCGTGAGACCGAAACATGTCAAAGAATATTTTGAATGTATTGTGAAACAAATATCCAGTGTTTTAATTATTATTAAAATTTTATTAAATCTCCAAAAACAAGGGTGTACTATATTTTTGTCATGGACCTTATGTACAACCCGGTAGTTCTTCGGGTTTAATAAACCGATGTTTACAAACATTCCGTATCCAAGGCCGTCAGTATATCAAAAAAAGTCGCACAGTTACAAAAATTCCATATCTCGTGCAAGTTCAAGTTTAATCTCACGTTTTTTTTTAATTCAATTTCGTTCTAGGGGAAGTTGGAGATAATTCGAACTAAATCATGCTTCTTTTCCTCGTTACCGCTAATACTGTATTATTAGCTTCCATTATACATTTAAATATTTTGAATAAAGCAGACTATTATTAAAATTAATTTGATTCACAATGGATTGCCGTGAAAAATTGGAGAATAGCTGTAGAAGTCAAGGCCGCAACTAAGAAACGTTTTCTAACGGTCTAGAGTCGAAACCACCAGAAAACCACAGTAAGGTAAGGCAATATAATAACACAATAAATTTTCTGACTTGCAAATATAATATTTTAACAATTAGGACGGATGTAATAAACCTTTCAGGCTTTCTTCATCTTTACTAGAATGTATTATAATATTTACATTGAATAAAAACATTACATCTTTATTTAGACGAAATTGTATGTTATTTTTATTTACTTCTGATATGTTAGGTGTGAAAAAGAAAAATGGTTCAGTTCACAGACCAAAATCTCCAGTGAGATCATTGATTTAATGAAAAAAAACGACGAAAAATTAAGACTATAAAGAGTGTTTTTACCATGGTCGGGTACGCTGAGCTCTGCAAAACTATAGGAAAACTTATTAGAGAGGATATGCGCCGGTTCAACATGCAGCTAGTGCAAAAACTCTGGAGGAGATCAGGAGAATTAATAAGATTAAACAGAAGCTGAGAAAGAAGAGGATGCAAATTTATACCTTAATGCGTGTTGATGGCACAGCATGCAGGGCGCGTACGGAAATGTTAGAGGTTGTCAGAAAGTTTTATTCACAGTTATATGAAGCGCAAAACCCGGAGGAAGTGACAAGAGCTATAGAATCGATGAAAAACGGCAAGGCTCCAGGAAAGGACAGTGTAACTGTTGAAATGCTAAAAGCTAGTGGTCGGACTTTACATAAAACAATGGCAAAATTATACTCATAACGTCTCAAAGAACCAAAAGTACCTGACTTATGGAAAAATTCAGAAGTGATTTTACATAAAAAAGGAGCACAGAAAGATTTAAAGAACTACCGCCCAATAAGCCTCCTATCAGTAATGTACAAACTTTTCACCAAGATAATATCTAAAACATTATTAAGAAAACGGAATGACGCACAATTCAGAAGGGGATTCAGTACAATAGATCACATCCAGGTTTCACAGCAGGCCGTAGAAAGGCACAACGAATACACTATACCACTGTGCTTGGTTTTTCTCGATTACGAAAAAACATTTGACTTAATCTCAAAGCAGGCCATAATGGATGCATTGCTTAGCCAGGAGGTAGACACAGTAAACGTAAACTTATTGGGATCGATGTATATTGAAGCTACAGCCAGACTCACCTTGATGATCTTGAAGTTGGAATTAATGTAGAGCGAGGTGTATAGCAGAGTGACGCAATATCACCTATTATTTTCTCGGCCTGCCTTGAAGAAGTATTCCGTAATGTGAATTAGGAACATGATGGTATGAAGATCAATGGTGTAAACTTAAACCATCTTAGATTTGCAGATTATAGCGTTCTCCGTTTACCAGACCTAGAGGAGCTGAAAAGACGCGTATAAGAGCAGCAAAATATTTCTGCTGCAAGAGCTGCCAACTATTTTCTAGACTGGCGAATTATTTCACTTAAAAATAAATCTGAAAAAGAGTCAGTTTATATTTAATAAATTTGCTGAGGACAGAAGAATATCAATTTTAGGAAGGGATTTGGAGATTGTGGACCACTTTATATATCTTGGGCAAAGAATTTCAATGGAGGTGGATACCGTCCGGGAGGTGCAACGGCGTATTAAATGTGACTGGCAGGCATTTGGTAGGCTCAACATACTGTTTAAGACCAAATTCCCACTTTGCCTGAAAAAAAGTCTTCGATCAGTGCGTTCTGCCAGTTATGACATACAGAAGTGAAACCTGGACTTCACAATCAATTCGAAAACTTCGAATAACTCAGAGAGAAATGCAAACAAGTATGCTTGGTATTACAAGACGAGACAGAAAGCCCTGCATATGAATCATGGAGCAAAGAAAAGTGTATGACATTATTGGAAGAGTAAAGGATTTGAAATGGAGATGGACAGGCCATATAACGATGCGATAGACGACAGATGGACCAAGGCAAACCTGGGTTGGATAGCTCTTGATCGCAAACGTCCGCGAAGAAAACCTGAATGGTAGAGGAACGACCAAGACCGTAAAAGTTAAGTACTAAGTGGATAGACATTCTGATGACGATGACACGGGCTGATGGCGATGACGATGATGATAATGATGATGATATTAGGTGCATTAAAACGCAATTTTCTTTATATACACTGTGAAAGAAAAATAATTTTCATAGATTTAATCAAAGATTCTTCACATCATTTGAAAGAAGAAAGTTTCTTACCATAGGAGTTAAAAACCTAAAGATTTTCGTGAAAAAAATACAAAGCTGTTAAATCACCAATCAAAAAGCTGTGATAAGAATTATCCTTTTTAAGCAAATATCGGTAAAAGCATATTTGACAAACAACATCGGTCAATAAGCACCTGATCTGTCAAATAAAACACCCTTTTATACAAATTTCGACTTTATTCATCAGTATATTCTTCTCGAAGAACAATACTATCATTCCAACGTTTTTCTAATGTTTCACATAACACCTTTCATATAACACCTTTTCTAGAGAACGATTTCTCTTTAGCTTCGAAATATCCTTCAGTTTCTGCAATTTCCTCTTCATTGGAGCGAAATTTCTTTCCAGCGTGCATTTTTTTACTATGTAATATTCACTATTGATGCCATTTTCAAGGTAATCGATGAATGAATCCCATACGTATCCCAAATTATAGAGGCCAACCTGCCTACCGATGGTTATGATATTGGTCGATTTGAACGGCTTTCACCGACAGCTGTCCACTTAGTTGACTGCTCATTATACTCCGGAGTATAGTGATGGATGTTTCATACATTGTCACATACTGCATGAAAAAATCCTTTTTATTTCGCTTAAGCAGCTCCAAACACTACTCTATTTCGATATCTTTTTGATATCAGCTATTTCCTGCAGCTTTACTTTACGGTTATGAGAAATAATTTTGTGTAATTTTTCTGATGTTGTGTGGTTTAATCACCTCATTTCGACGTCCAGAGCATTCATCATCGGTGCTTGTACGTTTGAATTCAACGTACCGATCAATTATACTTAATTCTCCTGGGGTTCGAGTAATGTAATGTATCAAACCATTGTTGTGCTTCAACGGTATTTTTCTTTACTAAACTTGAAGAAATTTAACACTAAACACCAAATCACTTTTTTGAACTGTTCAACACACGTTTCGCTAACCACGTTAGCATCATCAGGAGATGATTTAATATTATTTTATATAAGATATTATACATATTATGTATATATATATATATATATATATATATATATATATATATATATATATATATATATATAAACATTTTGTTAGGTGCTTAACTGGGGACGAGCCCCACCCATCATTTCAATTGGAGGGCATATGTTTCGCCTCTCGATGTCCAAGATCTTCAGGATACCGACATATGTTCTCTTGTGAAGAATAGGGAGACCCTATCCATAGTCAACCACCCATACTTTCGCCGACTTTCCGTCGGATGCGTATATATAACGTATATATAAATATACGCTGTCCAAAGAAGTCTTACATTATATATATATATATATATATATATATATATATATATATATATATATATATATATATATATATATATATATATATATATATATATATATATATATATATATATATATGCATCCTGACTCATTTTCGAGTGTTCTTTCTGATCCTCCACACCTCTCTCATCCTTTCTCCGTGGCTTCTCTTTATCTCCTCCGCCCACTTTGTTCCTGATGTCCCCGAAACTTCGCTCTCTGATGCAACGTTCTACATATGTATTTTGTGTCTGTACGTTCTTCTATCCTCAATCTCCTGTCGGACCCATTTGTGCCTTTCCCAGATCAGCTCTGACTTGTGGTACGATCCATGGTACTGTTGACTTAAGGCCAACTTTCTCTGCACATTCCTTGAAGACTTCGATCTGTTTGGTTGCCCTTTTTTCATTGTCTGCGAGTATGGCTAGGTCGTCTGCGAAGGCTAGGCATGATATTTCTATGTTGCTTTTGGTTCGTCCGAGTCGTATTGGTTTCCAGTGTCCTTGATTTTTTAGTTCCTTTTCCCATTCCCTTATAACTTTGTCCAGGACCAGGTTGAAGAGGAGTGGAGATAACCCATCTCCTTGGCGTACTCCGGTTTTAATCAGGAAGGGTTCGGAACTTTCGAGATTGTGTCGGTCAGTGTCTGCTTGATCAATCGTAGTGTTTTGGGGTCGAGTCCTTGTTCTTCTAGGATGTTGAACAGAGATTTTCGGTCAATGCAGTCGTATGCTTTCTTGAAGTCAACGAACGTGCAGATGATTGGGACATCCCTGATGGTTTTGTATTTCAGTATTGTTTTTAAGTCAAAGATTTGTTCAGCGCATGACCGGGGCGAAAGCCTGCCTGGTACTCGCCAATTTTGTGTCCTACTTGTTCCTGTGTTCTCTGGAGAAGGCATGCTGAGAAGATTTTGTAAGTGACTTGTAGTAAGGAGATTGTTCTGTAGTTGTTCACATCTGTTCTGCCTCCTTTCTTGTGCAGCGGGTGTATAAGAGCACATTTCCATTCATCTGGTAATTTCTCTGTTTACCAGATGTTCGTGATAATTTGCGTGAGTTCCCGCCTTGAGTTTGATCTGAGGTTTTTCAATAGTTCCGCGGTGATACCATCTTAACCGGATGTCCTGTTATTCTTCAGATTTTGTATGTGCCTGTGAATCTTTTCCTGTGTTGGTGGTGGTGATTCTGAGTGGGTATAGATACAATTTTCCTTGGGGAATCTTGTGCCGCGCTCGGGCAATTGAGGAGATCAGACAATTATCCTGATTGTTTAGTGCTAATCTCCCATTCCGCTTTCTAAAGCAAAAATTTTGTGGTGTGTACCCACGGATTTCTCTTGAAAAAGTCCTATAAACGTCTCTCGTGTTATAATTGCGGAAATTCTCCTCTATAGAGTCTAGTTGTTCCTTCCTGTACTTCCTCTTACTTTGTCTAATAACTTTGGCGGTCTGTTTTCTAGTCTTGTTAAAAAGCTCTTGGCTTCCTGGGGAGTTTTACTGTGGTACTCCTGAAATGCTCGTATGCGTCGCTGCAATGCACTTTCGCATTCTGAGTCCCACCGCGGGGGTTTTGTGTTCTTTTTCAATGGGATCAGTTCCTGTGCTTTTTGTGTAATTTTTCCCATGTATCTGCCTGTTCCTTTTCCCACTCCTCTGTTGTTATGTTGAAGTCCTTGATCCTTTTCTTGTCGAATTTCTGCAGGTGTGCCTTCTACTTGGGGTGAATCCATCCTTTGATATATATATATATATATATATATATATATATATATATATATATATATATATATATATATATATATATATTTATTATATAGTATATAAATAGGTATTGTTCTTCATCAAAAAGCAATGTTTAATCAACACACGAAATTTCTTTTTTCCACTGTTTTAAAAATAACAAAAGTAGCATCACTTAAAGCACAATTCAGAAACTAGTTGTATTGTAATGTAAAGATGTACCACATTACACCCACTTCCCCTACATCTTTTTTTGAATGTAGATCATTTTATTTCAATTACACACTGTAGGCAGCTCGTTTCTTACAGCATGTGCAATGAAGTAATAATTACCGGACGAGACATTGTCAATCCTGTGATTTGTAGATCGTATCTGGCACCGAGAAAGTTGATGCATTATAATGATCGTTGCAGTTGGAACAGCCAGTCGGTTTTGAAATAGTTTCGAAGATGGATAATGACGCACCAGTCGCTGGCAGCTGAAAAATTTCTAATTATAATTATTAGCGCGAGCACCGAACGTTTATAGATTGTTGTTATTTCGTAATCGGTACGAGAAGAGATTGAAAACGACATCAATCACCGACTGAAATAGTTGTTTTCTTATTAATTATGGATTTTCTAAATACCTTATCTTAGTCGGATCTGGAATTTTTTTCCAATTTAAATAAATAAACCCAGATTTTGCAATTAAAATAAACTAAGATCAAGGCCGTGCAGATACCCATCAAAACGTATATCGCTGTTAAATTTCTCAAGTATTATTTCTAAATAAATATAAATATTTAAATGGTTTTGAAGATTTAACTACAATTCAATTCTCAATTATTCTATTCGAACCTAAACCCGAACTACTAAATAACCTCTATTTAGTGTCCTATTAGGTAGGTATTGTCCGTTTCAAGATATTTCGTTCGGCAAAATGTTAACTGCCCCAATAAATTTCAATAAAAATATTCGTAGTTTCTCAAAAGGCGCGAGAGTGGTTAAACTTCTCAATAATTTTGGGAAAATAAAATATTGTTAAATTATGATTAAATTACTATTATTATTATGTATAACTGAAGCACTGTTTATTGGTTTGTGTATTTTGAATTTATTAGTACAATAAAAATAAATTAAATACATTTATCTCTTAGTACAAAAAAAAATATAACTTAAATTTAATTATACATTTAATTCGGTTTCACTCTCACTGACACTTTGAACTACATTGATAATAAGTGGTTCTATATTGTACCAGGTGTTCCATTAAGGATGGATCACGGCCGTATCTTGAAAACTATTTATCCCACAGCTTTGGGGAAAAGAAATTGTACTAAAAATGATCATGAGAAATTCACCAAAAGTATTTGTAAGATTCTAAAACGACCACAAGAGGGCGTGACGAGCTAAACATTTTTAAAAATCAGTTTTTTGTGTATTTTCAAGTGTTAATCGAGTAAGAAAAATTCTCAGTTATAATTAGCAAACGGTCTCCACAACTTAAACGTAATTTCACGAATATAGGGGGGGGGGGGGGTAGTTTTACCTATTGAAATAAAAAGTCGTCTAATGTCCGTTTGCCTTAACCGATTTTCCTCAATTTGGATTCATTTAAAAGGCAATTGCTGGGACAATCAGATAATCTGGGAGATAAATTATTTAGTTTATAAATGAAACCGCGAGGTGGCGTTACATTCAACAATAGTTTTTTTGAAGTTTTGTTCAGTTTTTTCAAATAGAATAGTACAGCTTTTACTACATGGCAAGAAAGGTAATTTAAAAAGGAATCGTCCAGTGAAAACCCGAAATCGATATCTCGGACATGTCAAGAGATATTTCGATTTTTCTGAAAAAAATCTGTTAGTTTTAATTTTTGCCGTAATATTAAGTTAAAAATTGGTCTTAATATTTAGGTCGCAATCGCAACCGCAACAATTTTATTTAAAAAATAAAATTATCTATTCAGTATCAATCATCATAAATGTTCTAATCCTGACCTTGATAATATTTTCTAATTTAATTACATAAGCGGAAAAACTGCCTTTCCCCAATTGTTGCATTTTCTCTTTTGTGATGCTTAAATACTACTTGACAGAATATTGAAATCAAAATATTGAAACTAAATGAATGTATGAATGAAATTATGCGTTTTCAGGTTTCCAAATAAACGCATGCAATCCTTAGTTAGGTACATTACACAAAGAGTGTAAGAAGGGAACCATGGAAACAAACACAGTCAAATTAACTTGTCAGTTTTGAAATGCATCACATTTTCAACATTGCATTTATTGATTATTAATAATTATTATAATAATATCTAACGATGCCTTTTACGAATAACGAGGCCTTTAAACAGGCTCCAAATTAATATGGCACGAAGAATTTGGACCAGTCCTAAGCCTGGGTAAAGTGTGAAGGAAGGCAAACATTAGGTTAATGTTTTTTTAACTTAATGCAGGTAGTAGTGAAATAATAACTGATTTTTTCAGAAAAATCGAAATATCTCTTGACATGTCAGAGATATCGATTTCCGGTTTTCACTGGACGATTCCTCTTTAAATTACCTTTCTTGCCATGTAGTAAAAGATGTACCATTCCATTTGAAAAAACTGAACAAAACTTCAAAAAAACTATTGTTGAATGTAACGCCACCTCGCGTTTTCATTTATAAACTAAATAATTTATCTCCCAGATTATCTGATTGTCCCAGCAATTGCCTTTTAAGTGAATCCAAATTGAGGAAAATCGGTTTAGGCAAACGGACATTAGACGACTTTTTATCTAAATAGGTAAAACTCCCCCCAGTTCTTTATTCGCGAAGTTACGACAAAATGTCATAAAACAAAGTTGTAGGAGACAGTTTGCTAATTATAACTGAGAATTTTTCTTACTCGGTTAACACTTGAAAATACACAAACAAAATTATTTTTAAAATTGTTTAGCTCGTCACGCCCTCTTGCGGTCGTTTTAGAAGCTTAAAAATATTTTTGGTGAATTTCTCATGATCATTTTTAGTACAATTTTTTTTCCCAAAGCTGTGGGATAAATAGTTTTCAAGATACGGTCGCGAGCCATCCTTAATGGGACACCTGGTATAGTAAATAATATAATCTGCATAGTAAATGATATATAGGAATCTTTTATTTTAATAACATGGTTAATCGAGTTCATCCAACTTTCTTTGGGAATACTATCTACAACCTTCCTAATTAATGTTGCAGTACTTGCACTTAAGAGTCGGAGAAATGTTTTCTGTTCTAAAATTGGATTTTACCTGATGCCACATATGCTCAATTAGATTAAAAATCCAGTAATACTGGGGAAGGCATAAAATATGTTCCATATCGGATATATTTTTACCTACATTTTATATATATTTTCGAAGTATATATCGTTTTTTAACATATCGTTCTGAATTTCCAATTTAGTGATATTTGCAACAGAAAACTTTTGGCAGTTATCATAACTAGCATTATCCATTACAATTATGCTTTCCTTAGGTACATCGGGCAAGACTATTTATATACCAATCTTCAAAAAGGTCTACTGGGGTGTCGTCATTGTAGTCCAAAGATTTTTAAACGACAACCGTAAACAATTTGAAACCCATCCATCTTCAGAACCAGCATGTAAAATTGTGATGCTTTTTTACCTTGTTCGCTGGGGCTTTGATTTTGCATTTTCTTGATGTATCTACCCATCTTTTTGCTGGCGTCTCATGTATATCGAACCGTGTTTCATCAAGGTAGATAATGGGATGATTTTCTAATCTGTATTTTATTCTAGAGTTTAAGTAGTCAAACCGCCATCGTCGCAATCGTTGATTCGTCGTCTCGATGATCGAGACCCATTATATTCTCCGGAGTTCTGCTGCAAAGAATGTTGATTTCATCTTTCCTTAGTCGCTATTGCAATGTAGGCACAGTTTGCTTTTCATACATAGCATATATTTTGCTTAGAATTAAGTCTTTGTCACTTTCGTCACCACATTTGCTCTTTCCAAAATCACTACGGACTATTTTGGCTTTAATTGGCTGCGCCACAATATATTTACTGTAGACAACGGAGTTTTCGATAATGAAGACGTTTCTGCTGCGGCTGCATTTACATTAAGCCTCCTATTCAATAAAGAAACATACACATTTTTAACAATTTGCTTAGCATCGAACGATAAATGTTTTCTTTTAAAATCAGTGGTTTCGAAATATCGAACGAACTTGAACAAACTCGATTAATTTTAACTTTTTACCTGCTATTTTATTAGGCCCGGCCCTGTTTACTTTTTTTGGAATTTTTTCGGTTTTTGCTACGATAGGGGTTGTTAACCGTTTATTGCAGCCATTCGGTCAACGGTATATCTTAAACCGCACTTATAATTCGGGATTTCCTTTTTTAAATATAACCAACAATTTTAGGAAAAGGACATGTTTGTTTATTTTATCAAAAATTAGGGTCATGGCAGTTGAGATATGTCTATTAAATAACGAGAGAGACACTGTAAAACTGGATGTTTCAGCCATCGACAAGATGTGCAATGGAATATTGGAACACGAATCTCTTGCAAGCGGCGTGAGATATCGATATTGATCAAGGGTACCTTTTTTACGTTGGAATTATGGCTCTTCTCTATTTTGAAGTTAAACTATTTCCAGCTTTATAGAAGAGAGAAGCTAGGCGCAAACTAGTACCAAATTAGGATTTGTCGCGTTTGAAAACCCAACTATCCCGATTTTGAACCTGATATCTTCAACCATTTTTAAATTATCTTAATTTTTCGAAAATTTAGTTTCACTTTCAACACTCTGTATCTTTTTAATAACTAACATTTACCACACCAGTTGTTCTAGGGCGGATAAATTATGGGACACCCTGTATACTTAACTTTTTCAAGATATTGTACTACTGCAGTTTTAATGTTCAAATAACAGACACATTAGTGCCAAGTTTGATTGGAAAAATCAGCATATATAACACTAATTACATGTAAAGGTACCTGTTCATCTGTATTTTTAAACAATAAATATATGTCTTTAAAATAAAACTACTATTTTATTTAATTTTCACCTAATTATATTAATAGTACATGTTTCGCCAACACAGTGACTTCTTCAGATGTTGAGTATAAACAGTTTATACTATATACGAGGTGTGACTATTAAACAACGAGACTTACGCTGTAAAACATTTTGTATTGATTTCATACATATTTACTTACTATCACCTTCAATATACACCCCTCCTCTACCCCTACAACGCTCCATGCGAATCTTCCATTGTTCGAAACCGTACTGGAAGTCTTCTTCGGTCAGCTCCTTCAGAACGCATACCACATACTCTTTCAACGGACTCAAATTGTATTAATTTTAATGCAGATTTCACCTTAAGAAACAGATAGAAGTCGCACGGCGTAAGATCCGGCAAATGAGGTGGATTGTCTAACACTGGGATGCTGTAAATCTCTTGACAGACAATGCGGAATAAGCCGGGACATTCGCATTGTCTTGGTGAAGAACCTATGGCTTATCTTTTACAATTCGGGTCCTTTTTTCCCTATTATTTCACGAAGTTCAGTAAGAACGTGAAGGTAGTAATGTTGATTAACAGTTTGACCTTTAGGAACCCAATAAAAGCACATAATCTCATGAATATAGAAGAAACAATCATCATTGTTTTGAATTTTGATTTACTCATTCGAGCTTTTTGACTCTCCAACAAACTTTGACTTTCCAACAAATTTGGGTCAGTACAAAAATTTTTGCGAGCTTCTTTTTGTTCAAACGTGAGGATTTTAGGCACCATTTAGGCACACACATGTTGCATATTCAAATTTTTACAAACTTCAGTAGGTACGATTGAAGAACATAGTTTAGTTTTCGATTTAGATTGAATCATTTCCTGATTATACTAACATGGTTAGCGAAACGCGCGTCGAGAAAACAAAAACAAGTGGTTTGATTAAACTTGAAGAGATTTACCAGTAAACACCAAAACACTTTTTTGAACTGCTCTCGATTTACATTAAATCATCTCCTGATGATGCTAACATGGTTAGCGAAACGTGCGTCGAGCAGTTCAAAAAAGTGTTTTGGTATTTAGTGGTAAATCTCTTTAAGTTTAGTGTTTCACACCAAAGGTTCCAATAGAAGAATTGAAGTGATTTGATATTTAAGAGTAAATTAATTATCGTTAAATTAATTAGATGTTAAATCGCCTTCTGACCTATCGTCAAATTTGTTTTAAGTAGAATTTTCAAAGGCGTTTCATCTAATCGCCGGCTCTGCCGCATTATCAACTCCAAAACATATTCATCAAACACACACTGGTAGTAAAAAAAACGACGATAAAGATGAATTAGTGTCCGATTCCCAATGCGGCCAATATTATGTAAGTTTTTGCCAGGGTTCGCTTTAAATAAGCCGTATATCACAATGTAATGGCCTATAAAGAGTCCTAATGAGTGTTCACGTCTGGCTTGGATATTAATGGTCGGACCCGAGTCAAATTCGTCTATGTACCAGGACGAGGTAAGTAGACAGGGCTGTTATGAACGAGGCAACGTTTTTTCAAACAAAATTACTCGATATCTTGATATGTTAATAGCCACTATATATATATATATATATATATATATATATATATATATATATATATATATATATATATATATATATATATAGGCTTCATATTTAGGCTTCAAATCGTCCAAGCTTATGCACCAACTATAAGCCATAAAGATGAGGAAATTGAGGAATTTTATGATGATGTGGCCCAGCTTTTATACAAGGAGAAATGTAGGTACAAAATCCTGATGGGTGATTTTAATGCCAGAATTGGAACAACAAGAACGGACGAAAGTGCAACTGGCCCATATGGAACTGGTGAGCGAGACAATAGAGGTGACAGATTGGTTGATTTTGCTGAAGGACAAGAACTATATATTATGAATTCATTCTATAAGAAAAATATCAGCAGAAAATGGACATGGAAAAGTCCATCTGGGCTCACAAGCGAAATTGACTACATCATGACCAACGATAAAACAATATTTACCAATTGTACTGTCCTTAACAATTTTAATGTTGGAAGTGACCACCGAATTGTACGAGCAAGGGTTCGGATTGACTGTCGAAAAGAGCGCGAAAAAATGGTAAGATCAAAGAAGGGCAAGGTGGATTCTGGAAAACTGCTGGACAGAGGAAGCGATTTTGAGATTGCTTTGTCAAACCGGTTTGCTGCATTGCAAGATCCAGAGGAGGTGGAAATATCAGTTCAATATGAAGAAATCGCCAACAATGTACTTCAAACGGCTGCTTCAATAGCACCACAGGAAAAATGTCTCAAACAAACAAAAATCTCCAGTGAGACCATTGATTTAATGAAGACACGGCGAGCAATGAGAAATGAAGGTAGTCCTTTTGGCAGGGTCGAGTACACTGAGCTCTGCAAAACTATAAGAAAACGTATCAGAGAGGACACGCGCCGATTCAATATGCAGCTAGTGCAAAAAACCCTGGAAGAAAACAAAGGAATTAACAAAGCTAAACAGAAGCTGAGAAACAAAAGAACGCAAATATATGCTTTAAAGCGTGAGGATGGCACAGTGTGCAGGACGCGTACCCAAATGTTAGAGATTATCAGAAGGTTTTATTCCCAGTTATATGAAGATCAGAGCCAGTCAGGGACAGCAATACCCACGGAAGAACAATATATAATACCAGATATCCTAGTGGAGGAAGTAACAAATGCTATAGAATTGATGAAGAACGGCAAGGCTCCAGGAAAGGATAGTGTAACTGTCGAAATGCTAAAAGCTGGTGGTCGGACGTTACATAAAACACTGGCAAAATTATACTCAAAATGCCTCAAAGAACAAAAAGTACCTGACTTATGGAAAAATGCAGAAGTGATCCTTTTACATAAAAAAGGAGCACAGGAAGATTTACCACAGGAAGAACTACCGTCCAATAAGCCTCCTATCAGTGATGTACAAAGTTTTCACTAAGATAATTTCTAAAAGAATATTTAAAAAACTGAATGACGCACAACCAAGAGAACAAGCAGGATTCAGAAGTGGATTCAGTACAATGGATCACATCCAGGTTGTACAGCAGGTCATAGAAAGGCACAACGAATACACCATGCCACTGTGCTTCGCTTTTATCGACTACGAAAAAGCATTTGATTCCATCTCAAAGCATGCGATAATGGATGCACTGCTTAGCCAAGGTGTAGAGAGAGCCTATGTAAACCTATTAGAATCGATATATGATGGAGCTACAGCCACAATTCACCTTGATGATCTTGAAGTGGGAATTAATATAGAACGAGGTGTACGGCAGGGTGACGCAATATCGCCTATTCTTTTCTCGGCTGGCCTTGAAGAAGTATTCCGTAAACTGGATTGGGAACAGGATGGGGTAAAGATCAATGGTGCAAACTTAAACCATCTTAGATTTGCAGATGTTATTATTCTCATTTCACAAGACCCAGAGGAGCTGCAAAGACGCATACAAGAACTGCAAAGGGCTGGCGAACCATTTGGCTTGAAAATAAACCTGAAAAAGAGTCAGGTTATGTTCAATAACTTCGCTCAGGACAGAAGAATTTCAGTTTTAGGAAGGGATTTAGAGATTGTGGACAGCTTTGTATATCTTGGGCAGAGGATTTCCATGGAGGGGAATACCGCCCGGGAGGTGGAACGGCGTGTTAAATGTGGCTGGCAGGCATTTGGTAGGCTCAACATAGTGTTTAAGAGCAGACTCCCACTTTGCCTGAAAAGAAAAGTATTCGATCAGTGCGTTCTACCCGTTATGACATACGGAAGTGAAACCTGGACACTCACATCGCAATCAATTCAAAAACTTCGGGTGGCACAGAGGGGAATGGAAAGATGTATGCTTGGCATTACAAGACGAGACAGAAAGTCCTGCGCCACGCCATCAGACAAAAGTCTGATGTCACAGACTTTTGTTTGTTCCCTGATCCATTCAGGGAACAAACAAAAGTCTGTGACATCATTGGAAGAGTAAAACAGTTGAAATGGAGATGGGCAGGCCATATAGCGAGGCGATGGGACGACAGATAGACCAAGGCAATCCTGGGATATATATATATATATATATATATATATATATATATATATATATATATATATATATATATATATATATATATATATATATATATATATATATATATATATATATATATATATATATATATATATATATATATATATATATATATATATATATATATATATATATATATATATATATATATATATATATAGTGGCTATTAAATAACGAGACTAATGCTGCTACAGGAAAAATACGCTTGCGCCAAACGCCAGCAATCAACAGCTGTTTAGCGTGCAACCTTCTTTCTCTTTCGAATGTAGTACCTCTCGCTTCTTTAAACAAATCCGTATAACCGTAACCGTTTATTCACATTAGAGTTGTCTTTTTATTTCGCAGGAAAAATTTGAAATGTAACAACAGAGTTGTTACGAAATTGTTGCGAACGAATTGTTGCGAAATTTTACTTGAAACTTGAAAAAACCGCTACTACAACTTATAATTTATTGAAAGAAGTATATGGCAATGAATGTGTATCACTTGCACGTGTTTTTGACTGGTATTAGCGTTTTCAGGATGCTCGAGAAGACATTGTAGATGATCCACGACCGGACCGCCCTTCTACATCAAAAAACGGATGAGTATACCGAAAAAATCGGTAATCTAGTTCAATCTAACCGTCGGATAAGTATTGCAGTAAACTGTAGGAATTGACAAAGAATGCATGCGGCAAATTTTACATAAGAACGTTAACTTGTAAAAAGAGTGTGCCAAAAAGGTATCTAAAATGCTAACTTATTGATTGATTTGTCCGTTACTTTGTGTTTTTAGAAAAGGAATAAAACAATTTTTTACTTTGTTATCGATCACTATTGTTATCTATCACTATTGTTATCTATCACAAAAAGTGATAAATACAAAGTAAAAAAGCTCGAATGAGCATAGATTATTGTTTTTTTTATATATTTATGGGATTGTGTACCTTCACTGGGTTCCTGGAGGTCAAACTATAAATCAACATTATTATTATTATTATGGGTTCTCTACCAAGACAATGCGCCCACTCATTCTGCATTGTCTGGTCAAGAGGTTTCTAGCCAAGTACAGCATTCCAGTGTTAGCCCATCCGCCTTATTCGCCGGATCTTACGTCGTGCGACTCTATATTTCCTAAGGTGAAAATACATTAGAAGAAACAAGATTTAAGTCCGTTGAAGCTGTAAAAGAGAAAATGGCACGCGTTCTGAAAACGCTGACAGAAAGGAATTCCAGCACTGTTTCGAACAATGGAAGATTCCCATGGGGCGTTCACAACAATGTGTGAATTTACATGTTAAATTATGGGTCTCATAATAAGCTAACTGGAAGGTTCACTGACCAAAAATGATAAATCAAGTTTATCGTTGAAAAAATACTTTATTGGTCCTTTTATTCTCTATTAAGCTCAATACATTTTTTTCCAGAGGAAAAAGAATAAATTATTATTACGAAGTGTGTAGATAAAATAATGAGACCGGTGATATAGCCTTCGATCTGGCTATCCTTTGAAAAGGGAGACATATTAACATCTGATTCGTGTTCGGAGTGAGTTTAGCATCCCAGTGTTAGCCCATCCGCCTTATTCGCCGGATCTTACGTCGTGCGACTTCTATATATTTCCTAAGGTGAAAATGCATTAAAAGAAACAAGATTTAAGTCCGTTGAAGCTGTGAAAGAGAAAGTGGCACGCGTTCTGAAAGCGCTGACAGAAGAAGAATTCCAGCATTGTTTCGAACAATGGAAGATTCTCATGGAGCTTTGTAGGTATAGAGGAGGGGTGTATATTGAAGGCGATAATAAGTAAATATGTATGAAATCAAAATAAAATGTTTTACAGCGTCAATCTCGTTATTTAATGGTTACCCCTCGTATATAACAACTTACCATTTTATTTAAAATCGACCTGTACACTTGACTGTACTGCAAACGAGACAAACACAACAAACTAAATAATAGAAAACAATAACACTGCCCTTAAAAGTTCGTAGAATACTGTGAAAATAATCCCTCTACGGTCTTGTGGTAATTCCTACAGTGTCCAGTCCAAAGTCAGATATAAATAATTTCAATGACGCCATGATATAGAAGATAAGCAGATACTTGAAAATGAGACGTGCTAAAACGCAAAAAAGCATTCCCATCAATGTTACAATAATCATGTGGACCTGTGATCTTGTCATCGGGCAAAAATTGAAAATAATCGTAGACTTTCTTTTACAAGCTTGAACTGTCAGGTAATATAATGAATGTGCCTTTTAAAACAAAGACAGTTACGTTTTAATATATGTACACTCATCTAACAGCAAAAAAAACATAAAATTTGTGAGCAACCAAATCGCAACATAATGTTTCGATAATTGTTAGATCTGTCTACAGCATACCGGCAGTATAATTAATCAAAACGTAATTTCTCGTTGCGGTAACATCCTCGGATTCTCCGTAGTACTGAGGTCGGTTTCACGAGATAAGAACTCGAGTGAATCTTCTTTAAAATATTTTTAGCGTTGAAGAAATCGCTTATAAATAACCGTGACGATTGGACCAGGATATAAAAACGCAAAAACAAATCCTGATATTTCTGATACGACACGCGATGGATGAGTAATTCTTTAATCGGTACATCGGATCTCGATGTCGTGTGTACCTGTCTGAAAAAAATTAAGTCGTTACGTAATTTGTTTAAATGAATGAACGACTGCTAGAATGGGTTCACGATCGCAAATAGTGCCGACTAGAGAAACGTCTGTTATTTTTATCGTTTATAACTTGATCAAATTTATTGATAGTTAGGTGGCGTTTCGTATACAACAATGTGTGAATTTACATGTTAAATTATGGGTCTCATAATAAGCTAACTGGAAGGTTCGCTGAGCAGAAATGATAAATCAAATTTATCGTTGAAAAAATACTTTATTGGTCCTTATATTCTCTATTAAGCTCAATACATTTTTTTTCCAGAGGAAAAAGAATAAATTATTATTACGAAGTGTGTAGATAAAATAATGAGACCGGTGATATAGCCTTCGATCTGGCTTTCCCTTGAAACTGGATTTTTCTAGTTCATTCCGAAAATGAGTAACACCAATTTCGAGAAATGATACCCCATTAAATTCATTTTCAATCCACCCTAAAAAGTCATGACACATTTCCCCCCTGTTATCCTTTCAATTCTGAGAAAGATTTTCCGGAACCACTTTTGCGTAGAGATTTTCGTCATTCCCAATTGATTGATCTGATGAAGGATTGAAGGGGATAATAACCAGAGGCTTTGATAGGTGGGTCGTCAAGGAAGTGAAGCAATATGTCGACAATGACCAGAGGACAATGGAAGTCGACTTGTATTTACCTGTCACAGCTGTTATATTACCTAGTCCGAGTGATGACACATCTGAAGAAGTAATGGATAATGTTCAGAGAGTACGTTACACGTGAGCCTGGTCAAAGCTCGACACATGTGAGGCCTGGTACCTGTCTGTTTGTACCAGTCAGCAGGATCATCAGTATGCGACCTATACCTGCGACATCACTTCATATAAGAAGCCAAGACGGCCTTAAATAGTTAGATTTTCAAAGTATATTGATTAGAGGGACATAAATTGATGTGTATGTGTTTTACGGAGCAATAGTCAGAGACAGGGAAACCATGATTAAGGTAGTAGAGAAGTTTCATGGAAAATTCAATGAATAGACAAAGTAGTAAATCAAAAAAATAACAAATGTAAACTCAGGAGGAATGCCAGACATAAGCGACGACGAAATATATGAAGCGGTAATACAAATGAAGAGAAACAAAGCCCCAGGAAAGGATATCATAATACTTGGACTGATTAAAAGAGGGTAGGAAATGATAAAATACGTCAAAATTCTACTTAATAAATGCCTCACTAAAGGACTTGACTGAAATGAATGTCTGACAATACTAATTTTCAAGAAAGGCGAGGTTTACAAGTATAGATCAATTTCTTTATTGTCACAGCTCTACAAACTTCTCACCAAACTATTAACAGACACACCAACAAGTTTTGCAATAGCAAGACAATTGAGAAGGCCGGATTCCATCGAAGGTATAGTACAACGATTCTCTTACTAACCCTTCAAATGTCTTCATAGAGAATACCAATAAATATAATTTCCCCCATCTTGCGTTTTGTGCTTATTGAGTTCTTTTTTTTTTCTTTGTGGAAATGTCTGCTCAACAATTACAATTGTTCTACAAGACAGTGTTGTAATAAAAGTTTTAACATTAACATCACAAATCTATTCTAAATATATATCTTGAGGTCCTCTTCAGTTTTGTATATATGTTTCTGCGTCCTAGTAGATAATGTTCAGTGCTGGGAGAATGCTCTAGCCTCTGATGAAAGATGATCGTTCGTTTTTTAATATACTCTGACACTGTTAGTAGACCGAGTTCTTGGTACAGTTGTCGATTAGTTACGTACCATTCGGCATTCACAGCTATTCGTAATATTTTGTTTTGAAGAACCTGCATTTTATGTACATTGGTAGGCGATGCGTTGCCCCAGATAACGCATGCATAAAGGATTAAAGACCGAATTAGTGATTTGTATAGCAATAAGGTACATTCTGTTTTTAATGAGGATCTCCTGTTGATAAGCGGGTAGAGTTGAGAGAGTCTG